>OZ010572.1:52293419-52308419 GCA_963932145.1 Acanthosepion lycidas | reverse complement strand
ACGAAGGGAGCGACAAGTACAATTATAATAGGATTTTGAAACATTTTTATATACATAGTCAATATGTAAAAACATAAAACTTTACACATAAATTCGTGTGTAACATTTTATTATATGCGACGTAAATATGCATTTCTAATTAGTATTATTAGGGTAAAAAAAGGGAAATTCAAATTCCGGTCTAGTCTGCTGCATTCACTTTCGCACATATGGTCTTGGGAAATGTGCGAATCCATCTCTTCTCTCGCAGGTTTTCTCGCCTTGGGTCGCATCCAGTCTAGGAGTAAGAAGGACAACTCTGAATTCAAAATCGTAAGAAGGTAACGTGAAATCGATCCATTTCCTTTCTCTAGAAGTCATGACAGTTCACAGTAAATGAATATGTAGAGTGCTATGATTGCCTACAAAAGGACATGACACTTAAATACACACACTCACACACACACATATGATAAAATAAAGAATAGGAAACGTATATCAATCTAACATGTTTCACTTTTATTAAAGCTTCGTCAAAGCTTGAAAGGAAATATATATATATATATATATATATATATATGCATTCCCACAAAAATATTCATGGATGCATATATACAAGAGTGTGTGCATATTATATTGAAGAATGGGTGTGAAGGTACCTTAAATATGCATAATCATGCCCCTTTAAAATCGATGCAAAGAAAATTAATCCCATTCCTGCGAAAAATTATGGTTATTTCGTTTCATTTTCTAAATTTCATCAGACATTAAAAGTTCAAAAGTCTTCTGTATGCAGATAGATATAATTTGTGCGTGTATTTAATACTTTTCCTCGGTGAACAGATATTACACTTTGATCAAACAACACTTAGAGAAGAGCGCGTTTTAAGAAAATAAAAAAAGTAAATCTTTAACAATACGTCAACAACATCTGTCTATATTTCTGAGATGGGGTATTGCAAATACTTGCATCATTCGGACTGTAGTCCTCATCTTTATTGCCATATTAATGACGTTTTGGCCGTTGTACGCTCCGGCCTTCTTCATTGGATAAAGCGTTGGTTGAATAATCCAAAGAGTGACTTGTCCCAAGGAGTTGTGAGTTCAATACCAGGCTACAGCAGTGGTGAACCAAAAACTTGGAGAGTTGAGTTAAAGAGAAATAACTGAGACATCCGGAAGAGGCATGGCACGTGGAACTACCCCAATGGACGAAATTCGGTTCGAAATTCCAATCACCGGAAGAATGCAGGAGCGTAATACCGCCGAAACGTTGTGAATATAGCAATGAAGATGAGAATAACAGTCCGAATAATGTAAATAATGTAAGTAATTATAATACCTCTTCTGAGAGATATAGACAGATATTGGTATAAATAGTTTAAATAATACGTGTTATATATTAATGAGTATGTCCCAATCCTCATAAATACGTTGGACACTATTGTATGTGGGGGTAATATGATGCCTAAGTAGTCGACCACTAGCAGTGGTTTACCTACTTCACGCCGCAAGCGAGTATTGTATTTTATTGATGTTATAAAGATTACTATTTCATTTCCAACCTCCGTTTTGGTTATTCCACATCAGTAACCCTTTCTAGGTTACAACAAAATGTCAACAGTATGTCAGTTTTCTTCAAGTTATGTTTAAAAATTGCATATATATTGTATACATAAGTTTTTGTAGAGCCGTTGCTTGTCTTGAAAAAAACATACTGGCAATCAAAACGACAAAGCGAATGTAATTATCATTACTACTATTATATATATATATATATATATATATATATATATATATATATATATATTAAATTTACTACTTGAAAATTTAATGAACCAGTAATGATTCACATAAAAATTAAGATTTTTTTTTTCTTGAAACTATGACTTCCTATGGAGCATAAGGCCACAGATGCATCACTGGGATTTCAGTAAAAAGAAGGTTTTACGGGGTGAGGTTGCCTACCCGACGCCCAACCCACTTTCAATTTAATGGTATATTTCTCTTAGCTATCGATCCATCTCCCGACCCCGGAGATGGATCGATACATCGGACATTTTGTGCTAAAATGAACGCAACAGACTAGAAATTTGTACGCGGCTTGCCGATTCCATTTTCCGCTCCGATAAACGTTACGCTTCCTGCACATACCTTTGACGAGTACTATTGCCTGTAAGTGAATGTAACGAACCCGACTGAAATTCGAACTCGGCTCTTTTAAATGTAGCTAACAAAAAAAGAAAAAAATTAAACACTTTGATAAATTTCTTGTCGGGTATACCTAGACGTTCTGCATTTGTATTGCTCGATCGGATATCATTCTAACGAAGAATGCTGAGAATACCATGGACGGGGCATGTAAGCAACGAGGAAGTTTTAAAGAAAATGGCAACAAAAAGGGCACTTATACTTGACATCAGAAAGAGACAACTGAACTAGAGCACATCATGAGGAAAGATGGCTTAGAAAATGCGACACACACAGGACATATTAAAGACAAAGGGGAATACTTATAATCAGAAAGAGACAGTTGAAATCTCTGGTCTACATAATGAGAGCTTAGAGAATTTGACATGCACAAGACATACGGAAGGCAATAGAAAGAGAAAGAAAGAGCGAGTAAGCAAGCTTGTATAAATAGATGGAACAACATGGAATGGCAGGTGTTTTAATGGAATAAAGCATTGCTAAGAGCTAAAAAGGATAGGAAGCTGCGGAGATCCACGATTGCCCACGTTCTGAAGGGACCTGACACGAAGAATATTTTGTTGACGTATAACTGAAGTGTGCCATTTACAAATGAAGGGCAAGGTTCGTGACGAAAGTATGAGTCAAATATATAACAGCTATCCCTGTTTCTATATATATGCTAATTTGGTTGCGCACGCGTGTACTTGATTGAGTATATGTCTTATTTATATAGATTCTTTCATGAACAAGATGTTTACAAGTAACTTTAATTAAAGAAAGCAGTTATCTAAATGTTTGTATTAGCGTGCATGTATGTGTGATTCTACCAACTCAGTATATTTGCCATATGTTCCTTCTTTCATAGTTGAGAACTATTTATCCTGAACTCTTTGATAAAATCCAAAGAAGAATCAGTAATATTATTAATCCTGATCTGGTGGCTCACTTTCAGTCACTTAACCACCGCCGGAACGTTGCTTCTCTGTGTCTTTTCTATAAATACTTTCATAGTAATTGTTCTGGGGAGCTCTTTCCCACTGTTGCTTTTGTTTAATTTAGTTTTCTATTTATCTACTTTATTTGATCTGATTTTTTTTTAGAACGTTTAAACGAAATCCTTTTTTGTTAATTGTTTTTTTCTTGATATTTGATCAGTTTATTTTTTTTTTCTACTCAGTCGTTGATTATTTAGTTTTCCCTCCTCGGTTTCGGCCGACTTTTATTTTATTTTTGGGTTAATGTTTAGTTTTCCCAGACTTCTGTTTCAACTCGGCTTTATTTCTTAAAACTTTATTGCTTTTAGTTTAATCACTTTTTTTCTTTTTTTTTTTTTGAAAAAATTAAACCTTTTTCGTTTAATTCTCTTTTTTTAAGTTTAATTATAAATTGGTTCATTTCGGTAGTTAATTCGAATTTTTAGTTTATCCTGGATTAACCATTTTTTTTTCTTTTTATTGTCTTCTTTGCATTTTGTATTTTCTCTCCGACACCGGTTTGCGCTAATTCTTTTTATTTAACTTCTGTTTTATAGAAGAAATCTACATTTTATTTATTTTTTCTTGCAATCTTCAGTATTTCCCTGTTGGTGCTTTTTATTCCCCTCCCTCATTTCCTCTTGCTCCAGTTATTATTTTTTGACAAGTTATATATATATATATATATATATATATATATATATATATATATTGGCCCGCTTAGTTAGGTGATAACTTTTTTTTCTCAAGATGCCTGACAGAAATAGTCGGTCTGTGAGACCCACTCAATAAAATAAAGCAAATGAATGATTGTAAGCAACACTGAAATCCCCATTTAAGGAAAATAATGTGCTTATTAAAGAGAATAGTAGTACAGAAAGTAAAATACCGACCAAAAGTAGTAGCTGTAAAACTATTATGGACCACAATGTGCCGAAAGAAATGGAGGCACCAGTAAAGACGACAACTCCAAGTTGTATTATAAACATCGCGAAATTTTGGGAAAAGGCTAGAAATTTCGAAAATCTTGTAAAAGAAGATGGACTTTTAGAGGGCCCAGAAAAATCATTAAAGTTCGAAAGGAAAATTGTGTCAGTCTTTGGGGTGGACAAGCGTACACGTAAAATTTGTCGTTCCACGAAAGACACAGTGATTCAATCACTCATGTCCCTGGGAGTCAGACCCCAAAGTGTAATAAAAGTTTCTTCATGTGGGACATACTGCTGCCCACAGCCGAAGATTGTCTTGAGATGGCGAAAAGAGAGTTGAACACTAAAGACCTCATCTTACGGACCGAGTATAAGGGACATTGTAGGTATTCGAGGTCCTCGGGGGCTAGGAGAGCACTTAGCTGTTTTCTTCGTGCAAATGCCAAATACTAGGTGTGCCCTCTGACAACCTGAACGGGGGATGGAGTTTTGACATTATGCTCGATCTTTGGCCTTCGTGTCTGTCACCAACTGTCACTATGACTGGCAGACGACCTACATGTTGGAGGTGTGGAGAGACTGGTCACTTCTCCTTCTCCTCTCCAAAGAAGAAGGCCTCTGGACTTCCGGTCGGATGTGACCCAAATCTCTCTCTGACTGATACTGTTGGTTCTGCGGCGTCTGTAATGAGCCTACCAGCTACACAGGCCGGTGTGGACAAACCCAGTTGGGTCCCGTTCCATATTCCCCGCAAAATCGACGCCTTCTGCAAGTGCGGATAAGGAAAAGAAAGAAGAGCAATGGCTTGTCGTTGGTAGGGGCAGAGGGATGAGTCAAACAGTGTGGACTCGGTCTTTTGAAGCTCAGTCCCCTGAAGCCTCCAGGGCCAAGAAAAACCTACAGGCCCATTTCCTCTCCCAACTCCAATACGCCGATACTACCCCAGAAATATAGTAAAGAAATGAATTCAGCTTGGGAAAAATGAGAAAGTTAAAGGAAGACTTGAAAGTTAAGCGGGTTAAAAAACCCAAAACTTCTGGGAATGTCGGGCCCCTCATCCTCTGCCTCGTCTTCCACTTCATCTAAAAAAAAAGCAAAAAAAAAAACATTTGTTTATCCACCCCCGCTCAAATCAGTGAGGAATACACCTTCAAAACAAAAAGCTTCTGCCAAGACATTTCGTTGCCGCGGCCATCACCATTTAAAAACACCCCTGTACATACCTCCAGATCGATACCGACATCTACATCTACTCCCACTCCTTCTCAATCAACCGGAAAACTTGAAGGAAGTAAAAGAATCAGAAGTCTCGAAGCCCCAGCTGTATCAGAAAAAAAGAAAAAAATTAAACCACCATATTTACCTGAGAAAGATGTCTGCTACCTATCGCGGGAACAAGCATAGTCTGATTGGTTCCGAACAGACATTTACTGAGTAGGGCAGGTCTGTCCAGGATAACTTTCATATGGCACGCTTGATCATCAAGTAAGTCCACAGTGAAGCCGTTGCCGATCAATTTAGATCTGTCCAAGGCATTCGGTAGGATTGACCATCGATTTCTGGAAGCTGTTTTTGAGGCAGCCAGTTTCGAGCCGTACTTCTGCACCTGGATCTGACTTCTGTCTGCGTCACCTGGTGCACTGGTGGAAGTCAATAGTGTTCGATCGGAGCCTTTCGCATTGTCTCGCTCCATTCGTCAGGGTTGTCTGCTTTCACCTTTGCTTTATGTTCATGCGTTAGAACCTTTCAAATTAAAGCTGAATCCAGTCCTATGCGGAAATTCCCTACCTGGTGCTACCACCTCGGCTAGTTACTCCGCCTATGTTGACGACGTTTCGGTTCTTGTGTCAGCACAGACGAGAATGGCGAAGTCGGCAAAGAAATCAGTGTGTGCGAGACGGTGACAGAGGCCAAATCTGTTGGCATGAGGTTATACGCGTGGAAGGAAGTTTCTCTTCCGGGGCCTTTCCTTTGGACTGACGGGCCGGTCAAGATACTAGGCGTCTGATACGGCCCCGATCTCTTGCTGGAAATGAATTGTTCGGAAGTGCGGGAGAAGGCCGAGGTCGTTCGTCTTTGGCCCCTAAGGTAACTTTCCTTAAAGTGGGGAGCGGAAGTATGTGCCTCGCACATCTACCCGATTCTCCTTTACGAACTCTCCGTACTTCCACTTCCGTCTACTTCACTAATGACATTAGTAAGACTCTTGTTCTCCTTGTAGAGAGGTAAAGTCTTCAAGGTACACTGGGAGATCTGTTATCTCTACCCTACTGTCTGGGTATGCCTAGCGTTGAGACTCGTCAACATACGCTTCACATAGCGTTCCTAGATCCTATGTGTCAGCAATCGGATGAGGACAGTGAATTCTGGAAGGAATACGCCCTTAAAAACTTCCCTTCTCTGAGCAGTGCGCATTCGTACGAGCAGGAGGCTCTCCCACACCGTTTACCCCGAGACGAGTGCTTCTATTCTGAATGTCGGATTGCTCTGAAGCAGCTCTTATGGGCCTCTTATGGATAGCCTCTCCGACGTCCAGACGATGTCCCATAGGGTATTATATTACGTCTTAGTTGGGGGGTGGGGCGCTCGAGATGATCTGATAGACAAACTCGGTCTTACGAAGTAGGAGGCTCGCTCAATATGGCCTTGGACGCCCCGGTTGAAAAGCCTCAATAATGATGAAGTAATACTCACCTGTTGATTCGAAAGGCCCTCTGGATCGGAAAAACACTTTGTTCGACAGGCTTGGAAAAATCTCCAAACTGCGTTCGATGTTATGGGGTGGTGGAAACCATGGATCATGACTTCTTTCATTGCAGGGTCGTAGTCCCGTTGGGCAAGTTTGTTGAAGATATCATAGTACGCGTGCTGTGCGGGAAGTTTTTCGTCCTCGAGGCCAGTTCTGTCTGTAGCAATATTAACCTCTTCCCAACTGACTTTGTTCTTTAAGCATCAGATTAAGTCAAGATTAGGACAGAAAGGCGGTGTTTCCCTTCATCAGAATTTGGCAAAAAATGAGTCTTGCGCGTTTGTCCCTAGAACAAGGAGCCGACTTGGTGAGGCATTCTGATACCAGTTAGCTATAAGGATATGCTAATTAGATTTGAACATTGGCAACCCCACCCAGAATAAGGTTAGTCTAGGGTTGTTTTTGTCCTTAGTTTCTTCCTTCAAAGTTACCTTAGCTAGTGGGTGTATGCTGATTGGCCCCTTTTATTTCTGCCCCTGTTTCCTTTAGTTTAATTCTCTCTCCCCTCCTCCGTTAGGTGACTAGAAATGTCAATTCTCTGATGGATAGGGGTCGCCTTTTGTATTTTGGGTGTGACTTTTTCTTATTTGTTGATGTGTTTGAATGTGTCTCTGTTTGAGTGAGTGGTTGGACGAATGAGTGTTTTATATTATTAAAGTCTCACATTGATTCCGTCCAGTTAACTGATATTGCTGCCGCAATTCAAGAAGTTTTATTACTAACACTTTTATTTAGTTTCTTGTAAATAGATTATCTCATATTGTAAATACACATTGAGGTTTGGATTTTTAAATTGTTGTTTTATTCGCCTACCCCGACAGACAAGAATTGTGCATATGAGGACTAGTTAGGACTTCATTCTGAGGTATTATGGTGGATGTATTAGGTTGGTGCAAAAATAATGTATTTTTTGACGTATTTTTTAACGTCAAAAACCGACATTATTTTTCCACCAACCTAATAGTAAGAATGGTGAGTAAGAATGTGTTGTTTTGTATAAGGAATAGTGTGGTATATTTGGGTAAGTAATTGTGGCTAGTTAGGTTAAATTATAAGACAGAAGAAGATCATCTTTTCCCGAGCCCCCTTTGGCCCTGTGCCACATTTTTGTATTATTACGAAATAAATATTGATCTTTGCAATGGTACTCAGCTTTTTCGAATTTAAGCGCAGTATTAGATTGGCGTCGATATCTCATCAATTTATAGTTGAGCTGGTTAGATGTAACCGTAAATTCTATGCCAAGAGATTTTTTTCTCGCATTTCTCACTTGTGGAACTCCCTTTCGGCACCATGATTTCTAACCAACTTTAATCTGCAAAAATTTAAATGTAATGTCAATTGCCATCTGTTATCCTGCTGAATACTCATTTCTCTTCTCGCTCATTATTAATGTTTCTGTTCCTAATTCTTTCACACCCTGTAATCCCTTGTATCTTAGTGACGTTACTGTCTTGCATGGGGCGATACGGATTTAAAAAAAAAAACTGACTGGTCCGCTTATAAAAAAAATTAAAAAAAACAAAACAGGGAAGAACTGTTGGAGGAATAATTTTATAGACTGGCATTCATTAGATCTTCCTCTACTCGTGATATTTGTTAGAATCGAAAAATATACTTTTTTTATCATTTTAAAAGGAAATTGCTGTTCATAACATAAATACAATGTCAAATCGATAGCCGAGTTTTTAAAGAACTATCTGTAATTTGTTTTGTTTTTTATTTAGAAATACCAAATTTGAAACTATTCTTACGTCATTGACAACAACGTTCTACTGATGTGTTTTTTTTTTGTTTTTGTTTTTTTCACAATTCGTAATAGTATGCAATTATCAATGCCGTAAGTATAATTTTAAGCTTGAAATTTCTAAATAAAAACAAAATCAGACATCGATTTGACATTGCATTTAGATTATGAACAGGACCCCATTTAAAAATGTTAAAAAATCAATATTTTTTCGATTTTGTCAAATGTCATGGGTAATGACTTTTAATGTACAAAAACTGTTTTAAAAATCCCTTGGTTTTTACGAACTGACCACTGAATTTAAGTAGTATCGACTGTTAAACAAAACTTCCTGATAAGAATAACCAGTGAAATAACGATTTAGTAAGCCTAACTTAGATATGGCGCAAGGCCGAGAGCAAGGAGCACCCAGTCTTGATATAGCAAGACAAGACTTCTAACCATTACACCACGTCGAAATGACCAAACAGTGAATTGGAAAGTATACTTTAGATATGCCAAAAGCAAGGAGCACTCAGTCAGGATCGAACTCACTCGTAATTGATCGAACGAGACAAGCTTTCTAGCCATTAGACCACGTCGAAATACCTTAGGAGCCATTCGAATTTATACCAAAATTCATTTAGACGATCTTGTAATGATTTACTAAGTGTAGCTTAGATGTGACACAAGGCAGGAAGTATGGAGCACTCGTAACTGATCTAGCAGCGACAAACTTGTTAACCATTACACTACGTCATAGTGCCCAAATATCACAGTAATATATATTTATCTAACTTAGTTTAGTCTGGTCACAAGTTGGGACACCCCCTGATGGATAACCGAACCGACTATAAGATGTAATTAATTCACAGTAGGAACCAGTAACGTGTTTGGGTTGCTGCCACCCCGGGGAAGCTGAACTTCGGCGCCCTTACAAGGTTTTTTTTTTTTAATTTTCATGACGAGAAAAATTGAAAATGTAGAATAACGGGTTTATTATAATATACAAATTACAGTGTAACCCGGATATAAGAGAGTTGTCGGGGCCGGAGAAGAAGTCTCTTATATCCGGGTTTCCCTTATATCTGGGTTTGGTCTATTTTGTTTAGGTAAGTATGGCTCTAATTTGGAACCAGAGAAAATGTCTCTTATATCCGGGTTTCTCTTATATCCGGGTTACACTGTAATACAAGCTAAAGAAAACATTCATTACTCTACCTAAAACATTTTTTCTAACCATTAGATCTGCAAATCTTTTCGTGGCGTTTTCTACACCTATCATCTTTACAAAATTGATAAAAATAGCCAAAGAATTTAATCTGTCTTGAGTCATGAATGACCGCAAGTATGTTTTCATAAGCTTTAATTTTGGAAGATCCGAAACATATGACATGTCGGCATGATGGCACTCTTGAGCCTTGATGACGCCCTGGGCGACTACCCGAGTTGCCAGTACCTTGAACCGGTCCTGGTAGGAGCGAATGATAATTTACTATGCGCAGCTTAGTTGTGGCACAAGGCCGAATGTATGGGCCCCCCTGTGATGATCGAATGCACTATTCAGGCATAACTGATCTAGCGAGACATGCTTGCTAACCATTACACCACGTTGAAGTGCCCACGTTAGGAAATAATGATGTGAAATAATTGCAAAAAATCAGATGCCTTTCTAGACTGCATCCAGGCAACCCTTTCAAGGGATACATAAAGAGCTAAAAGCTATATGAGTTGAGCAAAGACGATCTATATACATACGAACGTATAATGAATTAACTGCAATTCCTTTGAGAAGGGCGCAGATGAAGCTTCTTGTACGGTCATCAGCCATCTAGGTCAATGGAGTAGAATGGGCTCCTTAGCTATGGATGTAGCGAGTATGTGGATTAAATGACATCGTCGTTGAAGCGCTTCCAATACTGAAGTCAACGACCAGGGCAGATGGTTGCTCCAACGGAATCAACAGCAGAGTGTCTGTGACCAAACTGTGGTTGTACCTGGAGCGTAATGGTTTCCACAAGGTCTACTTGTCGAAGACACTTTACGCATGAACGAATATTTCTCCGACTTTCAACCCAGATATATGGAGAGAATTTGTTAGGTGGTCAGTTGCGCAGCGATCCTGCAACCACACACGGTCCGTATGGCTGATGATGATAATGATGATGAGAAACAAAAATCCATTGAAGTCAAGGTTCTTATATAGAAGAGAAAGACTATATATATTTTACAAATTATATATATATATATATATATATATATATATATATATATAGTTAAACCTAGAGAGCCAGACCAACCTACCAAGGTTTCACCTAAGCGGATCGTCAGGGCCAACCTTCCCTGACGACCTGCTTAGGTGAAACCTTAGTAGGTTGGTCTGGCTCTCTAGGTTTAACTAGGTCTGCTCTACTTAACGTATTGAGCATTTTATTTAGTTATTTTGCTTACTCGTATCGTTTTTTTTTTGGCGGGGGGACTTTGGACTTGCATATTAGACGATTATTTTCGGCTAACGTACATGTTCTTTGTTCTTTCTTTTTTTATACCTTTTTTCCCTTTGGTATTGGTTTGATTATTTGCAAATCATGACACCGAAGGTTTTCCGGATGAGTATAATTTCTTATACTTATAAGATTATTACTAGAATATATATATATATATATATATATATATATATATATATATATATATATATGTGTGTGTGTGTGTGTGTGTGTATGTGTGTGTGTAAAATACAAATTCAGTAACACCTGTTGAAATACGTAAAATTATAGAATTAAACGAATGCGAAGGCAAGCAGAGTTTTTCAAGAAAGTGCTCAATAGATAGCTAGACCGAAAATAATCATCAATTAATCAAAAAATGTTCAAATACTTATCTAGGAACGATTTTGAGGTTTCGCGAATATGCCGTTCATCATGGTTAGATAAAATTATTGTACGGTTAACAGATTTCAAATTTGTATGATAAATAAATTTTAAAATATCAAATTTTGCTATGATAAAACTGTTCAAAACAAACACATGTATCCACTAAAAATAAGGTTTGAAGTAATAACAAAAAATTAACATGTTTCGTTACTTAATTTGCCTCCATCAGAATTTTTTATAGAAATGAAAAAATGCGAAATTACATTTCAAATTTCTAAAATTCTGTTTTGTTAATTTAAAAAATTTTAAAAATTCCTTATGAGTTCACTTCCCAAAAACGTTTCTAATGAAGCTAAATTATATAACAAATCAGATTAAATTTATGAAATATCTATCTATCTATCTATCTATCTATCTATCTATCTATATATATATATATATATATATATATATATATATATATATATATATATATATATATTGTTGTTGTTGTTGTTGTTGTTTGTGCGTTATGGAGAATTGCCATTTAATTGATAGCACTTCCATTAGTATATACGATGTTCTTAGTAGGGCGATTTTTTGGGCAGCTTGTATGATGATGTTACCTGGGACATTGTTAGTAAAATTGTCCATTCCTTTTATTACGAGGCCCAGAGCTCCGATTACTATTGGTATCGTCTCAGTCTTCCTTCCCCACATCCTGTTAATCTCGATCTCTAGGTCCTTGTATTTGGACAATTTCTCGATAATTTTTATGATGGTGTTACTCTCAGATGATAATGCTATGTCAATAAGCATACACTTCCTGAATTTCTTGTCTTTTATGATAATATCAGGTCTATTGGCTTTTATTTCTCTGTCAGTTTGAATTGGTTATTTCCCCATCAGTCTGAATTGGTTATTTCCCTATCAGTTTGAATTGGTTATTTCCCTATCAGTTTGAATTGGTTACATTAATTCTGGTTTAATTCTGGCTTAGTTTATTAGTTAGTTAACAATGTATGTTGCACTTTGCCAGTACCTCGTAAATAATGGACTATTCTGTTTTAATCGCGTGGAAAAACAGAAAAAACATATCAGAGACGATGTTTCGTTTCAATGAGGAAAAAGATAGAAGAAAAGAAAAAGAAGGAAACAAAGAAAGTACTAGGCGATAACGCGTTCATGTGTTTAACATTTACTCCAATAAAATGAAAAAAAAACTTGTCAATTCCAAATCTTTTCATTTGTACCCTCTTACTTCTTTAAATATTGACCTGCATTCATATTACAATTATTATTGCAATATTTGTTCAAAGTTGTTAGGCTCAAACATTTAACAGTGCCATAGAGGAATTTCTATGGGTATTTTATTGCCGTGGAACTCGCAAGATTATTCAGTCATTAACGGAAGAATTAAGATTCATCAGAAAATTTAAATAGGGAAACTATAGAATTTTCACAAGTCCAATTAGCTAATACTACTAACTACTACTATAAACGCTATATCTTATGTATGCTCGAATAGACATCCCTGTTAATATATATATATATATATATGTGTGTGTGTGTGTGTGTGTGTTAACGAACATTTAAATAAAAAAGAAAATGCTGAAGTTGATATTCATTGAATTTCGTATGACACAAGGCTAAAGCAAGGGAAGATTTTATTGCAAAAGGAGATGCGCTGTATGCCTTAAAATAGTATCGAAAAATCAATATTATTTTTTTTTTTTTTTACCTGGGTTCAAATACTAACGAAAGGGCGGTTGTGAAATACACATTTCTGTTACTCGTTCAACAGGCCAAGGAATGAGAGAACCTATTTTAATGAGAGTAACGGCCTTGTGCCGAGAATAAAATAGACAAATTTTATGTTCTGACGCTTTAATGTGAAAAGATAACGTGAGCTCAAAATATATGTCAGGTGACAAAACACCCTTTCATTTTCGGCGCCAGTCATGTTTTTTTTTTTATTTCTTTGCCTCCAGACGCCAAATTTTGTTGCTGTTTAAAAAGTAAAAAATATGTATAAAATGCATATATACATACATGCATACATACATACATATATATATATAAACAAGTTTTATTAAATTAAAGCGAAATGAACTGTTTAATCTTTTTGTTTTATTTTTCCTAGAAATAAGAGAATATTTTAAATAAGATGTTGGATATTAATATAAAAATGTAGATAAACTGTCTGAAGTTCATATTTGTTCTGTTGTTTTTGTTCAAGTACTTTCGACAATCTCAGTCATTATCCAGAACCGTTACAGTCACTGTGGGCTGTTTCAAACTTTCAGCGCTTTACAAAATACCAGGATGTCGCCAATGGAATCTTCCTTTCACATTGAAAGCACATTGACTGATATACTCAAAAGAAATTGAAAAAAGCATAAATTGTGTCATTCATTGCAAAAAAGACGCTAAAATTGCCTATACTAATTTATATTCCCCCGCTGACGCAAGAAAAATAAAACTTTAACCAAAATTTCGGACGTTCTAAAACGAACCAAAACTATAGTCTAAAAATCATTTGGTTTTTCCTTTTAATGACATAAAGATTCCGAGAATAAAACTGTTTTATCAAGTTTGCGATATTTTTTTATCATGTATATTTATTTTTCAGATTTTCGATTTTTTAAAATTTAAGAACACTCATAAGTATTCATCAGATTAGCCGAGAGTCCTAGGCAAGCTATGGAGGACGCCGTTCAATGTCTAATAAACGTAAAGTGAGTAAATGATGAACTTTTCGGCTAACCTGATAAATATTTATGAGCATTCTTATTTTAAAAAAACTGAAAAATCAATAATATTTTTCCTCTTGTATATAAATACTTGTTACAAAATTAAATCCTTATATTTCCCTTGCCTTCAGAAGACAAAACGAGTCGGTTAAGTTTAGTTTTCATTTGGTCTTTATTCATATCTATCTATCTATCTATCTATCTATCTATCTATATATATATATATATATATATATATATATATATATATATATATATATATATATGTTGTGTATTTGCGCCGCAATACCTATTTTATACAAGTTTCTTTAAAGAAAAAACACTGCGATTAAGCTTTTTACCTAATCTTTCTAGTGGTCGTTCAAGTGTTTTCTTTTCTGTACACAAAGTGTGTAAAAACTGTCGAAAAATTATCCATATCCGAGCGCTTTCGGCTATTCTTTTAGACATTATCAAGATGATTTTTAACTGAATATGTGGTTTATTTAGGTATGTATTTAAAGTTAAAGGAATGATTTATTTTCCAAAAACGGTCGGTACGTTGTGGTTGTATTCATAGTTAATGTTATTGAGTGTTGGCTTTTTCTATTTGTCATTAGTGCTTCTATTATTATTATTTTTATCTTATTTACATGTGGATGTGGCTATTATATTTGTATTTTCTACTAGTATGTTGCGGAAGGAGTTTGGAAGGTTTATGATTGTATTTAAATGAGACCTAACTGAGCTATGGTCAGATAGATCTAAAGTGAGTCGTCAAGATAAGCATGTAGTGGTATGACCAATATAATTATTTATGAGTTTGGTTTGATCAGTAACACAGCTCCTTAAGGGGCATTTTGGAC
>OZ010572.1:52278419-52290919 GCA_963932145.1 Acanthosepion lycidas | reverse complement strand
CTATTCTTAAAAGAGTGCTCAATACAAAATAGAGCAGATATAATTATTTATTTTTAAAAAATTCATGACATAAATATGTTATAACATATTTATGTTATAAATTTTTTTTTTTAAATAAATAATTATATATATATATATATATATATATATATATATATATATATATATATATATATATATATATATATGATCAGACTAATGGTGGGTAATATAAAATAGAAATAAAAATATTTTTAAAAATTCAGTAACTTCATCAAGCTAAAATAATATCTTTATTGATGGAATTATTTTAGAGTAGTATATAATATATATAGCCAAAAATTGGTTGTTGTTATTATTATACATCGAATGGAATGCTGAACATAATATCTAATTATAATATAATTGATTCCATTTATAATAGCATTATTTTAGCTTGATTGAATGCTTTTGAAGGGCGCAACGCGTTGAATTGAAATTTTACATTTTTTTCATTTAATTACCCATAATTAAACGAATAAGTCCATATTCACAGCACATTGATGAAGTATCCAAGCAGTTAAGTGAAATCCTATTATCTGTAATATATTGTAGACATTTAAAAAAAAAAAAAAAGTAACTACTTTTAAAATATATTTTTACTATTTTTCTGCATGTATATCCGAGTTCTTCAACCCATTCACAAAATCGGTTCTTCTTTTTACTAATTTAAAATTTGGAATTAGGCAAAACAAAGGTCTACCACTTCCTGGAGGCTTAGCATATTCTTAAGTCTTGTCCAAAAATACAGATGGCATAAATGCACCTATATATAGGTGCCTAATATAAGCAAGTATTAAGAAACAGGAAAATCCGAAGACGCATTGGAATAGAGAAAGTTACCTTCCAAAATCTAAACAACGTATTAATAAAGAGGAAAATTTCGTTAGAAACAAAGAAATATATTATGTAATATCGTTCATCTTATATGGTAGTGAATGCTGAACAATCTCCTCACAGATGAAGTGACTTGAGGCAGCAGAAATGTAATTCTACAGAAGGATGCTGAGAATACCATAGACTAAACATGTGAGCAATGACGAAGTCTTAGTGAAAATGGAAAGGAAAAGGACACTTATACTTCACTGATGTCAAGTATAAGTGTCCTTTTTCTTTCCATTTTCTCTAAAAGAAAAAGAGACAATTGAACTTTCTAGAGCACATCATGATGGCTTAGAAAATGCGACACTCACAGGACATATTAAAAACAAGATGGACAAAAAAAAGCAGCGCATAGCCTACATGACGAGCTTGTGCATATGGTTGGCTGAATTGGAATTATGAGAGATAGCGGAAACACAAAATTTTCTAAGAGTTACAAAGAACACGAAATTGGGGGTTTGAAGGGACACGGCACATGGAAGAAAAACACTTAGTAAAAGTGTGGATTGGAAAATAACTTAAAAGATAAAAAATTTAGAGTTTAATGAAAAAATGGATAATATTGAATTAATTGCCAGGTTTGTTGCTAGGAAAGTTGGTTCACTGTGTCATGCTAGACAATTTTCATCGTCAGAATCTATCTTACACATTTATGAGTCCATCATTCGTTCCTGCATTGAATGTTTATCCCACATCTGGTCTAGTGCTTCTGCTACATATTTAGAGATTCTTGATAAAATACAAAGAAGAATTTGAAATGTTATTAGTCATGACCTGACACCTCGGCTTCAGCCACTTTTCCATCGCCGTAATAGAGTTTGCATGTGAATTTTATATAAATATTTTCAAGGAAATTTTCCTGACGGACATTCCTCCTTAGTACCTAGGCCTTATAAATTTAAGCGTACTACTACATTGGTGGGAAGGTTTCATCATTTTACAGTTGAAATGGCTAGATGCAACCGTATGTTCTATGCTAACAATTTCTTCTCTTGCACCTCTCGCTTGTGGAACTCTCTTCCGGCTTCTTGCTTTACAGTCAACTTTGATCTTCAAAAATTTAAATTCAGTGTCAATTGTTATCTTCTGTCTTCCTATTTTCTGTTCTTTTGTACTCGCTCCTTAATAATGTTTATTTTTTTTCCTCATATTCTTTCCCACTCAGTAATCTCCTTGCGTCTTAGTGGCTTTATTGCCTTCCTCGAGGTTAAAAAAAGAAACTTTTTTTTTTCAGAACCACTATTATAACACCCAACCTCATCAGTAGAACATTTAACTCTTTCTGATAAGATTGTAGCACTCGAATAAACCCTAGCGCAATTTTAGCATTTGAAAATGCTCTCATAAATTAAATATCGACTCTCATAACTAGCATAATATTTGAAAGTATATTAGGGCAATATAATCTTTCAGCACATGTCCCATCACAGAAGCGTGCAATTAAAAACCTGAACCAAATATAATTACTGTTTACCGCTTGAGCGCTGGGAGAAAAGTACGATATTAATAAACGGGGTGGTCTTACTCATCTCGGAGTAAGGGGGAGTCGGGAAATTTCCTAAAATAAATAAACGTGCTTCCACTCACTCACTCACTCACTCACTCCTAGTGGACACTTAAGAGTGTGGGAAAACAATGTCTGAAATCGTTTAACTGAGTAAATGTTTGAAATGCAAGGACGAGAACACGGCCCTTGGCAGATGTACCTAAAATGCTGTCTTGTACCAGCGAAACATTTTTCTCGCAAGTGCTGTTTGGTTTGCTAAAAATATCACAAATGATTTGAGTCATTTGGGAGCGTTAATATTTTTGTGAGAATCCCAGTTAAAATGTATTCGTCGATCTCATGCCGGACAAAAGGAGAATTGGCTAGATGTCAACTAACTTAGAAATTTGAACATCACTCCGCGTCTGCTCTGTGTAGTTCCATATAATTCTTACACTATAAAGATAAAGTATTAAGCACCTTCTTCTTCTTCTTCTTCTGCTTCATCATCATCATCATCGTCATCATCATCATCATCATCATCGTCATTATGATTATTATTAACATTATTATTATCAGTTATAAAGAAAATGATCATCCATCAGACCGTTTAGGCTGGCACCATAAAATCACAAAAAAACACATAACTTCAAGTCTTCCAACAGCAGCAGCAATAAAAATGGGCAGCATATTTAACTAGAAGAGAAAATAATGATATAATCAACCTGTTAGCATTCAATATTACCAGAAAGAAAACGTTTGAAGGGAAACTCCCATCAATATTAGAAAGATGTATAACAGTGAACTTAAGAAAACTATTTCAATAAAAAGATTTTTTTATAAATTTCAACTGACACTTACACTAAATATTCGGTCAATGAATACCGAATGTTTCCTGTATAGAGTCGGTTAATTTTATCATTACCATTATTAAATAGGAAGGTTACATAACATTAACATTTCTCAGATCATTATTAATGTCGTTTATTAATTCATTCTCTTGGATAGAAATACCCGTTCACACTCGTTTGCCAAAATCTTTTAAAAAAAAGCTTCATCAAATGTGTACTAAGCGGATGACCATTTGTGAATTCCAGAAGAAAAACAAAGTACTAATCTAAAATGAAGACAATATGTTCCTTTACGCTTATGATCAGTCTAGTTCTTGTAAATATGGTCCTATCATAAAAGTCATTCTGTAATGATGTCGCCAGATGTCCTGTTTTTATCAATTTACGAGCGGGGAAAGAGATTTGCATTGTTTTGCTGTGAGAATGTTCGTGTTAACAGCGTAAATAAAATGTCGTGACGCTGTACTTCTGAATCTTGTGATTACAAAAAAGCCTGTGTAATAAACTGTGCTTGTCTAAAATGCGTGTTTGTGGCACAGCTTTGCAAATCATAACAACTCTTCAGTTCGGTTAATGTTAATATGCTTTCATGTTTCTGCTAATCAATTCAAAAACCTTATGTCGGTTCGTGATTACGATGATAGAAGGAAACGCCTGGTATGATATTTTCCGTTTCATCTTTATGCATGTTCATTGACATTCTCTCATCTTAAGTACCGTCAAAATGGATGCGTTTTTCCGAAATGAAAGCAAAACACATTACTCCCTGTTTTTAAGAATTTACCAAAAATCAGGAAATTATTCTATTTAAATAAAATTTTCAGCATTTATTCATTAAAGAATATATTGTATACTGAATAGGTTATTTTATTTGAAAAATTTGTAGATATATTTAGGGATCAGTTAACCTCATCCAATTTCGATACATCGTGGATATTTTTAAAATTGTGAAGGTGATAAATATTCTTTGTAGTTTTATAATAAAAAATCCCAGAAATTATTATTTCAGTAAAAAAAAATTAGAATATCGAATAAGAAAATCTTGAAAATTTGTCCTGAAACCTTATTAAAATATTAGGTTGGTGCAAAAATAATGTCGTTTTCTCACATAGTAACATATGTGAGAAAACGACATTATTTTTGCACCAACCTAATAACTCAATAAAACACAAGAAATAATTTTTGCTGAGAGATGGTGCATGCATAATTTAATAAAACATTATTTTCTTTCAGATTTTATAAGGAAAAAACTACAATGAATATTTGTTTTTGAAACATTTACTTGTAATATTTCAGCGCGATTATGTAGTTCTTTGGATTGCGTCAAAAGAGATCTCTTTTATTAAATAGAGATGATTGAAGAATCGAAAAATGTAAAGTTTGGTACCATTTTCGTAACCAAAATAAATAAATATACTGTTTAATATATAAACGGTGTGCCTACTCAAATACGAGTATCGACTAATGATAAGGTTTAAAATGATAAAAAAAATCTATCGGATGAATAAAAATCCATTCTAAAAATCCTCTTAGTTCACGTTTGGATACGAAACTGTGTGCAGATATGAAAATACTCCGAGATATCTTTGACGGAAGAAATTACGCTTGAAAAGCATGAAATTGACTTCACCTGACTTTCTGTTTCTTTGTGACCAAGTCGTAACGCGCACCGAGCCTAGGTGGTTCTCTCTACCATATGGGACGCAGGTTCGATTCATGACAAAGAGTGCAAATCTTTCTTTAATAAGATTTCTCGAACATTCAGTCTGGTAAGTGAAAATAAATAAACACACTGTTTAACATATAAACGGAGCGCCTTGTCAATCATGAGAATCCGATAAAAAAAAAAGTTTAAAATGATAATCTATATATATATAAATGGCAATTTCTGTCTCTCTGAATCAAGTTGCCGCTTAAACCCATGAACCAATATTGATGAAACTTTGTATACAACATACTAACACCCAGTTTGTTACTAATACCCAGTTTGTTACTAGATTAATTGTATTTTTTATAAAAATATATAATGGGATCGCCAGTAGGTACCGCCACGAAATCGCTAAAAAAAAAGAGCATAGTCTGATGAAAAAGACGCCAAACTTTATGAAAACAAAATGTTATCGTCTAAATGCTTATGTTTTTATGAAGAGAAAAGACCAAAGTTTTTTTTTAATTATTTTTGTTTCTTTTTAGAACATTCTAAATTTTGATTAAAAAAACTTTGTTTCTCTTTGTACCAACATGGGCTAGTAAATAACATAGATAAGTTTTAGCACGTTTTTTTGGTATTACACACATTAATTTGGAAAATCTTGCAAAAATAAAAATAATTGTCAGATGTTAATGAAACTATCAGAAACTATTCACAGAATATCGAAATTATTATAAATATGTTGTTTTTTTTTATTAAAGACATAGCAGAAATATTTTTTTATATATTTATTAACACCCCCATAACTAATTTTATGAAAAACTCTAGAAATTCGAGCGCACCAACCTTAGTGATTACAATAGTCAAAAGCGCAAGTTTTTGAAGAATGCAAATCATGTTTGTTTGTTTTTTTAATTGGAGCCAACGTACCTGAAAATCAGTTCTGAATTGTAACATACAAAACTCAATAAAACAAATATATTATTTAATTTCAAATGCTTTTATTTGCTTTTAGTTGTTTTTATGAATATGGACAATATTTTCTGAAAGCAAAAAATTTTTTCAATGAAAATTGAATTTTTAATACAATTATTTGTTATTTCTTTAATTATAATAGATTTTTGCATTAAGTTTTTTAAAATATTATAACCTTAGTTAAAAGCAACATCAACCTTTCAAAGTGTCCAGATGAGATCGTCATTGTCTAGCGCTTTGAAAATTGTATCGTTTGGACCAATCAGAAAGGCCATGGTAATTAAAAAATGTAATTTTTGTGCTTATAATCGGGCAGTAATTATAAAGTATGGAAGACCAACCAGAATACAATTTAGTTGCATTATTTGAGTTCAGCATTGTTCTCCGCTGTTAAGGCCTTTACTTTTGCGAAACACGTATGGAGAAGTTAATTTGATTTTTCAATTTCAACTGAGAAGGGTACCTATAAGTATCAGTATCATCTTATGAAATTTAACTACTGCTAAACTTTAATTTATATGATCTTATTTTTATATTGATCTCAGTTATGACATTTTTCCATAAATGAAATATCAAAATTAATAATAAAGTGAATGGAAATACAAATAACACAGTAAAATGTAATAAATGTACATAAAAGCTATAGTATTTTATGTACACTTCTGATAAAATTTCATAAGAAAGGTACCTATAAAATAATTAGATACCTTTTTCTTATGAAATTCAATCTCACTCTTAACACTCTTATTTTTTAATTTCTTTATATTTTCCATGAAGCATCGTAAACGTAAAGATGAAAGCTAAGTACAAAAAAAAAAAAATGAAAAATTAGAGCGCTGAAAGTTTTCCTTAAAAGTAACGAGGTAAATAATTTGTTCATTTAAATCTAAATAATTTCACTTCCTTCCATCCGTAGAAAGAATTATCCTCCCGTAAGTTATCTAAACGTCATGAATGTGTCTTTCGTCACTTGTCAAACGACGCAAAAGGTTATGACCTGCTTTGTTTTATTTACAAATTACATTTTTTCGGCGCAGAAGCTAAGTTAAGCTTGGTTCAAAATATTTTAAATAAACATTATAATTTCTGATTTTATTAAAATCAGTTTTGAAAAAATGATAATTGATTTTTAAAAGAATATCAAATTCAGATTTTCATCTTTTTTATCAAATGATTGAAAATGATTGAAAATGATTGATTATCTGTCCTTTTTTTTTTTGACAAAAAAAAAACAAGATTTTTAACGAAAATTTCGGACGTGCTAGGAACGATTAAAAAATGTAAAAAAATACCCCAAAAATACTTTGATCTTTCCTCTTTAATAATAATATGACCATTAGACGATAAAAACTTGTTTTCGTCAAGTTCGGCGTCTTTTTCATCATGCTATCTCTGTTTGTTTACATTTTCGTGGAGGTACATCATTAAATTCGCCAGCTTCGAATTTATTAAATACAAAGAAATTGGCTCGATCCATTCGGTCATTTTAACGTAAAGTAACACTTAAATTCAACTTATTTATCGAATAGAAATTTTACCTAAGCTCATATTTCAACATACCCTTAAAAAGGCATCGTAGTTGTGGTTGTTGTCTGTGGAATAACAACTTGTTTAAGGGAGACTTTCGTGCTATATACTGTGTAAAAAGAAATCTAGCTGTAGAAATAGACATCCATCTTAAAAAAAATTCCAAACATCCTTTATTGGCATGGGCCAGGTACCCTTCCTCGTTAAGTTTTTCTTTAAATCACGACGGTTTAATTAGACGATATCAAGCCGAATCGCGATTAAAAGCGAAACTGAAATCAAAAATTTAATAAAGTATTGTTTTTTAAACCTTTCATTCCATTTAATATTGAAATCCGTATATATAATCTATCAGTTGGACAGATATATTTCCTCTAGTGAGGCAATGTGGCGCATCCTGGACTTCAAAATCCATGAGTAGCATCCAACATTGGTGAATCTAGCTGTTGATCTTGAAAATGGCTAACGTGTATATTTCACAGAATATACTGCTTTAAACCTAGTCAAGAATACACCACTAACCACTTTGACAGATTTCTTCTAATCATGTCAAATTGACTTATTTGCCAGAACACTGCTGTAAGTTGAGGTTCCCGTCTACTACACCTGGATCAGGCGCAAGCAATGAGCACAAGTTGTAGGCTGGGAAGAAAATGCTGTCTTCAGAAGAGGCACCATCGGGCGGGTGTACACTGTGTACCCCAATCAGCAGAAATGCTTCTTCCTGTGTCTGCTGCTGCACATTGTCAGAGGTTCTACATCATTTACAGACCCGTGAAGATATAATGGAGAAGTATGTAGGACCAACAGAGAAGCCTGGGCCAAACATGGACTATTGGAGGACGAGGCTCACCAGGACCAGATACTGGAGAAGGTAGCAGTCACCAGAATACCAAGTCAACTGCGCCAGCTATTTTTCATCATGTTTATGACATGTGGCTTGTGTGAGCCTCTCAAACTTTGGGCGATCCACAAAACCAGCATGGTAGAGGACATCCTACGAAGAATTCAAAGGCAAGCCTCAGCAGAAATTGTCATGTTCAATGATGCCATTTACAGTGAGGCGTTAGTTGACCTGGACACCCAAATGCAAGCTGGGGGGGGGTGCAAGAAAATACCACATTTGGCACAGCTCAACCTGAACAGTTAACAAACAATCTTGCAACTGAGTACATGCGGGAGATCAGCTACGACACCGAGGAAATACGGCGTATATAGCTGATAACGAATACAAACTGATGCAGGAAAAACTGGGTGTTTATAACACGTTTACTTCCAGCTTTGAAGGTGAAAGAGGAGATCTATTTTTTCTCGATGCCCCGAGTGAAACTGGAAAGACATTTATCATCAATCTACTTCTGGCTAAACTGCGCCAGATGAAACATATGGTCTATCAGTAGCGTCAAGTGGAATAACTGTAACCATGCTAAGTGGTGGCCGTACAAGAAAGAGAAGGCGACCTGCAACATTAGTCATGGTTCTATAAAAGGCAAATTCCTCAGTGATTACAAATTGATCATCTGGGACGAGGCGACAATGATCCATGAGTTCTTCGAGGCTCTTGACACGGTACTTTAGGTCTTTAGACACAACACACGACTCATGGGAGGTGCAACAGTCTTGCTTGCGGGAGACTTTTGACAAACCTTTCCAGTGATTCCAAAAAGGATAAAAGCTGACGCGGTAAACGCCAGTATAAAGTTTTCCTACCTGTCGAGCAGTGTGAAAAAGCTGAGACTCAGAACCAACATGACACTGAAGCTCAGTAATGATGAGGAAGCTGGTACTTTCTCTAAGCCACTAATGGATGTTGGTAATGGCACTTTGGTTGACGAATCAGTGTGCCTTTTGAACGTATCTGATTTAAAGGAACTAATAACTAGGTTGTTTCCTAACCTGAGGAATCAGTTTACATACTACAACTGGCTGAGAACTCATGCCATTTTAGCTCCAAAGAATATGGCATTTGATAATTTGAACATCAACCTTCTGGAACAGTTGCGAGGTAAACGTCGCAGCTGCAATTCCATTGACGCTGTACTAAAAGCCGATGGAGTTGTGAATTATCCAGCTGAATTTTTGAATAGCCTAACACCAACAGACCTCCCATCTCACAATTTGTACCTCAAGATTGGAGCACCAATGATACTACTAAAAACCTGGATCCACCGAAGCTTTGCAATGGCACACGACTTACAATTAAGAAAATGATGCCAGTAGTCTTGGAAGTGAAAATGCTGACCTGCAAAGCAAGTAGTGAAGTAGTATTTATTCCTAAAATTCCACTTATTCCCTCGGATATGGCTTTCCAGTTCAAGCGGCTGCAATTCCCGGTGAAACAGAGTTTTGCAATCAGTCCTTGGATGTGGTAAGCTTTAACCTTGCAGAACCGGTTTTCTCTCATAGCCAACTTTATGTGGGACGCTCAAGAATCAGCAATTCCAATCATTTGTTTATTTATATCCCACACGGAAAGACCAAAAATGTTGTTTATCATGAGGCTCTGCAAACTTGATAAGAAACACCCAATCATTAGGTGCTTATGATTTAACTGTACTATTTGTCAGTATTGTAAATCTTTTGTTAATTAATATGTTATTCTAATTGTAAATCTATATATAAATCTATTTGTAGGTCTATTGTGAAACTATATATCAGTCTATTTGTACACCTATTGTAAAATTATTTTTAACACTAGCCCTCCTAAGGGCTATATCCTCTGTGAACCCACAAAAACCCTTTTTAGGGTTACTTACTTTGAATTGCTTCTTTCGGATAACCGATTTGCCTGTTATTACGTAAGTTGCTTTACGATTTTGATATTCATAACTTATTGGTATTTCCTCCAAAAATCCTAGGGCAGCGGTTGGGTATTCTCTGTGAACCCACAAAAACCCTTTTTAGGGTTACTTACTTTGAATTGCTTCTTTCGGATAATTGAAGATACGGTATGAGAACGGTAACTGGGGATAATATGAGCTTTCCCGGGAATGATCAGGTACGTCAGTTAGTATATATACATACATATATACGTGTATATATATATATATATATATATATATATATATATATATATATATATATATATATATATAACTACTACTACTATTAAGTGTATGTTTACTAGATATCCGCTAAACATATAGTAATAAGAAATAATGATTATAAATAAAATCCATTTGTTCTTTAGATCAAAAGAGCCAGTGTCTTACTAAAGAAAATACGCTTCCTGGCAGGATACAAGCAGAGAAACCACTTAAATCCAAATGTGAATTACCATTTGGTCACGGGAAAGAGTCACAGTAAAATAAGGCATAAATTCTCTATTTACTAAATGCGTATCTCATGTTAGGGACTTTCAAAGTCTATATCTGCTATTTTTTAACCCGAGACGTAAACCAAGTATTTTTAAAATAATTAATGGATTTTTTTAATCACTAATTTCACCGTTAAAACAAAACACAGACAGATCTCTACTCAAACATGTGTACCCACGAAATATGAAGTTATGAACTTTTAAGTGTTACTATTATCTCGTAGACATATAATGAAATAATATCATCTGGTTTAGCAATAACGAACAAGAAACTTCATTACAGGGTCAAAAATAAAACAATGATCAACACATGATATAAGCCAAATAAACGGTACCTGACGGTGGCTAGAGGATACTTGGTTGAAACAATAACATCGATAATAATCCAGATGAGAAAAAGAGTTCAAATAAACCGAATAAGTCAAAGTATTATGACTTCTTATTTGCAACCTTAGCTATCATTTTATGATTTATAAATCTAACATTTTTTTTGTTCTGTTTACTTACTATTTGCTTTAATGTACCCCTTTGTACAATGATTTTAATTCATTCATTATGTTCACCATCATTTCCATGACTAGGAAGGTATTCATTCATGCGTGACGTGTCTTGGGCAAAGTAGACATGTCGGAGCCCATCTCTCTCCGGGTTAAACCAAAGCCTATGTCCCCCAACTTGATCTCCAGGTCAAACCAAAGCTTACGTCCTCCTCCTTGGTCACGAACTCCTGTTGATTCCATCGTGGTAACTGGTAACCTTCCATCCTGGCCGTTAATTTCAGTCAAAAAAATCCCTCTCCGCCCATCGATACCGTGTCTTTTAATTCATTATATTCTAAGATTTGATGTTGATTGATTTTGTTTTTACGACTTAACAATCCTTCGTATGTTATTTAAAGTCGAAATAAATTTCAGATTGTTGGACGTTGCTTACCGTATCTGGTGTATATAGATCGAATTATTAAAAAAAATTGCCTTATTTTTGGTTGATCAGTTTTTGATTACTTACAAGTTAGGTTCAAGATTGTGTGTGTCTGTGTGCGTGTCTGTCTGTGTACCTGTGTGTGTCTATCTCTCTGTGTGTGTGTGTGTGTGTGTGTGTGTGTGTGTGTGGTACATTGTAGAGGAAAATGAAGGTGTTAGTGGTTTATGCAAGCTCTCGCACGACATTGCATTAGCTTATCGTTTTTGATAAAGCGCGATAGGGTCCCCCACGTTTTGTTGCAGTCCACTCCTCTAAACGGTTGACTGGCCGCCAGACACACCGAGTAAAGAAAAAAAAAAGAAAGAAAGAAATCCTACCAAGGTGGCACTGACCCTTTCCAACATGTGCCATCAAGAATGAGCACACAGTCCACATGTCACGTGATATGTCGTATCCGGTTGTACTCGCTTTCGACGAGTCCGGTAAACATTTTACTTCTTCTACTGAGCTACTTCCCTCCCCTTTTGATGTCAAAACTAACGACTAACCTTATGATAAATTCTGTTCCAGGAATGAATTTGAGCAGATCATTTTTCCCTGAAACCTAAAATACCAGATATCGAAAATATCTGCAATTTTAGTATTTTTCGTTAATTCTCGGTATTTTTCGTTAATTCTCGGTATTTTTCGTTAATTATTTCTTTCTTTCGTTAATTCTGTTTTTGTTTTTTTGTTTTTTTTTGTTTGTTTGTTTTCTCTGGGGAGAATTTGGAATCATACATGTTACTATCCATTAAAAAGGAATTGCTAAATGAATTCGATGCAGAAGCAGCTATTGGCTTATTCGAACAACCATCTAGTGAATACAAA
>OZ010572.1:52105919-52273419 GCA_963932145.1 Acanthosepion lycidas | reverse complement strand
CTCAGATCTCGCACCTTACAACCTTTTACTCTCACCAAATATCAAATACCATTTGAAAGGAACAAAATTTCAAGACTTCAAGGAAATCCAAGAGAATGCAACGAGGCAACTGCTCGCTATTCCAAAAAAGGAGTTCCAAGAATACTTTCGTCAATGGAAACGACGCTGGATAAAGTGTGTTGCTTCAGAAGTGGACTTCTTCAAAGGAGATTAAATGCAGAATTCATATGTGTTGTAGTTTTCATTTTATAGCACCAGTCCCAATACTCAGTTGAAATTCATCAAGGAAGGAACCGTAGTATTTCCTACCCAAGTACTTTCGATCTCCTCCAAGATCATCCTGGGGGTGGGGAATTACAAAAACAACCTTATTGTAACTGATTGATTGTATTGACAATAGTGTTGTTTTTTTAAATACGCGTGAATGCGTTCTTTTATAGCTATTTCAAAAATTTAAATTTATCCGCTGTAACTATGGATGTTTTTTTGTAAAGCAAGCGTCCCAATATTTGTTGACAAAACCACTATACTACACCACGAAAATAATAAACAAAAACTACAAATTCTCGTGGCCCTCTTTATCAAAAGCAACCAACCAACACTCAACAATATTTATTACGAGTGTTTCAACATGCTGAAGTGCATTTAACAAAAAAATTAATGACATTTTGCATTTCTACCCATTACTGGTTAGCTCCCTTATATTATTGGGACGCTTGTTTTGCAAGAAACCCCATAGCTACAATGGATAAATTTAATTTTTTAAATATTTTTATATAAAACAATATATATATATATATATATATATATATATATTCAAACATGCTTCTTTGAATAATATAGGCATGTGTATTTATTTTTATAATGATCATTCCAGTTCTTTAACTGGTTTCTTGATGTCAAGATGTAATTCATCAAGGAAAGCGCTGTAGTTTTTCCTACTCAAGTACTTTTGATCTCCTCCAAGATCATTCTCACTCGTGAATTACAAAGACAAATTTATTGTAACTGTGATCATTGTAATATTGTTTTTTTAAATATGATTAAAGCTTTTTACTTAATTCTTCTTGTGTTCTTATAAGTGTTTTCTTTTCTAGGCAGAGGTGTGTAAAATTTCTCCAAAGTTTCTGCATATCGGTGCGCTTTCGGCTACTCTATCCTCGATAATGGCTAAAAGAATAGCCGGATATGCAAAAGATTCCTCCTCATCGTACAACTGGGATAAAAACTAATAAACCTTGTTTGTTTGGATGTGAGAACTCTGATTGATACGGAGCTGTCTGATAGACCGGAACGGGGGTCTGCACTGGTAGCTGTAGTTAAGGAGATGCAGTGATATAATCATGAAATTTTTCCCTGTCAGAGTGATGAGAGTAGCTTATCTGCTAGAGCGGATGGCTACACGTTTTACTGGAATGACAGGGACTGTAAGGGGTGAAGAGTGGGGCAGAGTAGCCTTTGCGATCAAGAGCTCCCTTGGAGAAAGACTACAAGAGTTACCAACTGGTATAAATGATCTCCTTATAACAATACGAGCGCCACTCGTGAAAGGACGTTATATGACCATAGTCAGTATTTATGCATCAACCACGTATGTAACTGAAGAAGAAAAAAAATCATTTTTATGAAACGTCGTAAAACAATTCGCTAAAAGTTCTCCAGGCTGACAAAATAGTCATTCTTGGTCATTTTAATGACATGGTTGGCAGGTACTGTAGTAAGTGGGGATTACGGCAGCATCAAGTTGAAACACAGGTTCCTGTGCGATCACCGAAGTTAAGCAACGTCGAGGTTGGTCAGTACCTAGATGGATGACTGCTTGGAAATACCAGGTGCTGTAAGCTTGGATGTCCGGTTGGTGTAATTGATAACGACTCGGAATTGAAAATTGGAGATCTAAATTCCAATTCCAGTCAGTTTCGTTATATTCACTTACGCACAAATACCCTTGGAAAAGATATGTATCTTGTCCCCCAGCTATGGGTTAATTAGTAAGACTTGTATCGCTAAACCATTATTATCCTCCCCCAAAATTCTTACAATGTAAAAATATTTTCTGGCTTTAAATAACCTGCAAAGAGTTGATAAGCAATTGTAAACGAAGCAACCAATGTCGTATGTTGAGTGGACTTGGAAACCATGGCGTTGGGAAGTGTAAAAGTAATGGTATGCTGTTTTCTACTTGTGAGAAGAGTTAGAATTGTTAATCAGTAAAAACAGGTATCAGACAACGTGGATGCACCTGTTCTAAGCAATATCACTAGGTATGATGATAAACTGCATTCAGTAGCAGGGCCTCTGATCGGGAGGTTTTGAGGAGCGTTGAACCAGGGTGGTAACACCTGTTAGGAGCCCAGCTATGGGCAAATAGTTAACTCCAAAACTTGGGTCAAAATACTATGAAAGTATAAAAATACATTCTTATAGTAAAAATACCAGCAATACATTTTCATAGTTAAAAAAATTACCAGTAATACATTTCTTATAAAAGAAATTACTAATGCTCCCAAGAAAATTAAATTTCGGCATTAAATGACCCATAAGGAGTTGATATGGTGCTAAATAAATAAACAAGATTACTAGACTATGTACTTGTGAGGCGACGATTCAAGGTGTACTTTATATTCGTACTATGAGGGGTGCTAAATGTGCTCATTCCGAAGAAGTTCAACATCTCCGATTTGAAAGATAAGCAGGCGTGTAAAAAGCTTGAGGGTCGCTTGGACAAAGTTGACTGGAAAAATACATGACCAGCCTTTAAAGAATATGTTTATGGAATAAGCAATAAGGTTTTAGATTTCGTGGAGACGTAACACAAAGTCTTGTTAGAAGACAATGATTCAGAGATAGAAGAAATTTTGCAAGAGAAAAGGAAATATTACAATTAACCATTCAGAAACCGTCCCGATCAGGATACGAACATCCTGTTCTAACGATCGAATCAGAAACAAAAGCTGCTTTTTTTTATTTCTATGAAAATTTCTCGGACATTCAGGCCGGTAAATGTTATTTAATACTGTTTATTATAAACAGAGCATTTACTTAAATACTTGTATCTATAAAAAGAACGTTAAACATAAAAAATGTCTTTAATAAATAAATTGTCGGACTTTGTCCATTTCGTAATATATATATATATATATATATATATATATATATATATATATATATAAACTAGATAGAAAATCAACCTAAATCAGAATCAAAGAATTAATGTTGCAGTCATCGTAACATACCCAGAGCTGAAATACGACACATGCGCAAATCACACAATCCCGCATAAATCCATTCAATCTCCTTCTACCACATTTTAAGCATGTAACTACGATATATGCATACATACATAATATATATAAATATACGAATACGAATAAGAATACGAATATATACATACATACATATTGTCCCGGACTCTCTGTGTGTCTGTTTGTATATATATATATATATATATATATATATATATATATATATATATATATATATATATATATATATTGTATCATATAAAAAAATATTTTGCATATATTAACACTGTGGATTTTCTTTTAATCCTGACACAAAACCCATAATTGATATATGGTGAGAACGGACGCTGTCATAAGATAACCTCCACCACCCACCATAAAACACATACTCTTTCACATTGATCTAATTATGCAGAATAGGTGTGTATATAAAAACCAATCATTTTTTAACGTCTTAGGTATGACGATAAACTACATTCGGCAGCAAGGCTTCTGATCGAGAGATTGGAGGTTTTGTGGGGCGTGGAACAAACTTTTAATTGCTACTGTTCCTGGGTCCAACCTGATCCGAGGTGGTAGCACCTGTTAGGGTACCAGCTATGCACAAATAGTGAACCCCAAACAAAACACTATGAAAGTATAAAAATACATTTTTATAGTAAAAATACCAGCAATACTTTTTTATATAAAAAATGACCAACAATATATTTCTAAAGCAAAATGATCAGCAATACATTTTATTTCTAGTTAAAGGCATACAATTGCATTCAAAATATATTTAGTTGAAGTTATAAAATTGTGTTCAAATCATTTAGATTTTGGCATTAAATAACCAATAGAGTTTGATATGCCGCTAAACAAAATCAACCAACCAATATGAAAGAACTCTTTCATGACATTAATCCATATAATATCCTACAATTTCTTAAATCAAACTGTATTCCCAAATATAACTTCAATAAAATTACAACATAAAACACACATATCACCGCCTCTAGTAATTATGCCCCCACAAACATGTATATGTACAAAAGCTGAGTATCATCTACCATGTATTCAATTGTGAAAGCAGAATGACATATTTTTATTACTTCAAAGCTCACAAGAAAATTAAATTTTGGAATTAAATGACGCATAAGGAGTTGATATGACGTTAAAAAATACAAATCAATCAATCACTTTTTCCCTTTATTTATTTTTTACGTGTATATATTATTCATATCAATAGTATCTGTTTCAAAATTTTTATTTCTTGTTTCTCTATTACTTTAGAAAATTATGATGACATTATTTACACTATTTACATTGTTTGAACTGTTGTCCTCATCCTTGTTGTCATATCCACGACGTTTCGGCCGTTGTACGCTCCGGCCTTCTTCAGGTGAGTGGAATTTCCAACCGAACGATTTATTTCGTCCACCGGAGTAAATTGTTCTAGTACCACGCCTCTTTCAGATATTTCAGTTTAATTTATTTCCCTTTAGTAGCTCAACTCTCCAAGTTGTTGTTCACCTCTGACGTGGCCAGGTATTGAACTCACAACTCTTTGGGTCAAGTCACTGCATTATTTCAACTAATGCGTTTATCCACGGGGTCATGCGTGTAAATAGTTACAATACCTCATCCCAGAAATATAGACAGATACAATAACATTGTCGATAATTCAGGCCGGTAAATTATAATGAATATTCAGAAAATAATTATGTATTGAATAGATGCATTAAAATTTGTTAGAAAGATATATACACATGTTTCACTCGCGGTGATGACGTTATGATGCAGACAAGATTCGTATGCACAACTGAATTTGTCTTATTTTTTTCTTTTTTTTGGGGGGGGGGTTGTTTTTTTAATCAATTTAAGGCAAGGCAATAATGCCACTAAGACGCAAGCGGGATCTACTGGGAGTGAAGGAAAACAAGAAAACTTTAAAAGGAAAAGGAAACTCAATCCTAAACAGGAAAGAAGGGATAAACCCCTACTCGTGTTCAAAGAGACCGTGAAGTGTTAACCGGATGATAGCCGAACCTGTCACTTCTAATGAGGAGAAACTAAATAATTAATAAATAAAATTTCAAAGTCTAGACGGAGACGTTAGAAGTATAGAGATGAAGTAAACTTTAGAAGGAACCGGAAACCCAATCATACACAGGAAACATGGGAAAACCCTACTCCTGTTAAAAAAAAAAGAAAAAAAAACGGGGAGGAGTATTAACCGGACGATAGGCGAACCTATCTACTCCTACTGAGTAGAAAATAAATAAATAATTAGTAAATAAAATTTCAGAATTTGCACAGAGACATTAAAAGTATAGAGTTGAAATAGACTTTAGAAGGAATCGGAAACCCAATCCAAAACAGAAAACAAGGGATAAACCTCTAATTCTGTTCAAAAGACCAAGGATGAGTTGAATCAGTCGATAGGCGAACTTATATGGTTTATATGCGTTTGGTTTACACGAGTTCTGTTCTAATGGTTTTGCATGTACAGGAGCCTACTGTAATCCCAATGTAAGTGCCATTTATCGTTGCCACATGCTGTGTTCGTTATTATGATTTTTCATTCTTTTTTTAACTACCATCCGCTTTTCACTGAGCACTAGTTTGACTCCTGTTTTATATATTTTTGCCTATTTTTATCATTCTTTCGGGGGGAATATCTTTATCTTTACCGTGTTTAGGGTTTCATTTTTCTGAATTCTTTGCCGACGAATTCTTATGCCGACTCGATTTTGAATTTGTGGAAAAGAGTGGCTTCAAAGGAATTCGTTATCGGGTGACCCAGAAAGTTTGTTCTAGTTGTTTCGTCAAAATAAAAGAAACTGTTTTGTTTGTTTATTTATTAAACGACATATTTATCGTTTTTTTACTCCACTATCTTCTACAATCTTTTAGATAACTCCATAACTCAATTCTCTGAGAACTTTTTATTTTTCTTAGTAAAGAATTGATTTCGCTGTTTCCAAGTAATACCGAATTTACTTATGGGCTTCAGCCCAGGGCTTTATAGCCTGGGGACGCCGTACACGTGAACAAATAGATTGCAGCAAAGAAAGCTCGAAGCGAAAACCTTTGGACTCTGCATTTTAATGAGTGTTATATTAAATTATAGCAACGAAGAATATTATAATTATTACTAAATACCTTCCTTCTTTTTGGGGTGGCACTTCTGTTTAAAAGTTCGGTATGAATCGATGCTAACTAGAAATACTTGTTCGAATCAATCGTTTGTTCTCTCAAATATTCTCTTCAAATATTTTGTTCTTAATCAATATGCACGATGGAAAGTGAAATGTTATCAAGTGTTAGAAATGTATTTGGGAAAGAGTTCCTGTTTCAAAAATTAGAACACTGAAAGTTGTTTGTTTACATCATTTTCACAGTGGGACGCGAAGGATTTTCCGGTGGAGAGCTAGTTCATCCCCTAGTAACGGGCCTTATTCGAAAAACGATCAAACCCAACTGGTACATTATCATTCAGTGAGAAATCTCCAGCACAAATTTTTGCAAACCACTTTTCAAACGTTCGATCATCCACGGTACCTTCTCCATAAATTGCACAAACGTTTTTTTTACATTTGAGTCGCATAATTTTTTTTTTTTTTTTTTTTGCTTTTTAGCTTTTTTTTTCAAATGAACAAGTACCATATGCCGAAAATGTTATTTTTACTCGTCATTTTTAGAATTAATAAATAAGAACGCGCGAATTTTGACAACTATCATAATCAGGTTAGTTAAAACTAAGCACTCCTAATGCCAGCTAACAAAAAGAAAAAACATAGCATTTTGGATAACCCAATAATCTACTTACAGTCTATATGCCTTTCAGTCAGTAAACACGTGAGAAGTATCCACCATATGAGTGCAAAACTTGTGCAATAAGAAAAGTTGCACACAAATATTTAACAAAATTTATTAACCATCAAAGCTGCAAAATGTGTTCAACCCAGATGTGGAATCGATTTCTTCGACAAACGGAAATCATTTAATTTCATTTTCATGTGGTTCGTAATTATAATGTTCCTTCTACCAAATATACAGTAACAAGACTCATCAAACCAGTAGTTTCGATGTATCTAGGGCAGGCGTGGCTAACCTTTCACATGCTTAAATTTTTCTACTCACAAGTTCAGATGCGTCATACAAATCTTCTATTCCCATTAAGTGTTGTAAAAATATTTATATATTTAGCATTCTTACATAATTTATTGATTTAATATAAAAACAAGATCAGCATTAATTCCCTTAATGAGACTTTTGAGTTTGTTTTGATGTCACCAAACTTTTATCGTTTGAAGTCAAATTACTTACTGAGAGTAGTTAGTAGAGAATTCTTTTTAAACTTTGGTCAGTCAATCACATTTGGTTTTTAACCAATTTCATAATTAAAAACTGCTTACCCACATCTATACGTTGTTTTGAAACGACCGATATAATTCTGAGCAGATTTTCTAAGTTCCGAAAAAATGTTCACATGGTAATAGGATCATCAGAAAATAAATAATATTAGAAGCTTTTGGGAATAAGGAAAGCTCATCAAATTTCATTTTCGATAATGAATTTATACTCAATTCAAATTTCTATATATTACTAAATATTCTACATATTACTAGGTATTCTATTTATTACTAGGTATCTTCGTGATTTTTATGTTCATTTAGTGAAAATGTGTTTATAAATGAAGGTATACAGTCTTCTCATTTTCGCATTGTACAGTGAATTCACGTTTTATGGGAATTTACGTTTTCTGGTTTTATCATCCTCGTTTTCTTTTGTACAGCAGTGGGAAACAATGTAGTTAAAAAGAAGACAAAATGTCGGAAATGTTTTCACTATCAGTTCTATGACCGGGTGTAGTCACAGAGTCACTGCACAGCTGAGAAACTGATCAGAAACCCCCGTCCACATGTCTCGGTAGGTATTCATTTATGCGTAGTATGCCTTGGGTAAAGTAGACCTGGCGAAGCCCATCCCTCTTCAAATCATGCCATAGCTGATGTCCTCCAACTTGAGGTCTTGCTTTGGTCATAAATACGTTGTCGTTGATTCCGTCAGAGGAACCCTCTGCTCTGTCTTCAGTCTAGGACACCCTTAGCCCAACGCTGTCGTGTATATTCCATGCTGTTCTGGGGAACAGCTGCCCGAGGCTGCGCCCTGCCATTGCACCAAAGGGAGATCTCGGTGCTCGCACCGAGGCCAGCGCAACCGGCGGTTGCGGGGGCTGTGACCAATTTTTATCCCTTGCCCGGGTGCACGCGCTCGGGTCCCCACTTTAAAAAAGACCTTGTGTCACATCTCGTCCTCGTTGGGGAACGAGTAAACACCGTGTAAATCTCAGAATTCGTGGGAGGATTGAGCTCCAATTTCGTATTTATTTATATAGATTTCATGATATAGGTTTTACTTAATTAGCTATTATGTTTCTCTAACTCTTCAAATGTTGAATGCATAACTAATTCAAATTTCTATTTTCCCATCTTTACACTATATTAATTTTCTTATAAATTGTCCTCTGTTCTGTCACCCATGAAATAAAAATAATTGTTCGTACGAAAAATAAGGATCTACATACATCAAATTGTCTTTAAATTATGTGACAGCAGAAGAATTATTGTTGAACTTTTAAAATGTAAGCTTAAACATTAATTCAAAACTTAAATGCAGCGATCAATTTTCACTTCTTCTGTAGCCGATCGCATCTACTCCTTCCTAGCTATTCTGATGATGGCCAAACCAAGAGTCCTCCACAGGAGCTAGCTTAAATGCCGCCCGATAAGGCGGTTTTAAGCTAGTTTATGATAAAACGTATACTGCAATTTTGGATACAAAAGGAAAATAAGAGTTACTCCCCTTGAACCATGAAAGCAACGATAATGGCTAGTATAATATATTAATATATATTTTGAACCTCGCATAGTCTGAATCTGAGCTCAACAAAAAATGTTCCCGGCGCCTAACTTCTCTAAGGTTTTTGAATGACCTATGAATCATTGAAATCGGACCAGTGGGAGCGGAGCAGTTACTTAGAAACACACACACGCATAAACACAAATACACTCTATTTTATATATAAGATAGTTCACATTTAAATGATCCATTCTAAATTAATTCCGTTGAATTATTTCACTTTAGTGATCCAAAGTTTTAACATTTAACAGTACGCTGCGTTAACGAGGTTCACCTACTTAAGAGTTAGGACTAAACGCAGAATTTTGTCAGCTTCTTTCGTCTTCATTATTATTATTATTATTATTATTATTATTATTATTATTCCCTCAACGCTTGAATCAAAGGTTAAAATCTTCATGCTGATCTTGTACTTGCTATTTACAAAGTTTAAATTAATTTTTGGTATAGGGCCACATGCTGATGCTAACCTGCAGGAGAGTGACTCTGCGCCAACTTGGGTTAACGTTTTCGGCTGACATGAAGGGAAAAGATTGTATTGAATCAATTCCTAGGTCTACTGCTAACAAAGTTGGTTCACTGTTTCGTGTTAGACAATTTTTGCTCTCCAGAATCTATCTTCCATATTTATAAGTCTACCATTCGTCCATGCGTTTAATATTGCTGCCACATATGGTTTGGCGCTCTTGCTACATATTTAGTGATTCTTGATAAAATCCAAAGAAAAATCTGCAATGTTATTGGTCCTGATCTGGCATCTTGGCTTCAGTCATTTTCCCGCTGCTGTAATGTAGCTTCCCCGTGCCTTTTCTATAAATACTTTCATGGTATCTAGACTTTATGAATTTAACCACAGTACTAGATTGACAACAAGTTCTCGTCAGTTTACAATTGAATTGATTAGATGTAATCGTAAGCTAACAGTTTCTTTTCTTGCACTTCTCGCTTGTGGGAGCACCTTCCAGCTTCTTGATTTCCAGCTAAATTTGATTTTCAAAAATGTAAATGCAATATCAATCGTTATCTATTGTCTTCTTGATTCCTCTTCTTTTATTGTTCTCTCTCTTTAATAATGTTTTCTTTTTTTCACACTCAGTAACCTCCTTATGTCGTAGTGAAATGTTTAAGAAAATGTATTCAGTGAGGATTGAACTCACTACACATTAGTAATGATTATCCAGGCTAGCTCGCTGACATATTCCATGCCGAGTCACCCATATTCTGTTTTTGTAGTTAAACCTCGTGTATGAATGGGTGATTGTGTTCTGAATGAAAGTTCTATGTTCTACCATTGAAGTTGTTTCCATAATGTTTTGGAAAAGAAATCTTTTTGCTAAAATACAGTTTCTGGCTTCTTGTTATAATCACTTAATCAAAAGCTAATATGAAAAATAATTTTTTAAAACGTTGGATTTATAAGCAGCGATGACACTGGAGCGTATTTTCAGATCCAATCACTGCGGTTTGAAACTAACAGGGGAATAATAACAGAAGCGTTTGTGATGCAGACCTCCCACGAGCAGAAGAAACAACCCTATTTTGCTTACTACAAGTAACTCACAAGTGACCTACCATATCATTCGTCAATCTACTTACTCTCTCTCTCTGTCTCTCTCTCTCTCTTTCTCTCTCTCTCTCTCTCACACATACACAGCGAGAAATATAGACTATAGTTTAAAATCGACCGTAGGTAGACCTCCCACATGATCTCGCTAGTAGCAGTACATGCTCGACGTGAGAGGTTCTATTTGTTACAAGTAAACTCAGTTTAGGGCGAAGCAGACCTCCCACGTCACAACAAACTCATCATTGTTCTTCTTCCTTCCTCTGCTCATCTTTCGAGATGGGGACAACGCTACAAAAACATGGGACCTTAAGCTTTGAGATCGCTTCCAAGTAAACTTTAACCTCGTATGTATTTCTTAATTTTGTAAAAAAAATTTTTTTTTTTTACTTTTCTGTTTTATTTATTTTATTTAATCTATTTATTTATTTATTTATTTATTTTTACATTTTGTGCCGTTTTTCTCATTTCATTCTATTTTGCTTCGAGAAGGCAAAATGATACAGAGCTGCAAACTGCAGATCAGTTTACTTTTTTCTTTTAAAAAATATTTTTTTTTAGTTACTGCTTTTTCCCCCTTTTTTTTTCTTTCTAATAGAACGATCGTTTTCCTTTTTCTTTTTTTCTTCTAACGCAACGCTTTAGTTTCTTTTTCCTCCCTTTCCTTTTTTTCAGATCCCCATCCGCCTCATTTTTTTTTTTTTTCGATTAAAAACACAAACTTGAGAAAAGTTGTTGAGAAAAGAGACGAGGTTGATGTTTTCATAAGTTTGTGAAAATGCGTGGGCCATTTTTCTCATAGCCCCACCATGAATAAACTGTACGAAAAATATCCCTTCTCTCTCTCTCTCTCTCTCTCTCTCTCTCTCTCTCTCTCTCTCTATCTATCTATCTATCTCTCTCTCTATCTATCTCTCATATACACACATATATGCTTTTTAACAGTGAAATTTGAGATGGGCATTTTCCCATAATCAACAAAAACAAGCCTCTTGAATTCAATAAAATCAAAATATAATTAATGAATCTATCATAAATGTGTATATTGAATAAAATTAATAAAATCCTTATATTTAATTTCGCAAAATTTTGTCCGTAATTTTTCAGTTAAAGTTTGTTTCAATACTGTGCAAAAATCGGTTTATCCTTCCTTTTCTTTGTTTCTTTTGCTAAGTTCAAAGTTTGTGTTCTTTTTCCGTTAAAAGAAATGCCAAATCTTTTACTTTTAGAAAAGCGAATGAAACAGAAGCCAATTTGACACCAAATAAGACATTATTTCCCTAAAAAGCGAATATATTAAAAATCAATTTTAATTAAATTATTTATTTATTCATTTTGCTATCAGCTTTCCAAAGGCGAGCTTTCTTACAACTGAATCTTTTTTATCGCCTATTGGTAAAAGGAGGATTTGTGTAATGGTTTTAATGACATAGTTGATATAACGAAATATTAAAATGATAACACTAGTAGTCTCCTGGATTAGAAAGGATGTGAATCAGAAATTTAATATTGCGTGTGCAAGACATTGAAACTTTTATTTTATTGAGAGGATGTAAAGAAAATGGTACTGTCCATCACTTGTCATTGACCTATTGGATTAAGTGGGTTATCGATTATATATGGAATCGCAAGCATGTCAGTGACAGACATCATTTCAAGTTACATTGAAAATCTAACCACCACCCTCATGGAATAGTATAGTAGATTGAAATTTCAACCATAATTGTTCAAAATGTTAGCAAAAATGTGCGAAAACTTGCATCAAAGTCAATAATTTTAATGCTGCTTCATGTAAAAATAGGACACTCAATCTGAACAAAACTGCAGCCGCCATCTTTACTTCAAAATGGCCATCTTAAAAAATTGCAAGACTTCAAGTAACTGTCGGGTATGTATTAGCTGATAAAATCATGTGTATTTATGATTACAATAGTCATCTGTTTTCGTGCACGAAGAATTAAATGCAATTAATAAGTCTTATCTGTTTCCCGTAAGAAACTTACAAGAATATATATATATATATATATATATATGTATGTGTGTGTGTGTGTGTGTAAATACATATGTGTGTATTAATAAAGTATATGACAAGAGGAAAACCTTTTATGCCAACGCGTTTCGTTTTTTGAGTAACTTTATCAAGGCAAGGAACGACACGGGTTGGCATAAAATGTTTTCCTCTTGTCATTTCTTTACTAATGTAGTCTTTACAGATACGTTTTATTTATATCTGAATTTTCCACACACATTTTTAATAAACGGTCGACCCTGTTTTAATCAGGTGAATTGGGATGCGGAACTGTACTGGTCCACGGCCTACATCCAACTCTCACACATGACTCCAAGAAGTTGCATGGGTAATGCGACGGTCACACTCTTGTCAACAGCATCGACCTGCAGAATAAACTATGTGGGGGTGGATGGATTCCCCGACCCGACCGGTGGAGGGGAACGCCTCTCCCCAATGCACCTATGCCAAGCGTCTGTCGGCCTGTCTCTAGCCTGTGCGTATGAACTGCGCTTCAGAAGTCAACGGCTTTACCAGTAGGCAGAGGAAATTCTGAGAGGAGGAACGGGGTAGCCTCAACATCCCTGGTCCAAAAGGAACCGGCAAGACATTGCACTATTTTGTCTTGAATGTTACCATGAACTATAATTACAACAGAAATAGGGGGGGAGTGGTGACCAGGGCGCTAACTGAACGCATGATTGAATTAATATGCATTGATATACAACATTAATAATATATTATATGATATGAAGAATTTCTATATCATGGAACGCTCTTGCACAACTGCAAAAATTTGCAGTATGTGGTGTACCTTGGATGATGCTGAAATAGACTTTGCACCCATTGTCCTTCAAAGACACCAGGTGCACATTTGATCTAAGGAGTGACTTCCTAGCAGGGAATGCAGGTCAGCGATTCACCTGATTTCAATGGCTTGCTAGACATGACAACTTGATCTGCTCAGCTACGCTTGGTGTGTGCGCGTGGAAAAAACAATAGCCGCCATATATAAAAATATCCGCTCTAGAAGAGAGATGAGAAGGAGAAACATACATCCATAGGAGAATATAGGATTCACGTTCGGATGAGCCTCTCGAGGCTACACACATAATTTACAAAATAAAATGCAACTTCTTTGCATGATATTGATCTCTCTAAAAGCGTTGACCAGATTAATTTGGTAATTTATCTGAGCTGGAGTTGCTCAGTCCTTTCTTTCCAGCCTCTACAGTGTTCAAAAGCGTTTGCGCGGACATGTTGGCGATGAAATCTCTCTCACAGATGTAACGTCACAAGCTTCTCGCTACTCTAATCCTATTTCCTTGGAAAATATCCGGACGAGTTACATTCTCTAGTTTCACAAGTTCAGACATTTACAGCCATGCCATATACAGAGGCGAACCATCCTCAGTCCTTTTGTATTCCATTAGTAAGAGAGAAGTTCCAATCGAGTGGCTTCTTCTCCAGGGCTGCTACTTTATGGAACATACTCCCGAGAGGATGCTTCCCAGAACACTATAATCTTAACCTCTTCAAGTCTAGGGTCAACCGTTAACCATAATCTGTACTTACCACTTTCTCCTCTTATGTCCATACGACAACCTCATTTAGTAACCCTCTACCTTGAGTAGCTCTTAGGCCTTTTATTGCGTGAATATTTAGTAAAAATAGGTACTGTTAAGCTATGGTTTACTGATCCTAAATATGTCCTGTTTAGTATACAGCTCCCTTAATGTACTATGCGGGGCCTGCCTTTAACACTGTGCTATCTAGATGATACCTCTTGCAAAAAAAAAAGGTTTTGCCTGATTCAGTTGAGGCTTGTCCTCTTGTAAAGAAATATTTCAAGCTGGTGAACATTGTCATCTGTGATACAAATGGGCATTTGAGAAAAACCTAATGTTTATTTAAGCTGCCCCCAAAAGCTGCATAGGTTTCACATGATACTGTACGTTCACCAATGCTACCGAACGACAAGGTGGTGTTGCATCGGCATGAAAAAAATGTAAGTGATTTGACCTTTCCTTCGCTTAGATTGCTTGCAAAGTCACCAGTAGTATTTTTTATACCGTTCACTATCCCGTCCATAGTGTAAATACAGACTCCCGCATGGATAATTCCCTGAACACCACAATATTAACTTCTTCAAATCAAGAAACAATTGTTATCTATCTTCCCTGTCCTCATTATCTTCACTTATATCACACCTCGCTCCTCATGACCATTTTAAACAATAACTGTCTACAGTGAGTGCCTCTCGAGCCTTGTATTGCGTGAATATTAGTATTCAATAAAGTAAAGATGCAATGCATGAAAATTGGCAGTGTCAATTGCTTTGATCAAAACTGCCTTGTGACCACACGGTAAGCAGTGAAGGGCGTACATGAATCAAATATCAGTTCCTTTATAGTCAGGACACAGGTCAGGTCCTATAACATAGCCATGTAACGACACAACATTCACGCCTTCTGTGCTATACAATTCCTTCACTTCAGTGGAAATGTATTGCAACAGGTACTGATATAGCTTGTGTTTATTTTCGTCACTTCAAAGGAAACTTTACCAATTCATTGGAATCGGTGTGAAATTTTTAACAATAATGCGTTTCCATGATCTCTTTTTCTGTTTTGCTGAGCCATGTAACACCTCACAGGTGCTTTATATTTTCTAATGTCCCTATCAGGTGAGGTGTGAAGACTCCTGAATAGTCACAAAATGTTTTGTAATATTTGACAACAAAAGCATGTTCGCTTTGACAGCACTATCTAAACTATTTGCTTATCGAACCATCCAGTAAGGGCTGATTTCGTTCACTGCTAATCTCCGAAAGAGAAAGTGATGTGCCCTGGTTCTTGTGATTAAAAATACCCATCCATATCTCCATTTTTTTATTGACATAAAATATTCTTTCTGTCAAATATTTGGCAGTTATCTTTCAGAATTTGACATGAAATCATAAACTGTCATACAGGTTATATCTTATGGAAAAGAGCGTTTTTTCACATAATGTCTTATACTAGAGTCACTGGTTTTTTGATTGATCCGTTTTCTACGGCTTATCAACCCATTGCATGTTATTTAAAGCCAGAAAATATTTTAGATTGTAAGAATTTTTTTTTTAGATAACAATAGTTTAGCGATACAAGTTTTACTAATTAACCCATTGCGCGTAGTGAATAATATAACAAACCCAACGGGAACTGGAACTCGGCTCTCCGACCAACAATTCCGAGACATTACCATTAGATCACCTGCACATCCAAGTTTACAGCACCTGGTTTCCCAAGCGGTCACCCATCTAGGTACTGACCAGGATCGACGTTACTTAACTTCGGTGATTCTACGGGAACCAATGTTTCAACGTGATGTGGCCGTAATCCTCACTCGTTTTCAAGCCAAACAGTAACATAAGAATTATGAACGGTCTATTACTTCCTTTTAATGTTCTTAAGACTGGAAATTTTGCTTTTATCTATGATTTTTTCACACATGTGAATTTTTCTTGTGTGTGCCGTGTCCTTTCAGAACGTTGGTGATGTTTCTCCACAATTTCCTGTTCTTTACAGCTCTTAGCAAAACATGTCTTGCTATCTCCCCAAAACTTTGTTCCGCCATCCATTTACTCAAGCTAGATAGGTTATGCGTTGTTTTTCTTTGTCTCTTTTGACTTTAATCTGTTCTGTGAATATCAAATTTTCCAAACACCCTTTTCTCATTATGTGAAATTTTAACTGTCTCTTCCTGATGTTAAGTATAAGTTTCCTTTTTTTTCCATTGTTTCTAAAACCTCGTCGTCATTCACATATTCAGTCCATGATATTCTCTTCGTCTGTGGGGAGATTTTCCTGCATTCACTGTCATATGGGAGGACTGATATTACGTGACAGCTCAGTACTCTTAGATTTCCCAATTCCTGAAATGCTGTAACCACTGTTTCGATATGCTGTGCAAACTTAAACTGAACAGAGGTTAACTGACTCCCGTGTTATTTAGTGTTTGCGTATATTTTTCAAAGAAGCTTTCAAACTCATCAATGTTCCAAGAAAGTTCTGAAACAGATGCAATCCATTTCATCAAAGTAGGTTGGTTATCTGTTACTCCAATTACCCCACCACTTCTTTTGAATTTAGTGTTCTTAGGCTTGGTCCATGGTCACGGTCGAGAACACAAGGGGTGATTTTTATACTAAATAGTTATCCCTCTCCAATTCCTCATAAACTGGGAGGCACCTGCTGTTATAGCTGCATCATAACTTTGATATGAACGGGGAGCTATCGTACATAGCTTGTATGGTCCGCTGAAAACATCCATGGAAAAATAGCTCTAAGGCATTGAACAGTGACTTGAAAATCCGCCTCTCTGAAAGAAAGCTGAAACTGAAGCCCAAGAAGTCCCCATTTTCAGAATTCCAGTAATCGAATTGAGGATATCAGACCAATATGCAAATTACAAACCGAAGGCCCATTGAGTTAGTAAAAAATACCTTCCAAAAGCTAAGCAAAGTACTAAGAAACAGAAAAAGTTCGTTAGAAACCACGAATAGAGTACTGAACTATGTAATAGCTGTCCTCCTATATAGAAGTGACTGTTGCGTGATCTCTTCACAGATGAAGAGACTTGAAGCAATAGAAATGTGATTCTGCAGAAGGATGCTGAAAATACCATGGACCGAACATGTGAGCAATTATGAAGTTTTAGAGAAAATGAAAACAAGGTGTACTCTTATACTTAACACCAAGAAGAGACAGTTGAAATTTCCAAGGCCCATAATGAGGAAAGAGAGTTTGGAAAATTTGATACTCACAGCGCAATCGAAGGCACGAGGTACAGGAAAACAACGCATAACCTTTCTAGGGAGCTTGAGTAAATGGATGGCAGAACTAGGTTTAGGAGAAATAACAAAAAGACAAATTTTATTAAGAGCTACAGAGAGCAAGAAAATTGTGGAGAGGCATTATCTCCAATGTCTCGAAGAGACACGGCACAGAAGAAGATGGGGGCATTTCATTACCAGATCAAATCAGTCTTTACCAAATACGTCTATACCCAGTAGACTAGCTTAGCAACACAGAACAATAGTTGATGCATTGTTATTACAGCGTTCTATCCTATGTGCAAATGACTGATGGCCTTTAGCAACAAGCTTTATTGAATGTATTATTGTTGTTGCAGTGAGTACTAGCTAAGGCTAGAGAAACACGAGATACTGATTTGATTTCAATTGATTGTTAGCATAGTTCAGTCGGTCAAGCTTTCTTTCTTTCAACGAATGACACAAAAACTGACGATGGCATTATTCATGAGAGCAATAAATGTTGTTGGTTTGTTAGTTTGTTGTGTTATACGGCATATCAACCTCAATGGGTTATTTAATGCCGACAACTTTTTTTTCTGGTAATATTTTGCTTTGTCAAAAATCTATTTCTGGTAATATATTTTTCTCAAAAATGTATAGCTGGTAATATTATTTTAAAACATGTATTGCTTTTAATATAATTTTTTTTTCCAAAAACATATTGTTGATAATATTTCTTTTTTCAAAAATATATTGCTAGTAATAGTTTTTTTTCCAAAAATATATTGCTGGTAATAGTTTTTTTTTTTTTCTTCAAAAACTTATTTCAGATAATAATTTTTTACAAAGTATTTCTGTTACTAAAACCTATTTTTACACTTTTATAATGCTTTTTACCTCAGTTTCGGGGTTAACTATTTGCCCATAGCTGGGACCCTAACAGGTGCTACCACCCCGGGTCAGGGTGGAGCTGGGAACACCAACAATTAAGAGGTGGTTCCACGCTCCTCAAAACCTCCTGACGAGAGGCCTTGCTGTTAGGCGTAGTTTATCGTCTTACCCAGGACGCGGATGTAGTTTATGGTCATACCCAGGACGCGGGTGTAGTTTATCATCATACCCAGGACGCAGATGTAGTTTATCGTCAATCGCGCAATAAATGTTTTTAAATATACTAATACTGATGATTTCTACCGCAATTTCAACAAATCGAATTTTTGAGTATATGCACTTTATAACTGTAACAGCCACAGTTTATAAAACGGGGACAATAGATAAGTATTAACAATGTGTATTATAGATACGCCCCATTTAACATAGTACCCGTAAAATAACTGGATTATTTATGTATGAATAAATTATGTAAATATCCACATACATAAAACGCAACCTGTATTCATAGAAAACCGGAAGTCAAATAGTAACAATTGAAAGAAAAGAGAGAAAAGCTTAAGGAGTGAGTGTAAAGAGAAAACAACGTGATGGACAAATAATCACGATATTCTACACATATGCGCAGACGGGCGCATAGGCACACACGCGCAAATGCATACACGCATACATACACTTTGAAAAAAAAAGAAAACTTGCACTAATGAAAATGCATATAAAAAGAAAAATCAAGAAGTATAAGCAGTCAATTTCTGATACCCACTGGCGAGTGGACGGAGGATCCGTCTATGAAACTCTGGAGTCGGGATGCTGAAGGTAACATCAATCAGCTAAATGACAAACATTTTACTTGTATTAATTACATATATATATATATATATATATATATATATATATATATATATATATATATATATATATATATATATATATATATATATATATATACTCCCCTCCAAATGTATTGGAACGGCAAGGCCAATCCTTTGTTTTTTCCTGTTCACTGAAGGGTTTAAGATCAAAAGATGACTATGATACAAGAGATCAAAATTTCAGCTTTTATTTCCTGGTATTTACATATAGATGCGTTAAACAAATTAGAACATACCATCTTTTGTTTGAACCTCACACATCTTTCAAGTGAGCAAAACTATTGGAACACGTGACTGAAAATTGTTGCCGAGGTGTTGCCTTTTAGATTTATTGCTTATACATTAAATAGCCCTGCATGACTACTCTTGTTTTTAGTCTTTGGTGTCACCTATAAGGACTGTATTTCTTGTGAGGAAAAACAAAATTCTAGATAAGTTATGGTGGACAGTAAGTGACATAATTTAATGTCTAATAAACGAAAGTAAGTAAAAGATGTTCTTGAGATTTTTATGCAAAGTGATTATGAATTTAACCGTTATCTTTTAATTTTTTAAACATTTATATAGTTGTGTATGTTGTCTTGAGAAAGTAGTACTTCTTTCAGGAATGGGGTTATTTGAAAAAATTCTGGGGTGCAGATTTATATTTTGATAAGTTTCGATAGCTGCACTTTCGAAAATTTTCCGTCTAATAAGTTACTTTCTCTTTTAATAAGTGTAGCATTCTTTGGATTAAAATTTAAATTTATTTCTATGTATAACTAATGCATTTAATAAATTGTTGTGTATAAGATCCCTTTTGTGTCTATAGATACGTTTTGTTAAAATTTCTGCAAATTTCCCCGATGTATTGTAAGTTCTGGCGGTTTATTTTATATTTCCCTGCTTCGGAATTATTATTGTTATGTGTATTTTTGGTTATGATCATATCTATAATAGATTTGGGTGTGACTTTAATTATTTTGGTATTGTTAAGTTTAGGTAAATAAACAAGTGTGTGTGCGTGCACGCGCGCAAACCATCTTTCACAGATGCTTTGCAGAGGTCCGAGGGGCAAATCTTTGGGACAGTGCACAGATATTCTGATTCTAGGTAGACGATCTTAGGGATAGGCGCAATTAATACATTTAGTTTTGACAGGTAGTATGCGAGTAGAGTAGTAAAATGAGGACATGGATTCAGGTTTAAATTGATGAATAACAAGGACGATTTCTTTCCAAACACCGACATTTTTTTTTTTTTTTTTTTTTTCAATCAACAACAAACCTGTTAAGCGATTCTGGGATGGTAAGTTCTTTCCTCGTGCGCTTCGAGATCGGCTTACTCCATACCTTAAGGTGTAGATTAGGTGACTAACAAGGAGCATAGCTACTAAATTGAGAAAACAAAAGTAAAGAGAATATCTACAGAAGATAATACTCTTTTTATGAATGCACTAATTGCTGATAATTTTCGCCCAGTAGGTTTTCGTTGTACAGAAGAAAAGTCTCATTTGTTATGATCGTAACGAAATACAAATTAACTCAAATAGTAATGGTTTGAAAAACAGAATCGGCGAACAAAGTTCAAATTATGCTCTTGCTTGATGATACTAATGATAATATCCAACTCTTCCTATAGTCTACTAACATCCCAAGTCACCCTAATCTTGGTTTATCCATATGTTGATAACAAAGATGAAAGGACAACCTCTGAATTTCACCTACCATATAATAACAGCCCAAATCAACAGCAGATGCTGGTGTATTTATTACCAGTTATATCGAAATAATAATAGATGCATCATTACTGGAAAAAAAAAACTTACAAGAATTCTAAATTAACTTCCTTGGATCTCATTTGATGAATTATTTAATATTTGTTTATATAAAATCCAAGAGATGTAATTTTGATCTAATATCTTGTGTTAAATGTGACTTAACACCTTGAGATTTGGCTTAAACAAAACAAAAAAAAATGTGAACGTGAAAGTCTTTTTTCTAGTATCGTGAATAGTAGACTGATTTTAATGTTGGCGTCAATTTAAAATTCCTCATTCTAGTGTATAGTAAAGAATCTCATCCGTATTAAGAAATGCAGTCCTATACTCTGCCACTGAGTAACAGAGATCATTAGTAGACATCTATGCAGATGATGCCACAGCTTATAGACGCTCTTCCAAAAATCAAAGTGACTGGATCCTTACAGCTGATCTCTCTTCTGACCTAGCCTTCTGAGAGCCGTGTTTATTTGTGTGTTGTTGGTTTTTTTTGGAGGGGGGGGATTTTTTTGGTTTGCTTTTGTTTCGTTTTTTTTTTTTTAGGTAGGACCAGGATTAGTCTCACCCAAAGCAAGGTGGGTCCTGCCTGACACAGTATTTTTCATAATGATTTGAGGCAAGCTTTTACAAGGCCGGATGCTCTTACTGACGCCCAACTCAGAGACTCAAGGTAGTCCAAGTATACAGAATATTTTTATCAAGACACCATCTCTAGGAAGATTGCCATATATATATATATATATATATATATATATATATATATATATATATATATATATATATATATATATATATATATATACACATATATATATATATATATACATATATATATATACATATACATATATATATATACATATACATATATATATACATATATATATACATATATATATATACATATACATATACATATATATATATATACATATATATATATATACATATATATATACATATACATATATATATACATATACATATATATACATATATATATATACATATACATATATATATATATACATATATATATACATATATATATACATATATATATACATATATATATATATATATACATATATATATACATATATATATATATACATATATATACATATACATATATATATACATATATATATACATATATATATACATATATATATACATATATATATACATATATATATACATATATATATATACATATATATATACATATATATATATACATATATATATATATATATATATATACGTGTGTGTGTCTGTGTGTGCGTGTGCAGTCGGCCGTTGGCTCCTATAAGAAGCTCATTGCCCTTTGACAAGCCTTGTTTTTCGTCTTGTGAGGTGACATGACACCCTCCTCAACAACAGAAAAGCTAGTGGGGAAGTTGCTTTAGATGTCAATCCCTCGTCCATCAATGTGGATAAAAACTGGCTTGTAAATTTCACTACCACAAAAGTCAAGCTTATATCATTTCATTATCATCGATCAGATTTTGAATTTTCTCCAGTTATGATGAACGGTTGCAATCTCAATGGGTCCCAATGCTTTCAGCGTGTATTGTGTCTTAAGTTCACTCAAGACCTCAAGTGGAACTCATATATAAAATCGATTTCTGAAGATGATGAAAAAACGGTCGGCACATCCTATCACTGACTCTTTCCGCCATGCGCTATCTTTAAAATGGTTCATTGCCGTCATATCCGGACTGAAACTGCTCAAATCCTCACTTTGCAGCCTTGATAGAGTTAAAAATACTTTACGCGGTCTTGTGGCGGGAGACTTCTTCACCACTCTGCAGCCGCTTTCCTGCAAACTCAGCGTCGCTCTTATGTCGCTATTTACATTACAAATGTTCAAATGAGCTCCATTCTTTAGTTCCATCAATTCAGACCTTTACTGCTATGACCCGCCATGCTACTTCCACGGAAGTGAATCACCTTCGTTTCCCCCGAGAAAGTTCCGTTCGAATAGCTTTTCCCCAAGTACTGCTATTTTGTAGAGCAAACTCCCTCGTGGATGCATCCATGAACGATACAATTTTAACCTCTTCAATGCAAAGGTCGATCGTTATTTATTTTCCTTATCCTCGTACTCTTCCCTTCCTAACATACACACTCCCACTCATATCACACCTCGTTTATCTATCCTCTACCTTGAGTACGTCCTGGGTATGACGGTAAACTACATCCGCGTCCTGGGTATGATGATAAACTACATCCGCGTCCTGGGTACGGCGATAACTGCATCCAACAGCAAGGTCTCAGATAATGTTTTCAGAAAAATAATGTTGCCAGCTCTAAGTTTTTGAAACAATAATGTTGCCAGCTCTAAGTTTTTTTGTAAAGAAGTAATGTTGCCAGCTGTACGTTTTTTTTTTTGTTTTTTTTTTTGAAACAATAATATTGCCAGCTATACATTTTTATTCCATACAAAATAGGCATTTAAAATTCATATAAACTGGATTTGGCATTAAATAATTGAGTGACCACCAAGCCTTGTATTGGGTGAATTTTAGTATTATATATATGACGCGTTCGGTGGAGGAGGGGCGTATTCAACATTTAATAATTTTGGGGCACTACCCGCTTAAGGGTTTTAGGCAGTTTTGTTTAACATTTCTTTTCATGATTAGCCGTAAGGAATTGTAAATGTACAACTATCTTACACTTAAGTAAGATAATTACAGGAAATATAAAGTTTTACGGAAACATTGTTGACAATTAAGTATTTATTAGGTTGGTGCAAAAATAATGACGTAATAATGTCGTTTTTTGACGTATTTTCTATCGTCAAAAAACGACATTATTACGTCATTATTTTTGCACCAACCTAATAAATACATAACAAATAAATAAAAATAGTATAAATTTTGATGCTATATTCGATTTGTTGTTAAGTATTTTTCATTTTCTCCTTTGTTATTGGCAGCATTTTAGAATACTTTGGCTGTAATGTTAAATTTCCTAAGTTGATCAAACTGGAGCTATTTCGTTTACGGTTTTTACATTGTTGATTTTAGATCGCTTTCTTCCAGTCATTTTGATGGGCAATAGCGAAATTCTGAAATTTAGAATGATTTTATTCCATTTCAAAAATAAAGCCTGCAAAAGGGAATATTTTAAATTAATATACAACCCAAAATAAAATGCTTTTGACAAAAAACCTTAATGATTTGACTATAATTATGAAACAATAAAGTAATGATAGTCCGCAAACAAATCTACGGTTTATGTTACCTAATCTCATTGCATGTTTATGAACTATAAACTTAAAATGAGCTTGAAATATTATGTAATCGGGTCTATTTTTTTCTAATACTTGAATATGATATAATGAATGATTTGCAGTGAAAAAAGCAATTTTCGATTTTTTGTTGAATACGCCGAACGCGTCACACACACACACACACACATATATATATATATATATATATATATATATATATATATATATATATATATATATATATATATATAATTTAATTTGATGTTTAATTAAATATAATATGACAACGATGATAGTTCGATTAAGTCGCATATCATCGACAGAGCAACAAAACACAAGAAATCCGACAAATCCTTACCGATAACACAAAAGTACAAAATCATATTCTGAGCATACCCGTTTGCTAGGCCGGCTAACTAATCCCTGTTGCAGACGCCTGTTCAATATTCACAAACACACCTGCGTTCTTATACTGCAACTATGCTGAGCTAGCTTTAGATACAGTTACTGGGAAAGGGCACATAATCTGGCGTAGTCAACAGTTTAAACTAGGCCAATGTACTCAAACACTCGGTCACGATGACTTGAGACTTCGTGCTAGCACAACCATCAACGGTTCTTGATTAGTTCAGTCTATCCAATTTCGCTCACAAGGCTTTGGTCAACCTTTGGTATGGTTTTCAGACATTTTCCAAAGGCACCACACTGTAAAAAAGATGAATAAATAAAATAAAATAACGACTACATCCTCATAATCTTCACTCCCTACCACCTCCTCTCTGTCATATCACATTTCATTCATCATTACCATTTAAAACAGTAGCTCCCTTCCTTGGGTGGCTATTGTGACTTTTATAGCGGGCAAAAAAGCGTAGAGATTCTTCCGATATCAACGATCATATTTTGAAAAGAAATATTGTTTACTGGCATCTTGTTATAATTGCTTAATTAGAAGTTAAAAAGAAAAATAATTGTTAAATCATCGGCTATAGAAACAGATATGATCCTAAGTGTATTCTAACGTCCATTCACTGCGCTGTGATTTTTAATCACGATTATAAAAGCATTGGTAAAACACTGGGCCATGCAGTATGATTTTATGACAGATCAAAACACATCGCAGTGTCATGTCGGTTGTCACTCCAATTGCCTAATAGTATTATTGTATAGTATCTTAATATGTCATGTAGGTCAACGACTTTATTAAAATAAAATGAATGTGCTTTTTCTGTGGTAAGACAACGGCACCACTATTGTGTTTATTGTTATAGATGATGAAAATATAGTGGGGAAGTATTAATGAAGCATTCGAATTGTTATACATTATTATTTTTTAACCATGAAGAATATAAAATAAATAAATAAATATATATCCTGTGAAGTGCTGACAGATTACAGAAATATTTCCTTCATAAGGAATCCTAGAGAACTACAATGTCCTTACAATTTACATCTATTGTTTGGTTGTTTGTTTTTTATACTATATTTTTCTATATTTGTTTAGATTTTATTTTTTTTACTACGGTGCCGATTTATACTTGGGTGGGTGAATAAATAAATCTCATATCTTGCGGGTCTATATACCTTTCCAAGAGTATTTGTTCAAAGTGATTAGTCGGAAATCCAAGGTAGAAACCACCTTGGCACCATGCACTAATATTTTAGCCGCAAAGCACCCCCTCACCCTGCATAGATGTAATATGATAAGAAAACCTCGCTGGAAGTGATAGATATGAATTTAACTCTCGTAATTTGATTCCAAAAATTATTTAGAATTAGAAAATATTGTTGCAAAAGAAAATAAATTTAAGCAAATTACTTGTTAAAGGTCAAACAACTTGTCAAAGGTCAAAAATGGGTCACCACAAGAAAAAAACATGGTTCGTCAAACGATGTAAATAAATTGCGAATAAAATGGTAACGTCAAAAAATAAATAAATATAAAAATTAAAAACCAGAGAGAATTACAGAAATGCACTGAATGGTTTCGCCTTCCTCGCTTGTAACTCAGCTGGGTGACATGTGTTACGTAAGAGGTAAAGAGGTAGTGTAGCTGTAGCAACCATGAGATACTGAGGAAATTTAACACCGTTTAACGATTGAGTGATTGCTGAAGCCACAAAGATGAGGCATTCTATCTCCGAAGTGATATCTACTCTAGGTTTTAACAACTGTAACAAAGCTATATCAGTGATATCTTGACAGACATCAGCGTCACATGAAAATACAGGCGCCTGCATGTGACGTAAGAATGAGACCTCTAGCAATAGAAGGATGGTAATTCCCAACGAAGTTAAATATTGCCTCAAATCACACTGCAACTCAACGCTTCTGCTGATCAATCCATCAGTACAATGTACACTGCATTCATTGCGACTCCATAGACGCCGATCAACAAAGTTACTATCATTAGCACTGTTGTATCGGTTATTGTGCCTTACCCTAGCCATGGAATATCGCTATTGGGCCGTGGAAGACAAACGATGTCCAGGTCTCTCAGGTAGATGGTTGAGTTCGTTTGTGGAGGCGACCACACGAGGCTATAGATTTAGGCTTTCATCAGGATACTGTACATGGTGGTGGTGGCATTGTAATAATATGCGACGAGTTCCGCTAGATTTAAAGAATGGCCATTTTGGATCTAGAGTCTTCATGACAGATGCGACATGCACAGACTTTGCTGCAGACAATTGGTACCTCTTTAAGCCCAGCATCCTTTCCAGTGAAGGTAGCTTGTTTCAGAAAGAAAACCCAGCATCCCATCGTAGGCGAGTGTCACAAAACCCTATCTCCCTGAACACTCAGTTGATTTTCACATGTTCCACATGTTCCCCGTTGAGCATATATGGTAGATATTTCTGACACACTTAACAAACACAATTTAATTAGTAATTGCTCAGGAATTGCCTTGGTAGATATACCCACGGAATTATTCCAGAACCTCGAAGACTATATATGCAATCACTAGAAGTAGGGATGAGGTAGCTGTTGTTAAAGAGGTGAACTGTCCATGGATCAGCGAGACAGAAAAAATTACATAAGTACGAAGAGTTCTTAAAGAAAGCTCTTACCTTCTGATGTATCGACTACTGGCTACTAATGACAAAGACAAAAAATGGCGATTCTAATGATAATGACTCTGATAATAAAATGGTGAAAGCAAATGACAAAAGAAAAAAATGGTGACTCTTTTTTTTTTTTTTTTGCTTTTAAGAAAAACCCGCAGAACCAACGTTAAAAAGAGACAGAGCAGAAAAACTTTAATTTTTTTAAGATATTTATCACGATTATACTTCTTGAACATTTACCTTCAGTCGCTCTGGCAGAACATGATTGTCCTTTATTGGCTTCATCAGCCAACATCGAATCTGCACCGCAAGTGAAATGACTTAGATCTTCGTTTGCGAAGCTAAAGCCAACAATAAGATCCTTTACGGACATCATATCTTTAGCCCGTTCCTTTTCTTTTTATTATTAGGAATTAAATTGGTATCGCCTCATTTGCAAATTCAACATCATCATCATCTGATATAGCAAAGTCACATAAAATCAAAAAAAATTGATGTGACCTTGCTTTTTATCAGATTTCATTCAGACAAAAAGTCATCTACACACATGTTGATGACAACTCCGTAAATGAATGAACTCGTCTTGTGGTAAGGGTAGCTTAATTACCTGCTCTTGACTCAACTATAATTTATGCACGTTTCAAAGGGTAAAAAAAAATGCGTCACGTGGCAGTCGCTGCGCCAATTGGTGTCAATTTTTGGAATGACACTACATCTAGTCCAGGTCTCCAGTTTTCTCTTAATTTTTATGACCAAGACACATCTCTGACAAAATGTACGACAAATTCAATTCATCAGTAAAAATGTCATTTTGCTCTTCTTTTCGTCATCTATGAATGTTTATCTGGTTCGTTGCCTGAACAAACTAATGTTGCATTCAAACTCTGCAAATAAGCGCTTTCTCTCAAACGTTACTGTTGGATTAGGTAAATGTAACCGCCACTTCTACTCTAACAGTTTCTTTTCTCACACTTCACGCCTGTGGAACTCCCTTCCGTTTCCTTGCTTCACTGATAATTATAATCTTCAAAAATTTAAATGCATCGTCAATCGCCATCTTCTATCATCTTGAACCCCGTTCATATTTTATCCTTTCCTCGGTCCCCCCTATAACCAGTCTTTTCTCTCACCTTCACTCTCTGTAACCACCTGCGTACTAGTGGCATTCCCACCTTGCCTGGAGTGAAATGATTTAAAAAGTATATGAATGACTTCGTCTGTTTCTACCCATAAACAAAGTGTTAACATATCGCGAGTATGATAATGCATACTTTGGAATAGTAAGGTAAATTTATCTCCATTATCCATGTCAATACATCTCTGGTGATATCTGTTTTCAAAGTTATCCAGAGTTTCACCAAAAAGCTACATTGGGTCTTTTATATTTACGGTTCACCTACGTTGAATGTTCTTTCTGCAATAATACTGTCTTAGATATTGTTCATCATTATATATATATATATATATATATATATATATATATATATATATATATATATATACCGGGCGTAACAGCAAAATTGCCCAAATCGTGTAACAGCAAAATTGTCCATCCCACAAAATATTTAATATCTAAAAAAAACACTAAACTAAATGAGATTTTTTTCAGGTTTTCAGATAAGACGTTTAGCCATCTTGACACCATTTGTCGTAAGAATCATTAAACAATCCTTTGAGTTATTCAGCTAAAAAGAGAACAGGTTAAAATTGTTTTATGACAGGCCCACTGTCTTCCCAAATGACCAATGGTGAGAGGAAAACTATCATTCAGGCCTTCAGTAATGTTACCGACATTCATACACTGGCTTCTATTGTCAAAGTCCATTCAAGAACCATCGAGAAAACGATGAATAAGTTAAAAAAAAAAAAAAGAAACAGTAGAGAAGAAAAGTAGATCAGGAGGTCACAACAGGAAGGGGAATCATTATTTCAACTTAGAGCTAAAGAGATCAATTAGAAAAGATTCAACTCAATTCATAAGGCGTTCGGCACGTGATAGATGATTTTCAGCTATGACTGTCCAAAGAGCAGTGAAAAAAACTTGAAAATGAAATCGTACTGTGAGGAATCTTATTACTCCACAGCAGAAAGTTAGAAGGTTAATGAGAGCGAAGATCATCTTGAATAAGTTGGAAAATGATTCTGGAATAATATATATATATATATATATATATATATATATATATATATATATATATATATATTTGAACTTTATTTCAATACTTCATGAGCTTCCGATCCTTAGCTATGATTAATTAATGATGAACATGTGATTTTCGTTTATGATCAATTTCATCACGATTCTTCCGTTAACCTTAAAGAGTAGTTATACATTCTTATTGCTCAAAGCAGAGTCCAATAGTGTTATAAAAACCTCAGAGAATTCCAGTAAGATATCTTTAATCATTTCTAAGATACAACGGTTCAAATCTTAAACTAACAATTGGACAATTTTGCTGCTACACCCGGTATACATTTTTTTCCTCGCTGGTGGCACGACTCAGAGTTTCATGCACAACGCAATCTTCAGGTGCCGGGGAGAGTCTTTCCTCGGCACCTGAAGATTGCGTTGCATGAAACTCTGAGTCGTGCTAGCAGCGAGGAAGAAAATGCATATTTATTAATATATACTTAATAGCTCTGTTATATTACATCAAGCACTATTTAATTAACACCAACACTCAATGTGTGATATCTTATAGTCATATCTCTGTGTGTGTGTGTGGCAAATATCGTTAACGCCTAACAAAACTCGTCGACCAGTCACTTACTGGAGACTAACACGTTCAAGGCGAACGGATTTTTGCAGATAAAGTTATCACGACTTAAAAAAGAAAACAGACAACACTAATAGTTAATAGAAAAATAAAAGTTCAAATAACTAATCTTCGGCTTGTCTTATCTGTCGATGAATCCAATAGATTATTCCTATTCTGACGATCAAATTTGTGTCTGCGAAACTTCAAATCGGAAGATAAGTCATTTGAACTTTCATCTGTCTATCTATTATATACACAGAGTGACATGCAAAAATAGTATTATATATCGGATCTTCCTATGTGTCAATGCACGCGCATGTGTATAAAACTTTTCACACGGTGTGCAGATGCTACGACGCTGATCTTAGCTTGAAATGCTAGTGAGTGACACTTTGATCCTAGGCAACGTGCACAAATATTATACTGATTCTAGGATGAAGTTCGGAGAGTGCATACTGTTAACCTGGACCTAAGCAGAAGTACTGATCCATACGTAAATAATCCAGTCATTTTTACGGGCATTATGCTAGTAACAAAATGAACAAAAAAATCAGAACACTGACAAAATGAAGTTGCGCGTGTTGTTGTAAAGAGGGTCAACCACCGACGTTTTTTAAATCTAGTAAATATACACGCAAATGTTAACGTTGAAATGGCTATGTGCAACATCCTTGCATGGGGTTAAACGCACGCCTACACACATACACATGCATAAACACACACATTCTACATATTTGTGCATATACTTTTTTTTACAATAGATTTTGGTCTTCTCTTTTCCTCTCCTTCATTTCAAGAAGTTTCGTAAAAGCTTTCCATTTATTATCATGCCTGGAAGACTAAGAAGCCATAAATACAATATGGAGAAGAGGGAAGACGGGGCACGAATAGGAAAAAGATTCCAGTAAGGTTTTAAGTATCAGTTTGATTGATATAAAGAATGGAAGAGAGTTGACGGGTGGCAGGAAAAAACAATGAGGATTTCAGGAGAAAAAATGCACTTTTATTTTCGCTAATGGGACTGAGATAGAAAAAAGAAATAAAGTAAAAAGAGAAAGAGAAAGAATTTGGATGGGAAAGAAGTGGAACAGAGAAAACAATAGAGAAAAGAAGATAGAAAATAGAAACAAAATTAAAAGAAAAATTAATGAAAATAGAATGAAAGTAGTAAGTAAATGTAATAATGGTAATCAAAAGACCTGAACGGACAAGGAAAAAAAGAGAACAAATTATTAGAAAATGAAAAAAAGGAAAGAAACAAGCGATGAAAAAAGAAAGAAAAGATTTTAAATTGTGTTGATTTAAGATGAAATGAACCAAAAAAATACAAAAAATAAGGAAGCGACTTTTTTCTTCAATATTCAAACAATAATCTTCTTTGCTTCCTCTTTCTTCTCTCTTTCTCACTTTTTTCTTATTCCCACGTAAATACGTCGGCGCCTATACACAGTACAAGTACTGACTCCACACAGCATCACCGTGGAGCCAACACCTTCCCTCATCGCATCGTCAAAAAGTTCACAGAAGGGCCCTACAACATAGTCGGTCTAAAAGTTGTAACTCAATACCCAAACCAGTCGCTCTATCTTCTAGGTGTGCGTATGTGTGAGTGAGCAATAGTGAGAGGCAAGCCCACCCACCCATTTCATGTCAAACGACAACCCCTATTTGATTGACAGATGGAATTCCTTCACACGTCTACAAAAAGGACAAAAATTCTAATCTTTGGCGAATTAAAGCAACATTACTTCGCTACTTACTTCCACTTATTATTATTAAAATAAAACACGAATCACATTCCCCCTTTTCTTTCGGTGACTGACACCCCTCCAAAGTGTTTGTCTACCGTCCGATTTTTTTCACCCAGCACTGACACCCTAGTGAAGGGGTTGAACAGCTCGGGTAGTCCCTAGGGTACAGCCCACCCAAGAGTAGACCTAATCTTGCGAAAAACACACGTTGTTGTTGAATACATCGTATTTCTTTCTACTTTTTTTTTAAGAAAAGAAATTCATGTGACTACAAGGTAAAAAAAAAAAACATTCTTTATGTGATGCAAATTTTATAGTGTCTAAACATTTTTTAAGTAATGAATGCCTGTATACAAATATAGACACATTATGAGCTCGTTCAAATACGCATCGAAGTGCCAGTTTATTTCTACAACTTCGGTAAAAAAAGAAAATAAAATTTCAGCTCTACGTTTGTTCCTCTATATTTTTCTACCATTTCCCATGTTACCTTTTGCCATTACTTATTTGGGATTTTATCAAAATGTTTAAAAGTCTAAGAGAAACTAAAAAGCCGTAAAGTAAATTTGAACTCCATCCAACTGAATCACCCACAAAGTTTAATAATGAATAAAAGTAGAAAGAAAGAAAAAGTCTGTTTAGTGTTTTTTACAAATCAACGAATCGAATAAATATTGGTACTAGGGAACAATACGAGGAATAATATAAAGTTAATTTTGAATCTTGATTAATTTTGAATAAACAATAATTTTCTTATTTCGTAATTATCTTCATGATCATAATTGTCAGATAGATAGATAGATAGATAGATAGATAGATAGATAGGCACTAATTATAAAATGACGGATCAACAAAATAAAATGTGATAAAAAGAGACAAAGGGATATGAAGTAATAATGCGAACACACGCATAAGAGAAAGAAAGAGAATATAAAATTATTCAGGGCGTGTAGATATGTATTTACTGTATCCATGCATGAAAAGCTTTTATACTTTTATGTGCATGTGTAATGTAAAAGGGTGACGTGCCATTGTTCATCCAGGGAATTTTCTGACCATGTTCATGAGTAGAAACCAAATAACCAAATTACTTTTTTATTCTCTTTTTTTTATTTTTTTTTTTGTTCCTGCAATTTAACACTGAATTACGCGCGATTTAGTTATTGTAGGTCGCACCCTCGCCTTTCTCCCGCCCTTTTGCTTACTACACCTATCTCTTTTTCTCTTTCACTTCTCTCTCTCTCTGTCTCTCTCTCAATAATTTTTCTCTCCCTCTTTCACCTTTCAAACTTTCTATTTCTCAATAAACGAGCAAATCAGTTTTAAAGTTTAAGCAGGGAGACAGAAGAGAAATTTATAATGAAAGAAAACAGTTAAAACTAAAAGAAAACCAAAAGACAAAAAACATACAGATGAAAAAGAAAGAACAAATAGAAAGAAATTATTGGAAATAGAGAAGGTGAAAGCAGAAAGTACAAGAAAGTTAGTTTAAGAAAGAAAGAAGCGAATTATAAGTGTCATCGGAGAAGAAAAAACAAAGATTGATTTCCAATAGTGTCCAATTATAATTTCACACCAAAGAAGGTACTTTGTCAAAAAAAGAAAAACAAAAAACAAAAAGAAATGTCAGAAATAGTTTCAGAATAAAAGAAAATGTCTACAGTCGCACGCATATTTAATTTCCTGAATTACATAGAACACCATACAACATTAACATTGCCACACACAAGCTCATACATATTGCCTTTTTTTAACATGTACTTTAAACTTTAATATTTATAATCCGTTGGGTCTCATAGATTTGAGATTTTTACAAACAGAATCATTAGAAACGTTCTTTAATTAATGATACAGAAGAGTTTTCTATTTTTATCTAATTCAAATCAAAATTAACATTTTTAATTTTTTTTATTTTATCAGTTACCACCCAAGATGTAGATGTTTTAGAGGCTTAAAGGTTGAGTAGGAATTTTACAAGTGAATATGATGACTCATCCAAGATTAAAAATAATAAGAAACAACTAGATTATCTTTATTTATTTATTTATTTATTTGCTTCATTCGATGTTATATTGTGAAAGAATAAAACTATTTTTATTTTTATCAATGAACTATACTATTTTCTTTCATGCAGAAAAAATAATTTAGATTTTTACAACTGTATATAGAACTGTTCATCATGGTGTGAGGTTTAAGTTCTAACGATAGTCGACTTCTTGTCTCAGACATAAAAATACCTTTGCTAAATAAGAAACGATAACGAAGTCTTCAAAAATTACTTCCACCTACGCAGTTACATGTTTGAAATGGAAGAGATATCGTTATTTTCGAAAATGGAATATAAATTAATATTAAAATTAAAATAGAATCACAATATTTCATTTGTTGCTCATGTAAAGACGCGCGCACATGCTTTTAGAATTTAATTTTACGAAGGTATAGTTTCTGCTATATATTTTTAACTAAGGTTTAACTTTACCTAGCTTTCTACATCCAATGCAGAGGGAGAAGGGAAGGGAGACTGAGAGAAAAAGAGTGAGACTTGTTGAAGTCACGCACTGAATGCTACACACTAGAACACACACGAAGATTGTACGTAGATTATCTCCACGTCGCCCTGTTTTACCTATCCAGTGTGAGGCACGCTCCCCCACTACCCCAGCCAGCCACCATACACTCACACAGCCAGATCTTGAAAATATGTTTGCTATAGGTTACCCCACTCATTGCAAGACGGAACGGCAGAAAAGTACAGATTCTTCTGAAATAGCTTTCATGTTAATATTGTACTTTGATATCACTGCCAGAGTTACTGTCTTTCATTTTTTTTATCATTCCATTTTTATTCCAAGTTAAAATTTAATAGTTTATGCAGATGAAAAATGGAAAAAACAAAAATAGCAAAAGAATTAATTAAACAGATTGATTAAAGAGAGAAAAAAAAATAAGATTATTGTAGATACATTTTACGTGCTTGCTATGTACTATGAATAGTAGTACAACTACTCCAATTTTTATGAAAGAAAGAAGCACACACGCGTAGATGTGCATTACAGGCAGAGCGGAACAAATTATGCAATGCAGCTTTTTAAAGTTGATATATGTGACTGTGAGACTCTTGTTTGTTTTGAAGTTTTAGCTTGTTCCATTATTTGGAAAAGTGTTTTATAATAGTCTAACAATTAAAAAATAACCGCTAGAAATTTTGTTCTGCTGTTGTAACGATCAACACCGTTTTTCAAATTTGGGGAAGTAAAAAAAAAAAAAGTGAAACTGTCATTCACTTCCTTGTAAAATACGAGATACCCATGTTAGCTTTTGGGGGTGGGATTTTTTTTTTTTTTTTTTTTTTTTTTGCGGTGCGATTTCAAATACTTGGGGTTCTGAAGTGACCTCTGTGCAATTAAATCACTTAGGTAACGTAAGATAAATGAATAACAAAAAAATCTTTGATTTTTTTGCCCCACATTAATAAGCCAGAAATATTTTTTCTTGAATGGTCAATGAATCAACATGATTCATTGCAAATTTATCATCACAATTTTATATTTTTATTAAAAAAAATATGAAACAAAAATGCACACAATATAAAACAAAAATTTACCACACATTTTGTTCACACACGTACATGCAAATATTTAATAGTATACATACACACACATACACAATCGTACGTACACACACATGTCGAAGGTGTTGAGCGAGCATCGTATATCACTTTACATTTTTCTACAGCTATCTTCCCGAATGTAACAATTATTGGTGCAGATAAATCTAGTGTGTTAAGGTTGGCGGTGGTCTGACTGCCATCGCCTCCCTGTGTGGTCCTTCTCAGTGGGGCGCTGTTACCAAGGCAACATTAGTTGGATGTCGAGCTGCTGCTTCCCCACCAACATTAACTCTTCAGTAGGAATGGATGTTTCAACCAATGGGAACCTCGTAAAGGGCCCGTCTGTCAATCACAGGGGTAAAAAAGGCGGGGTTTGGCATGTATATGAGGTGGGCGAGGCCATCATTCAAATGAGGGAAAAGCAGAAACGAACATCAGGGAATCAGTTTAAGTAAGTGAACGACGGAAGGAAGGCACAGTTACAGTCAGTTGTGTGTGTAAGCAAGTTTTCTATTTTACCTTACGTTTATGAAGTCTCTCCGATGGATGGCTGGACACATCCAGCTCCTATCAAACCAACAAAGGTTAGTTACTTTGGGAAGCAATCACTAAAAAAAGGGTCGATTTAAAAAGAAAAAAAAAGTGCGTGATTGTATTGTCAAAAAAGAATTTCCGAAGTGGGACACTTTTTAACATGGCTATGATGATCGAATCTCTTATACGTTCATCTCGTTGTAGGGACCCGCGATGAACAGGGTTCTAAGATCGAACGTGCACACTAAGGAAGACATTGAATTACTTACCAGGACTAGCTGGGTTGATGCCGAAGTTGCTTACAAGGAAATAAAAAAGGTAAGAGTCTTTTAATAATGTATCCGTTGCAATATTTGTCTGTCCCGCCGTTTGCTACATTGAATCTCTAATACCAAATGTTAGTGTTGTGGTATGTGCGTATTATTGTGTATTCAACAGAAGTTGATACACGTTGTTTTTGGTGTCTCTGATAGTTCACATGTGTATTTCTTTTCTTTGTTAATTGTACATTGTGAAATAATTAGGACTGTGTAAAAAAAAAAAAAAAATGAATACAATAGTTACCTATTTTCATTAGGCCATTTGCTAGCCTACTGCACGCAAACTAAAAAAAAAAACAAGACAATGCACGTGTTGTCATTCAAAAATGATTTTCTTGTTTTGATAATAATTTGTTTTGAGTTGACAGATTAATCTTTCTCTTATAATTTCGTTAACGATATATCTTCGAATTGATATAATTATTTTAAATATAATTTAAAAACGTGACGGTAAGGATAGGATGTAACTTAATGTAACATTAAAAAGAATTCTTGCAAAAATTCACGATTTTTAAAATTTCGTTTATTCTTGTACTGTATAGTTTTTAGCGTTTCATTTATTTGTGCTTTAGAAAAAAGAAATCCCTTTTTTTTTTTTTTTTAATTGTAACTGTCACTTTCCGTTTTATTCCAGTCGCTAGAAGGCTTTCACTGCCAGTACTATGATTGTTTACATTTTTAGCCCCTTTTTTATCCATTTCATTAACATATTTGGGTATTTACTAGGCCAACTCAACTTGTCCCCCAAAAGTTTAAAACCCTCTTTGCATCCCGATTCTCTCTCTAGGTAGATCAGCAAATCTGTTTGATAAGATGAGCATGAGAAAGATACCTGATGGATGTACTAAAAGAAATAAGCTAGTAAGTAAAAGGACCACCAAGTTGGTTACATCTGCCAAATACACCTCCTTTTCCTTCTCCCCATACTTCTTGCTTCAGAGATCATGGACACACCACAATAACCATGGCATTTAATTCAACATTTCTGCTAAGGGTGCTTACTTACTACATCCAAATAGTAATAAAACCGCGGCTACTTATCTACCTATCTTTTCGGTTGTAGTAGTACTACTAATACGTTTTCTATTTACTTAGTAATACTTTATTAAAAACTTTTATTCACTGAAAAAAAGAGAACCTATATTTTACGACAGCATTGTAAGTTGTAAACTACTTTTGTTTGTATAAGCTACCTTTAGGCTTTATCATTAATTTATTTTACAAAATTTAAAAGGTAACCGTAAGAATTTAATTTTACTTGTGAAAACTAATGAAAAAAAGTGTTTATTCTAGGCGATGAGTGGATGTTGGTGTGTATGGACAATTTGTTTTCTTCATCTTGTCATTTTGGCCGGTATCATCGTTGGGAGGTATTTTCATTTGTCAGACATAAGGATTGAGAGGAAAACGATAACTTTAAAAAACGAAAGAATCGATAGATAACAAGATGGAAATAAAACATATTTTAAGAAATAAACAAAAAACTGAGTAAATGATGCTCTAGCAACACACGTTTAATCTTCATCATCCATTCTCATTTTTAGATGCATCACCGAGTTCTGTGTGCCTTGTGCATAGCGAACTTTATCTCTCTTCTTCTATGACAATCATTCATTTGTTAGTTGGATTGGAAGTTTTTTTTTTTATTCAACGCATTTCACTGGTTTTATTTTTCTTTTCAGTTGTGTTTTCTCAAACGAAAGTAAACAAAAAACATTTACGATTATGAGCCAGTAATCATTAGTAATTTTAATGATGCGCATACGTATCTTCCAACTTTCACTTATAAAAAAATTTATGAATCAAACGTTGAACTTTGTAATGAATGAATGAATGAATGAATGAAAGATCTTTTTCTATTTATTTGAACAAAGACAATAGTAGTTACAATACATTCTTTAATTTTTCCTAGTACTTCACTATAACTCTTTAGTAGTTCTAACTTAATTTTTTTTCAAGATGCTGATGCACCCACCTTTTAGGAACTAAAACAGACATCCTCAATTTTTCTCATTGTTGACACTACAGGTGGTGGTGTGTGTTTTTTCTTAATTTATTGTAAAAAGCAACAGGAAAGCATATTTCATCTCCCTTTTTAAAAAAAAAAAATTCTTTAAAGATCAATTTCGTAATTGCCAAACTTTGGAAAGTTCTCAGTGTGATCAGAATTTCGTTTTCATAACAGATTTTTCTCGTATTTCACCGCCAACAATATTATTATCTCTCCGGTTTCAATAATTTCGCTTAATCACTTTGCCACGAAAAACCGCTTTTCTAAACTTTTAAAGTTTAATAAAAAAAAAAAGGAAGTTATTTAGAATATTTGATTTCTGTTATTTTTCACATGTAATTTAAAAAGTAAAAATATCAATTTTCACTTTTCAAGGAAATAATTATAATAATATTCGCCTACAACAGTCAAGTTTATTGTTGTGATGTTTAACAACAATTTCACAAAAAATGTAGCAGAATTTTTTCTTTCGCAATTAATAAACCATTTTTTTTTTTTTTTTTTTAGAAAGTGTGTAAAATCAATTACAATCACAGAGGATTCGCTATCTTTTTAATTAATTATTGATTCAGGATTATGACAATTATTGTTTTTGTTTTGTTGTTTCACCTTTCTTATTCGCATTTTTTTACTCTTCTTGTAAAACAATCTATATTTTGTTTGTTTATTTACCGCTAGTTTATTTATATTTGAAGATAACTTTTTAAAATTAAATTAAATCGTAAAATTTGCTATCTTTTTTTAATACTTTCTTGCTCTCCAAAAGCTAGTGTATTATTTCTTTTTCTTCTCCCTTGTTTTAGGAAACATTAATTTTTGAGAACTTTTCGATTTTAAAAACATTGATAAAAATAAACAAGGGTAAAAAGAAAAACTAAAATTCTTTTGTTGAATAATTGTATTTAAAAAAATTTTAACAATTTAAAAATGTTGTTTGTTTTGTTTTGTTTTTTTTGCGTATACGTCATTGCTTTTCAAATCATCGATTAAGATTTTTATTTTATCAAGTCTTGATCATCATTAATTTCAAATAAAATAAATATACTTCATCGTAGTAGAGAGGATTCCTTTTTTATGTGATATATCTCTAAAAGAAAACTTGTTTTTTTTACTGTATGTAGTTACTTTTACTACACTGTAGTCAGTGTACTGTACTGTAGTGTAGTAACTAACAGTTTAAAAAAAACTACAATGTGGTGTACAGAGTGCAACAGTTACTTGTTGCTGTGTAAATAAACAAATTTCCGCTTTGATAAACTAAGTCTAATGAAAGTAAATTTAATTACTGCTTTGAGACAAAAAAATTAATAAATAAAAAGCATTTTACTTCAAATAGTACTTCAGTCTAATTTACATCTGATTGTGGAGAATATGGACACAAAAAAAATTGAACCCTCATTTTGTGAACACCTTCAACTTTGAAGGAAGTATTAATTTGTTACTACAAATAACAGATAACTACATTTATATTTTTTTTCTTTAATTTTAATACGCGTGGGGGGTATATTTTCTAAAATAATAAATAATTTGGAATAAAAGCTACATATATCACAAGTAGCAACTTTGCAGAATAAGATTTTATTTTCACGGTGTCGAGATTTTAAAACTAAAAACGAATGAACGTGTGTCGTTACACTGAGTTGCTAAAAAAACTAATTTAATATTTATTTCACTTCTTTTGTTTTACTTTAAGAGTATAAAACCTCTCGAGCTCATTAAAAAAATCTTAAATTCCATTATTCCTTGATATATAGTGTTTTAACGATTTCCTTCTTAAAACGGTCTTTGATTTTATTTTTTTTCAAATTCGAAATTTTCAGCTCATAATTGCATGGAATTTGCATGAAATGACTGAAAGAAAGTGAAGTTTTTAGAAATTAATTTATTTAAATTTAAAAAAAAAAGAAGTGCAAGCCTTTCGATTTTCGTTTATTTTTATTCATTCAGATTAACCAAAATTGACATGGATGAAAAAAAGACTTTCAGTTTCATCCCTCGCTTAAACAAATAAAATATCAACTTCATGTTGAACAATTTGTTGTTTATATTTCAAAAGAGCATTGAAGTGAAATGAAAAAAAATCTGGTTTTCCCCCTGAAATGTTTATAGAAGAGTACAAGTTCTTTTTTCTTTTCTTTTAAATTTATTCCGGGTGCTAAAATGACAGAAGAGATAAAAACGAGTAGTCACCGAATTTTCGGATCTTAAAAGAAAGAAAAAAAATCTTCGTGGGAAAATCTTCATCTTTTGTTTTAGTTTCATCATCCCCAACGAAGATAACATTTTTGATTTTAACTAACAATATTCTTATCTTCGTTTTTTATGCTGATTTTAAAATAAAATAAAAATCCAAAACTATTTTATTTTTAAATTTTAAGAAAGTATATTTTCCAATAACTTTTCCTAAATCGTTTAGTTTTTCACTTAAAAAAGTAAAAACTTAAACCAACAATATATCTATCTTGTTCATAAAAATTAATAAATCAATTTTGTTTGAGTTATCGAAATAAATTAACAAATAATTAACTTGTAAAAAATTAGATTTCTGAGCGAATACTTTTTAGTTTGAAATTTTTTAACGTAAATTAGGTATCGTATATCCTTTAAAAAGCGGAATAAAATTATTTTTGCAATTATTATTAAAGAATCGTTAAATTTTTACTGTAAATCTGAAGTTGGTGGAAAAAAAAAAAAAAAAGTAAATACTTATATTTCGATTTTGAACTTTTAAATTTTTTAACCTAAATTAATTTTCACTTTCATTCTAACACAAATAAACAATTAATTATTACTAGTATTTGATTTTTTTCTCTCTCTCTTTTATTTTCCAGGGTAAAGCCCATGGCAATTTATTCGCTCTGTGGGTGCGATGTCACCTACAGAAGCAGCTTTTTAGTATTGGATGTTTTGTCCAGTTGCATTGTGGAAAAGTGCTTTTTGTCGGATTACTACTTCTTTGCCTATGTTGCTTCGGCCTTAAGACGGGCACGTTGGAAACCAACGTGGAACAACTCTGGGTAGAACGTAAGTGTTCGAGTTTTGAATAAATAAAACAAAAATCCGAAAAAGATGAAATAATAACTGACACTCTTTCTTTCTTTTTTTTTTTTTTCTTTTTTTTTTTTTTTTTTCCAAATTCAAACTTTTTAACATTATCATTTTTTGCTTTTGGACACATCTGCATGTGTATTTTTGTAAATAAGTTTTCAAAATGAATTGCCAAAACGTTTTGGATGACTTTTTAAACTTTGTATATGTTGGCTTGTGACTGAAAATACACAAAAAGGAAGTAGGCCCCGCCATTTTGTTTGTTGGCCCATGACCCAGAAATGTGTGATTCAATGAAATCGTGTGTGGTCTGCTATTCTTCTTCTTTTTGGGCCCATCCACTCCTCAAACACTTCTGCTTCTGTTCAGCATACAGAGAGAAAGAATGTAGTAGTAGCAGCAGAAGGAATAGACGTTTTACTTCAATAAATAAATACCCTCTTTTATAGATGTTTTTTTTTTATATCCACCCTTTTCCCATCAGCTAAAAAAATTAATTAATTTTTTTTTCTTATGTAAAGAAAGATTATTTGAGATTGAAAGTGTAGGGGTAGATGTTTAGTTAGACTAGCTAGAGTGTTTATTTGTCAGTGAATGTATTCTTGTGGGCGTAAAAAAAAAATTAAGAGAATAGAATACTTACTTAGCATTTCTAGGTAGTTTCAAAATAAATAAAAATTGTTCAAGATGTTTTAAAAACATATATGCAACAGGTGATAAACTAAAAACTTTTGGAAACTAATTTTTTTTTTATTTTAGATTAGTCGTTTAAAAGTACACAATATGTATTGTAATAACTTACATGCAACTAATTATAAACAATGCTTGTAGAAACATGAAAAAGCTATTTGGAAATTCAGATTTATAATCCGTTGCTTGAGTTACTTTCTTTTTATTGGTTGTAAAATAGTTGAGTATCTCTCCCTTAAAGCTGGTAGCAGGACTAGAAGAACCTGTTCATAGTGGACAATCTCTGTTACAATATAGGGAAACTTTTCTTTTGACAGTACGCTTACACATTTTAAAATAAAAAGGGCTTTTTTAGGGAAGCTTATGATGTTTTTAGTTAAAGCATTGAAAAGTGAGACATTTTTAATCTTTCAGTTTACTTTATTATTTCATGCATTTTATTTTTAATTATAAAGAACCTCAGTTACAAGGTTCAGAATTCATTGTTCACAAAATTAAGAAGTAATCTACAAAAAAAGCTTGTATATATGAGAGAATTATTAAATTGGTGATTATTTTTAAATTTCCTTAATTTTTGCATATTTTGATATCATATTTTATATTAGCATTCAAATTATTATCACACATACACAAGAAATATGCCGGCTAATAAAAAGGCTTTTATACACGCAAAGGCAAAATATATTTTGTTATTTTTGTTGTGCTTAATTTTAATATATTTTCTTGATAAATGATTGATATGTAATATCTGAACAAAACTTGTAAAATGGTGTATGTGGAAACTAGTTGGATGTTTAAATGTTTTATTCCTCCTATGAATATTATCAAAACAAACGAAAAAATTTAAATCTTTACTTAAAATGAAGTGGTTAATTTCAACAAGTTTAACAGTTAATAAAATTTTAAGAAAGATATATTTGGGAACAAATCAAGATTTGTAGATATTTTACTACATACCAATATATACATCGAAGTTTGAACTTATAATCAATAGAAACTGATTAAACATTGCATTACAATACCTTGAAGAAGATATTTTAATATTGTATTCGATAAAAATCTGTAAATTCTGATGCTTCACACAAAGTATATTATGCAAAAAGAAAAACTTACATCTAATGTACCTAATATCAGAATCTCCATTATAATTTGTCATTTTTTACCTGTTAGATATGCCAATAAAATCCACATAAATAATTACTTAGAAAGCTTAATAGCACATTCAACTGAAGAACAAATGCTCAAAAGTTGATATACAAATGATTTTTCACTTGTTACTTTTTTCTATGAATTAAAAAAATAAAATAAAATCATAATGCTGAGTTGATAAAACTACTAACATTATTTTTAATTTATCCAGCATTTACTTTTTTTTTTTTTTTTTTTTTTTTACCAACTTTTTACAAGCCTCATACCAAAAGAATATTATGCTTTAAAAACTGGCCCATTAAAATACTAAATTAAATTTTATCTTATTCAGCACTCATTATACTGCATAAAATTACATAGGATTTTTATGCACTTATTTCATGAAAAGCTCCATATAAAGATATAGCTTCTCATGAAACAGTTTGAAAGAATATAACTCTTCAGCAAAAGAAAAAGAAATTTAATAGGGCTATTGCTTCTCTTTAATTTTAATACATGATTGTATTTTGAAAGTATACTTTAGAAATTATTTGGATAGTATTACTTTGACATTGAAATCATGACTATGTAGAAATAATTATTCAAAATAAATAGACCACATGTACGTGTATAAGTGATAGAATAGTAAATTTCACATAGGGCACACTTGTCTGCTGTTTCAGACATAATCTTATACTATAAGAATTTGTTTCTATTGGCTCTTATTAAATGGCTAAATAAGAAAACTTTGAATAGTTGATACTGGGTTAATTGATTGGTTAATTATCAAAGGAGTTATGTCCCTTTTTCATTTCTAATACATTTTTTTTTGTTTTATTAATATACTTTTGAGGTTTCAAGGTAAAAAGACCTGAGGTATTGTTTTATAGTATATTTTTAGTCACATTCTGTACATTAGTTTTAGCGATTTCATCTTTTACTCAGTGAACTGAGATTACATATGTCACATGCTGGTTTATCTATTACTCAAATCACTCCACTCCACAAATCACTTCCATTGCTATTTTAAAGACTTATATAAATCATTATATAATTGACAACATTGTCTCATAGAAAACACATAAATGCATTTAAATAAGGCACTGATAATAAATATAACTGTTATTTACAATGATTATAATTTTTAATTAGTATAAATTCAGTCAGTTTAAATGGTGAAATCATTTAGTTTATCTGCTGGTAAAACTTTTAAAACAGGAAGCATTTGGAGTTTTATGACATGGCAATAATGGTTTTCTACATTTTATTGATTGTTGTTATTTTAGCTTTGAATGTCTTTCAGTTTATTTCTGATCATTCAATGGTTTAAACCAAATTTTCCTGGTATCTGTTTAAACTGACACCTTCTTATTCCCTATATCATGAACATTTTGTTTGAGTTTTTTTTTTTATTTCTTCTTTTTAATATATATATGGGAGGAAGATGTCAGTTTTTATTGCCACCAGGATGATATGTGTTAAGTACCAGAGTGATTAGGCAAGTCATCAAATATTTTACTGTTGTTCATACAGATGTATTTTACAAATATTTTTATTTTTATCTTGTTAGTCATTGAACTACACATTGTAGACTTCAAGAATCTACAAACAACTCCTGTTTAAGGAATGATTATTCTTAAATTTGTTACATACACACACAGACTAATCAATTGCATCAAAGACAATTTATTAACAAAACTGCAACTCATGTCAAATTAGTGATACTACATAAAGATTACCTTGGGAAAGCTATGAATCCATATCTTCTCCTTTCAACTATGAGTTAAATAACAGAATATATTGAGCACTCTAGCTTTGGTTGATAACCAATCTGAGAGAAAGGCAACTCTGAATTCAGAACCAGTTGAGATGTGGGGTTAACAACTCCACTTCATAAAAACCTATTTACTATGCAAACCACAGCACTAACACCCAATGTGGTGAGGCTGTAACCGTATACTTCACACAGGAGTCTACAGAGTCAACATACATAAAGATTAATGAATATTAAAATGATATGGCATCTTAAGTGTTTGATATAAAATCAGGAAACTAACATAAGAGTTTCTGTAATGACTTCAATATTGTAATACTTAAAATTACCTAATGTGTTTTAAAATCATTCATATGCAAGCAATACTTCTCCATAAGTTTTGATTAGGAGAAAATTACTTTAAACAAGTCCCATAAAAATAATAAAGAGTAAAAGCTGAAAAACTTTAAATAATATTAACAGAAAATGCTATCATAATTTCATTAAAATACATCTCTCTATGAAGGTATGTAAATTTAAAATGTCATATATAACCCTGCAAGATTTTATTTTAAAAAATCGTTTAATGTGAATTAAATCTTGCTGTTTATTACAGTATGAGAAAAACATTACATTTTTGTTGAATTTTCTCTTATGTCCTTAAGGATGTAAAAGTTGAGCTTTAAGTTGTGGGCAAATGTCCATGTTGGCTTGTCAGTTGAATGAGCTGTGAGATAGCATAGCTTGTTTTGTGACATACTTTCCATTCCCATGAGCCTCTGCCTGTCGCCATCTTGCCTACATGTGTGAATTAGCCCACTTAGATGCAGGCTGTGTAAAAGCTGAGGACTGAATATCTCATTTGTGGTTGCCAAGTGTCATGCAGAGTCGTGTGAAGCATTTTGAGGGGCCCCCAGAGGAATTGAGAAATCCTTTGTGGGTGTGTATTATTCCCAGTTTCAGGTCTGCTTTTGCAATAGGCAAATCAATAAACAGAAGACTTGATGGCCCCATGCTCTTTTCTTTGTTTTCAAATGGGACTTTTTTTTTTTTTTGTGTGTGTGTTTGTGGGTATGTGTGTGCTGGAAATGTCAAGAAATATGCCCTTTGATGTATTGTGTCTATTACTACATGCATTAACCCTCAAATGATTGCTGGTTTTTATCTCTTAACAGTCACCTCATGTATGATACAACTCGCTTGCATTTGAAAACCTAGTTTTCCACTTCCACGGTCTGTTTAGAATCTTTAGGAAATTTGCAGTACTAAACTAGTAAAATGTTTTTAGACTATTGGAATCTCAGAAGTTATTAAAAGCTAAAATACATGTGTAATAATATAAGTACTACATTGTGCACCTAAAGATAATAATACTGATACAAAACTTTGTATGAATAGACAGTTATCTTTTGAAAAAATTTCTTCCTAATTGCTTTTATGTGTGGCTTAACAAGCACAATATCCATTACAACTATTTAATGTTTCCATTTAGAGATACTTTATATTAAATTTTGAAAAGGCCTTAATATGAAATATTTAAATTTAAGTATTTATTTAAAATAATGAAGTCCATTTCTTCACTCCACATCAGTACTTTGGTTTTTTCTCAGTGAGATGCTAGTAACTTGGGAATATTTTATAAAAGTCTCTTTTGTTTTAATCTACATGTTCATTTCCTAAGTAAACTGGAATCAATAAACGTAGCATAGTAGAAAAAATTCTGTATCTACATTTCTCACAAATGCAAACTGCATACTTTACTGCTATTGAAAATTCATTGTATGAGTTAATCACTTATTGCTTTGAGGATGGAAATGAAGATGGGTTTAGTAAAGTTTTGTTACCTTATTTATCCTTTATGCTTATTTTGGCAAAAGACCTTTGACATTAAATATGAGTTTATTTTTTTTACATAAGATAGTTCTAACTGTAATCAGAGATAAAACGCTGCTATCACTCAAAATAAACTTCATGATAAAAGATCAAACGTGAAGCAACTTGTAAAGTAGGCAAGCAAAGTATTTCTTTGATAAAGTTGTTTTTATTACTTAACAAGTCAGTTAATAAACAGTTTTTGGGCAGGTCTTGTCATGTCTTTTTGTAATCCCCTGTATTCGGTCTAATCATATATTTGTAAAATCTAATAAATAATATGATCATCTATAACTTATTTTCGTCTACTTACCAATTGAACTATTATGTATTGTACCACGAGACACCTTTCTACTTTTTGAAGTGTTTATTTTAAAGGTATGTACAAATTTGTTCATTAGCAAGACAGTACTAAACAGAAGTACGATGTTTACCATTAAATTAGAAACTCGGCGTTAATTCAAAATGTTAATTGTACCATTGAGTATATACACGATACTGGAAAAAGTTGCAAAAGAAACTTGTCGACGGAATTTTTATTAAGAAGAAACTTCTACAGTCACCACCGAATAGAGTTATTCCCCTTGCATCATCTCATCTTCCTAAAGAAAAAAATTCTAGTTCAAATGATTGTTTTCGATAAACTTTATGACACTTTTTATTCTGTAGTAACAATATCACATTTTATTTGCTGGTATCTGTGATTGAATGTATTATTTTGTCTGAAATTTAATGTCCCTCAAAAGACGATAGGACTTTAGGAGTAAAATCAAAACTGTCGTTTCTTGTTAAGAAACGAAAACTTACAAAAATGGCCATTATGATCCTTGTAAGTTGTGTAAGGAAATGTATTATTCTTGAATTTTCATTACTAAAAAAGTTTTTTACTGTAAAAAGGGAATTATAGGCATTAATTTTATATTTATTTTAGTATTCCTTGCTAGATATTTTCTAACCGCAGCAGTTTTTAAGTTTTTATAAGCTTTAAAACAAACTATAAAAAAAAAAAAAAAAAACGGATGCTTGCTAACAACTTATAATTACCTACATGTGATAAGCCTAATGTTAGAGATGATTCGGTTCTCTTTAAGCCTTTGAACACAGCAGTAAGTGGGGGCTCGTATCAATATTTTTGTTTACAATTTTCAGATTTTACGTTACAAAAAGGTAAAGGGATTCTTTTTGTATGTGTGTAAATAAAAATTAACTTTTGCATCAGAATTTTTTACTACTTTTATAAAAATGTAACGCTTTTTAACCAATTTTCAAGTGATATCGTAAAAGTTTTTTGTTATCTCAGTCTCAAAAAGCGAATATTGAGTTGCTCAACACTTGATTCGATTCAGCCATATGGATTTTTTTTTTTAACTTACAGACGTTTAAATTTTCGTTAAAGATCCGTCTCTTCAATCCCCTTCGGAAAGTGTGAAGAAAACATTTGAAGAAGTCTTTGCAATTAATTATCTTTTTAAGTAAATATTTTCTGTCAATTAATTCAAAAAAAATTATTCTGCTAACTTATTCTGTATTTAGTAATTAAATTGTGTAGCGTTTAGCAGCAACATTTGAAAGTTCGGCTTTTTTAATGCAAATGTTTTAGCAGTAAAAGGAATTATTAATTTGATAAACATTTTATCAAAATGTTTCAGGTTCTTTAGGATTTTATTATAAAATCCTAAAGAACCTCCAACAATATTTTACTCTCTTGCCTTGTTTCACATTTTATTTGCTTATCTCACTCTGTTTTTACTTTTTGTAATTCAAATTCTTAAAGAAACATTGCTTTTTTGACCTAAGACTCTTAACTTAAAGAACCTCTTCTTAGGCTAAGAGGTTCTTTAAGTTGTTGTTAGAATGTTCTCCCTTTCATTCAGATTGAGGTGTCAGGAGAAAGTTAAACTTGAGACGAGTTGTCATTTCATCAATGTACTTGTTTGGTTAACATTACTGGCTGTTGAGGAATTTCTAAATTTTAATAAAGCATATCTTCATATGTTCTCTAATACAACTTTCAACAGTAAAGTACATGGCCTAATAGCTGAACACACCCATATGTTGATTACTGAAAACTTGAAAGCATTACTTCCCTCTTTCTCCCAGGGGACATATTGATAAGCTAGCAGGTTCTACATCTTATGCAAGCCTAACCTGGAACTGTAAGGCACAAGAATTTAGCTTCATGTACTGTTTTACATAATTGCTCAGTAAAACTTCAAGGAAAAAGTGAGGCAAGAAGAATGACATGTTACCTATTTACCTGGTTGTCTGTGCTGGATACGTAAATTATCTGAATTGTTAGATGAGGTATTTTTCATTATTAATTGAGAAACCAAACCAGAGGAAATCCCTTTCCCTCCTGAACAAGAAAACAGTAAAATTATTGACACACACACACACACACACACACACACACACACACACACACACACACACACACAAAAAGAGATCACCATCTTTAAAGTTGCATTGCATTACATAACCTATAAGTAGCAAAAATCAAAATAACATAAAAGAGTCTCTGATGAAACTTAGAGCTAATCTCCTTTTAGATTCTTGAGAGTCAAATTGATGTAGTGGTTAGCAACTAGGAATGAGAAACAGCAAACTGTTCAAATTCCAAATATATTTGTTGCATTCACTTTCATACAAGTATCCCTGGGAAAGGTATGAATCTGTCTCTTCCCCTCTTCATTAGGAGTTAAGATCTTTAGCCATCATTGGCAACCGGTCTACATGAAGGACAACTCTGAATTCAAAATCATATATAAGCCTGGCATCAATAAGATTATGGAATTCACAATGACTATAATCTTGACTGCAGTTGACCTACAACTGCACTGTTCTTTTTTCTTTCTTTTTTTTTATTATTATTATTAGTAGTAGTAGTAGTAGTAGTAGTAATGAAAATTAAATTGGTTAAGGCATCATCCATGTAAGGTAAATTCTTGAAATATGTAATCTAATTTCAAGTCTTATTAATGCTGCTTACTTTAAGGCTTAAAGATAGTTGTTCTAGGATGTAGTCTAAAAAAGGAAGAAAACTAAGCAAAAATGAATAATGTTGTGTTTTAGTTTTACCTCATAAATAATGGACTATTCCATTTTGATTACATGAAAAGATAAGACATCAAAAAGGCTCCTTGGTTTCAGTGAGAAAATGAAAGAAGAGAAGATAGAAGCATTTAAGAGCTGTTTCAGTGAAATGGAAAATGTCAATTTCAAATCTTTTCATTTGTACCCCCTTACTTTTTAAAATAACAGCCATCATTCATATTCATGATTGTTATTGCAATATTTTATTAAAGTTGTTAATCTCAAATATTTAACAATACAATATGGGAATTTCTACAAATATTTTATTGTCATAGAACTGACCACGAGCTTATTCAATCATTAACTGAAAAATTAGGATTCTTTAGAAATCTAAAATGGGGAAAACCTTGAAATTTTCACAGGTTAAAACTAGTTCTCAATAGTTACTACTTTGATTCTACTAAAACAAAATGAAAAAAATTGTACCAGAGTTGTATACAATTGGTCTTTAGTTTTCTTTTCTATACAAAATCTTGATGAAATATGCATTTTTATACAAGTTTAAATATACTCATACCAACTTTTACTAAACTTAGCATAGTCACCTAATCAACTAATTGCTAGTTTATTTTTGGTTAATAAATGTGAATGTTCTTGCATACTTCAAAAATTGCCAATAGAAGCTGAGGTCATGTGATTTAACATTGAAGCTTGGATGGGTCTGTTCATGTTCTCTTTTGAACTATATTCCATTCTTTCTGCATTCTTTGATGCCTGGAATTATCTTTGCTTTTAATACATGAAGTAAAAGTGTATTAGATGAAATTATTTCTTTGAAAAAGCTAGCAGACACAAATTTTCAAAAGGGACCCAACCTGTTCACAGTAGACTTTGGTGTAAGATTTGATGTTAATGAACTCAAACTTGCAGAAGTATAAGTGGGTTGTCTACAGGAAGGATATGAAAAGGAATGTCAACTGAATTTTTAATCATTCTGTCTTATAGGGGTAAACATTTACAATCATATTAAATTGTTATCTAATGTCATCTATAGTAATCCACTCTTTTCCCTTTAGGTTTTATTCCCATGAAATTTTTGCCTTTGATTAAATAGGATAGTAGTAGTCAACTTGATGCACTCATGGATTTTACAAATGTATTTTACTAAGAAAAATATTATCGTACTGTATAGAGAGCTTCATTTTTTAAATTTCTTTTTTATAATTAATGTTGGCAAGTGAGGTTTCCTGTTATGTTTAGAAATTTCTGGGTGTTCTCATTTGCTACATGAAGATATTAAGACTGAAAAAGACTTGGAGTGATGCCACCCTGTAGGTTGGGGTTATCTATGAATTCTACATTTTATCACTTACTGACTACAGCTGTACTGGAAGTGCAACAGGGAAAACCTTGACTGAAGACCACCAGGTCTTAAGTTTGGTTTCTAATGTCTTGCTACCAGCCAGCAAAAGTAAAACTGATTTCAGATAAGAACAAAGGTCTCATTATTTTTTGTACTTTGCTTGCCTGTGTCTATTTGTGTAACCAATCAGTTTTATAAATGGGTTGTATCATCATTTAAGTGGAATTGTTAGGCCAAGGGAATGAGTGTTTCATATTTAAACTTGTGCCCAGTTCACTGCTCAAGCTCTGCCCATATAAATTTTGTTTAAAATTAGCTGATAAACAATTCAGAGGACCCTAGTCATATCGCATTCTTTTTTACATTTCATTACACTCCAGAGATGCTTTCTCTTTTATCTATGACTTGGGAAAGAAAGTAGAGTGGGTTCTCATTGCTTCCTGCACAGATTGAAATTTGATTTTCCTTTCTCTGATACTGGTTGCCACTCGAGGCTAGAGAGCCCAGCCTACTTAATCCATAGCTGCAGGGAGACAAACTTATTTAAATCTTTCCTAAGAGTGCTTGTGTGAAAATGACCACAACACATTAACCCAATTTCACTTTCCACACTGATGCTATTTAAACTATCCACACATTATCATATCCTATCTATTATACAGTGTGGAATTTTCATATGGACACAAGGGCCCTGATTAAACTTTTTAAAATAAAGATATAAGAACAGAGATTTGTTTATTTTCAGATTTCATGGGGCTCTTTTGAACTAATTTGAAACAAATTTAGCAGAGTATTTGGGACCCTTTACTAGCAAATTTAAATACTAGAATTTCATTGTAATACACGACAGTCCCTTCATTCTAGGAAGATACATTTCTGTAGGATTGTAAAATTGTTATAAAGAAATATCCTGAACTTGCAATTGAAATAAACTGGATGAGTTCTTGAAAATTTTAGTTATATTCCATGTTTTACACTAAAAAAGCATTTTATATATATATATATATATATATATATTTATAATGTGTGTGGGTATGTGGCCGAGTGGTTAGAACTTTCACTCTATGACTATGAGACTTGGGTCCGAATCTCACCATGGTTGATTTGTCAGGAAGGAGATTTCCTGATGTTATTGGTTTGGAGTGGGCAATCCCAGTATGCAGCACTTTCGGAAAGTACCTGAAAACCATACCACGGGTTGACACAAGCCTTGTGAGTGAAATTGGGTAGACGGAGCCGTTGATGGCTGTGACCGAGAGTTTGAGTATGCTGGCCTTGTTCACATTGTTGATCACTCTATAACATGCTCTCTCCCAGAAACTGTAACTAAGGTCTGCTCAGAATAGTTGCAGTATAAACCACAGGTGGGCTCTGTGGGTGTTGAACAAACACAAATGTACCTGAACGAACGTCTGCAATAGGGATTGGCTAACCAACCTAGTAGACGAGTATCATCGAATACGAGTGGCCAACTATTATATAAAGACGGGTGGGTGCATACTTAATTCTATTAGATCAGGGGCTCTAGACCCGCCCCTGACCATATATCTGTGTATATAGGTTTATCAACTTTTGTTCATATCAATCTACCTATCTCCCCCTCCCGCATATTTATCAATGAAATAAGAAGGTATATATATAATCTATTTATTTTTTAGCCGAGTCTGGTTTCCGCCACCTACATTTAATGTGCAATATTTCCTGTTTTTGTATAAAGGACATAACAAAAGAAGTCGTTTTAAAAATATTTTTTACAAAAAAAAATAAGTGATGCATATAGCACTTATTAAAAAAAAAATGGGGTTGCCGTGGTAAATGATAAAAGAAAGTACTTTCTGTACAAAGAGTAACCTCAAGTGTAAGCAACTGCAGTGTTGACAGGCAGATATTCACGTTTTATTTATATTGTGAATTTTACCACTAAAAGTAGTAAATGCAACGGCCTTCCTTGTTTAATGCAGAACTTCCTGCTTTTCTACAGCAGCTCGTAAAAATAATTATCTTCCAACATCCTTAAATGTAAATTGCAACTTTTATTTTCTACAAATTAGATAATCCATGTTTCCTCTTTTCTTTTTCTTTTTTTTTTTTCTATAATAAATTATTTTTAAGTTTTTAAAGTTTCTGAAATGTTCGCTTTGCCCTAGGCTATTGTAAATGTAAAACTATACTGCTTGTGTTTTTGTTTTGATTTGAAAATGATGCTTCTTGCAGCTTGCTTCATAGTTTATCTCTTGTATTTGCTTTATCTGTATTTTAAAATTAAAACTTGATATGCATATATAATCTTAAGACGAAATACTCTTTCTTCTTAGTCATAATCATTTTTTTTTTTTTTTTTTTTTTTTCAAATATTTGTTTCGCAACCTAGGAGACCTCGTACCGTTTGTTCGTTGTTCTTACCAGTGAGACATGCTCATGTCTTGAGTCTTGACTGTTAATCAAACGTTATTCTGACGCAGTTAGAATCTTTCCATTTCTTATGAGAGGATCTTTTAAAATTATTTATCACCGTTTCATCGTAGCCGTAACTGATGTAACCATTTAAAATTCTTATACATTTTTTTTTTTTTTTAATGAATAATTTATGTGGCTCAGATTCCAGATAGTAATTAACTTGTTTGTTTTCTTTTCATTCACCCACAAAATGTGTCATTTTGTTTATATAATTTTTTTTTTTTTTTTTTTTTTTTTTTTTTTTCAACCGACCTCACTCTCGTGCATGCGTATACCATTCCCCTCGGGTCCTCATAATTTAATTTAATTTTGTTTTATTTATTGCTTTCGGTCACAAATACCACTCTAACGCACATAACCAAACCACCCACAAAGCGAAGAGATTTTTTTTTTTTTTACTTACTACGTAAGTATATAGGTAAAAAAAAAAAAAAAAGTTATATGAAAATGAATCTGTCCTCATAGAGATGAATTTATGTACCCATCTGTAATGCTTTGATACTATTGATTGCGTTAAGGGTTTTAGTTTACGCCCTCTTCTCCCATTATGCAAAAAACGGATACCGCCTTTCTTTCACCATAAAAAAAAAAATGCTGCTCTTCTTCAACATAGTTCGGAGTGGGAGTAGGTTCAACCTTTACATCTATTACACCTGAGAAATCTTTCTTCATTCACTAACTTTCTTACTCCCCCATTATTCAATAGATTTTTTATTCAAGCTAAGAAACAACATGAAAAAGTTATGCAGAGTGACTAGTACGCTGGCAATAAGAGGGGCCCAGATACTTTAGTTTTTTCCTTCTCTTGGTAGGGACAGGCTCCAAAATACCAACTCTAACGATACGAAGCTGGAAAGAGAGAGCAGTAAGAAGAGTGGGTTGAAAGGAGGCTTTTCAGATGCGGATATAACCATATCCACAACAGTCTCTAATCCCGGAGAGAGAGAAGTTAGATTTGGACACTTGAATTTAAAAAATGTGAAAGGATTTAAAAACGTATCTAGGGCGAAAAAACATTGTTATTTTTCACCTGTACTCATATAGCAAGTATTTTACTTCTAATTTTTGGCAACATTAGAGCTGAAAAACTAAAAGAAAAAAAATGGACATTATCTTTCTTTATAATTGACATGATTTAAGCGCCTGTGCAGCAATAAGTTTATGAAGGTTAAAATTAAAAATGTTATTAATTAAAATAATTCGTTTTTTTTTTCTTCTTTTTTAACAAAACAAAAATATGCTTAAAAAATAAAGCTTTAAATTTTAAAGCTTTATTTTTAAAGTTTAAAAGAAAACTTGTTGAGCTAAAGTTTTAAATGGAGATGATTTTCTTTCATGAAAAAATAATCGTATTTCTGTTGTTTTTTTTTTTTTTTTTTTTTTTACTAATAATTGTTAAACTATTTTTTGATAGAATGTAAAATATTGGCCTTTGATCTTCTTAATTTTGAATTTAAAAACCTACTTTTGTAAGTTGTTCTTAATCTTCAGAAAACGAAAATTGGACGTAAAACACGAAAAAAAAAGGGTCAGCCATGAATAAACAAATAGAAACTGTAACAGTGTAACTGCAGAAGTCTTTAAAAAGGAAAAGTGTTCCAGAATTACGAAACGAACGCAGGAATGTCCAAAACAAACAATACTACACAGACTAGTAAGATTTTCACACACACACACACACGTGTAGCCAATCATGAGTAAATAATCGAAATATCCCCCGCACTCTCCTTTCGATCTTATCTTTTTCTTGCTCTCTCTTTTTTTTTTTTTTTTTTTTTTTTTTTTTTTCGTTCGTTCTTTTTATTTGTATCTTTCCCTTTTTCTTCTTCCCTGTCATCAGCAAGTATTGAATTGAAAAAGTTGAGGCTGTGTAAAAGAAAGAGATAAAAAATTGTAAAAGATCCTGCCACAGAGTTGTGTAGTCACATGAAACCACAAGTATTTTACAACGGCAGGAGCACAATGTTAGCCAGCACATAAGGTCTTACCCCTGACCCCAGTAGGCAGGCAGATCGAGGGGTGGGGAGGGGGTTAAGAATGAAGGAGACATGTAAAACCCGCTACCAGCTTTGGTAAACTTTCCTCCACACTCTCCTCCCGGTTTCATTTGCTACACATTCAACAGATATGCCGCAAATTTGTGACTTGGCTTACTGAATTTGAGACTATTATTAATTTTTATCGTACACAGTATTTATTGGGTGGTGGCTAACCTGAAGGTTGTATAATTTTAAAGTTTCCTGAAATTGATATTTTTAGAGGGACTTCGTATATTGTATAATGGCGCAGCTGAGGTGGTCATTACTGTCGAAATAAAACGTCACCAGGACAAAATAAATTTAGTTAGAAAATAAAAAAATAAAAGAAAATTCATAGTTACGTAGCTTAGTAATTTTTTTTTTTTTTTAAATGGTAATTTTAATTACGCAACAAATATTTTTCAACATAATCTCCTTCCTCGTACATTTTGGTTGGGGATATAAATTAATGACATGGGTCAGACATTACAGTGAAAATTGCAAATCGACATTCCTAACTACACGTCAGGCTGTGGACTTATTGATCCACCCTATATGTAGGTTAATGAGTAGATTAAACACACTGATTACGAGGACGGTGAGGATAGAAGATGAAAAACAAGGAAATAATACTGTTTTGGTGTTATTGCTGTTGTGTAGCTCAAATGCGTGATTATTTGGCTTCAAATTTAATCCGAGACTCATTGCAAAAACTCTTCAGTAAAAACATGAGGACTAGTCACTCTAGTGACTAGTCTAAACAATGATCTTTTCCCCCTTTCCTTCTACTCTTAATGGAGAATTCCCAGAGGCAACAATACAGCCATAATTTGTTAAAGCTGGATGTTTTCCTAGTGTTTTTTTTTTTATTATGTCATCAGCTCAATAAAAACAATTCTTTAACAACAAAAATGTTAATTTAAATTACATCGTTCCTGTCCATTGATCTACAATAAAATAAAAACCTTCCTTTTTTTTGCACTTTGAACTTCTTTACTCATGAAAAGGACATTAATTCCTTTCTTCCTTCTGTCCCAGCTATGGGTTAAATAGCGTGTTAGACTAGAGGCTCTTTAGCCTTGGTTAGCAGCCAGTCTAGGAGGTCAACTGGAAAATGAACCACTGTATTATCTTTACCAAAAAGACATGACAGATCACTGATATTAAAGAAAATGTGTGTATGCGCGCGCTTATTCATAATAATAATAATAGTCTATCAACAAGGATTTGCTTTCTTGTCTTCAGTTCATGTAATAAACCTAATCTATCCAGTTCTCAAATCATGTGAATTGCTAATGCACTTCTACTGATAATATCAAATATAATTTTCCTCTTTCTTTATACACGTTGGTGCAGAATTAAAAAAAAAGATTTTATTCGCTCTCCGTTATTGTATTGATAAAAGAAAATGAAAGTACCTCATTCTAGCAAATGTTTGTTAGTTTCCACTTAGCAAAACTTTTCAGGGTTCAGGTAATTGTTTTTATACTAGTAGTGTAGTAGTGCATGTTAAATTCCTGCTTAGGTTAATAAAAAAGTGTCTTCTAGATCTTGCTAGTACTTTGTCAATAGAAAACGAAATACTTTTTTAGGGTCTCTCATCCATCCATTAGCATTTTTGAAAGAATATGTTCAGTTATATATATAATATCCTGTGTTTCAAGCAACATTTTGAGGAGATAATCAATTTACAAAATATGGTATAAATAATTAATGAAAAGAAGCTATTTGAATCTTCTCTGTCGTAAGTTATTCATTCACATCCCTGTTAGAAGAGAACAGCCTCAAAAAAAATTTTTGCATTCAAAAAAAAAAACTATTGAATATTTCATACAAATGTATATAACTTCTGCGTGGTACTCAACTACACAATAAATGTTTTCTGAAATAGTATTATTGAAAAGTATAATCTTTGTACCCAAGAAAATATTTGATCAATGCTGATTTAGCAGTAAAAAAAAATATTCTTAGTACTTCTCTAACCTTTTTTATGTTACTGCTAAGAACTACGTGTTTGTGAAGTGACAAAAAATTAATTCAATCATGATTTTCATTTAAAACAAAAAGTAGTTTTTTTGAAACTTCCCTAAAAATGAATCTGTCTTTTTTTTACAAAACTTTTTATTATGTATTTGGCAATATAAAAACAGTTAAACTTAAGTCTTAACGTTTGCTCTCAAATTGCCTTTCTGTATCCCATTTTTTTACGGTCCGTTTTCGTTTTTGTGACTGTCATAATGGCTCACATAAAAATTCTTTTCGAAGTTGTATAAAAACTCTTAGACATTTCATTGTAACTAAAGACGTTTTTAATACCGATTTGTTCTAAATGCCAGTGTTAATTTAAAAAAGATTTAGATATAGAATCAAAAATTATATAATCATCCATTTATCTCATTTACAATCAAAATTATCAGTTTTACTTTTAATTCAATTTTCGATTACACTAACGCTCAAATTAATGCATTAATGCACAAAAAATGATTGAAGAATTTTCTTTTAATATTACGTGAATGAACCGGGTAGAGGAGAGTGAAAGCAACACTAATACTTTTTGTTTGAACAAAGAATTGAGAAGTTAAAATGATTTTTCCTTGTCCTGGCGTCATTATTGAGCTTGAGATTGTTAATGTTACTGAATATCCCGCTATGACATAATCAAATTTTTGTTGTCATTTAGGGAAATGGTACATCAATGTACCCACTACTACTTATATTGCATAGGATTATCCAACTCTGCTAACCTACTTATTCCTAAGTTCTCTCCTTTCTTCCTCCCACTATTAAATATAGCACTGATTTTATTTTATTACCCAAGGATTTAAATATCCACGTCCTAAAAGGATGTCCTTATTTGAAGCAATAATAAATGTAGTTAGGCTCAATCAATAGTTTCCCAAGTATTGTGGAACATAAATTATACACTGTACATATGAATTAATAAAACTTTAAAAAGTACTATTTCCAATCTAAAAAAAAAAAAAAAAAGCTGCTGTGGTGGGGAAAAAGATCCTATATTGCCTCTTCATCTTGTAGAGGACACTTCAATGAGCTTAATGGGGTTTCTGTTATTTTTAAAAAATCTAACTGTAGCATTTTGTTCATAATATCAAATATTTTGAACAGCATATAATTTGTTTTCCTTTCCTGTATTCACAGGTGCACTGTGAACACAGACTTCTTCATCTTCTTACAAGAAGTAGAAAGAAAGATGGAAGAACAAAATTAAGTTTATATTTTTTGAGTGACCATGACATAAAAATGATATTTTTCGTTAGGCAATAATGCTGCTAATCATCTTAAGTTTTAAAAAGATTTTAGCAGTCGTCTAACAGGGAGACTCATGATGAAGATTGAAGTACTTTTTAAAATTTTAAGGATTCAAGTCAAGCGTCAACACTACTTGTAGCTTCTTGTTCCACTTTTTGAGGAAATTTTTGTTGCAGAGGGCATTTCTTGCATTTCTTGATTCCAAGTCGGCAAAAAGAAACTTTTAAATTTTTAATGATCAGATTCTTAAAATATTTCTCTTTCTCTTGGTTTGAGGCAAAAATAATCTTCAACACTAATTATACCAGCTCTATGAAGAATAAGTCATTAAAAAACAAAACTTTTTTTTTTTTTTTTTTTTTTTTTTTTTTTTCAGCCAAATCTTCCTTTCGATTTTTCTTTGTAAAGAAAATAGCTATACACATGAAGAATTTAAATTTACAGTCAAAACCAGTTTCTTCATTTTGAAGTTTATCCTTTTTCTTTAAAAACTGAATTTAAACTAGCGGCTACATTTCAAAATAGGCAAAAAAAATATACAAATCTGAATGTAAAATAAAAAAAAAAAAAATTAAGCTTTAAGTGTTCGTTTCAACGTGTGGGTGGTCTCTTTCCCCTAGCTGGGGCTAGCTACCTACCTTCCCCGATACCTGCCAGCCAGAGGGCTTTGTCTTTTTATGGGCCAACTATAGCAAGCAATGTTTATTCAAAATCATAGCTGCTACTCCTCCACCATGGACAAATCTCGGCTACTGACCCTATTCTACTCTAGCAATTCGTCGGCCTCTCTCAGTTACCTTCCAAAATCAGGCTAAACCCCTTCCTCTTCATTTCTTCTTTTACTTATCCGCTTTGCTATAGTGCCTCCGTTACTGCTTCCTTCAAAATTACTTATTCGCTCAATTTGTGGTTTCTTTCTTTTCTTCTTTCCTTTTTTTAACTGAATCAACACCTTTTTTGTGTTATTCTTTTTTTCTTTTTTTTTATTCTCTTAGTCTTCATCCACATTACTTTCCCTTTATCACCTTCGAATTTTAGCTCATTTTTTCCTTTTTTCTATACTGCTTTTCCTCTATCACCATTTCATTTACCTGTATAAATTAAAGGTTCTCGGCTAAATTATCCGTTTTTTCCAGCTCCATTGACGTCTTTTTCTCCCTTCCCATCTGCCCTTTCTTAGCCTTTACACACCTGCTACAATTCTTAGTCTGATGTTTATTGTTTTTCTTCTATTTTTTTTCTACACAATAAATCTTCATCCAACGTGTTGCATTATTACTTTTTACTACTTACCTTTTTTTTAGTCTTCTATTTTTGTAACCACATCATTATTTTGTTTCCGTTTTTCTTAAGTTATTATTTCATATTTATTTTTTCTACATTGATTTTATACACAGAAATATTAATTACCATAATGGTCCCTATCAGTGTCCTTTATCTTTCTTAAAAAATATCTTTTCGTTGATAACGGCACTTGCTTCCTTAAGTTAAATTTTATTTCAACTTCGGTGGTAAAGTAAAAAAACTCTACGGAAAAATAGGTTTTATTAAGTCACTTTGACAAACTATATTGTTCAAAATTAAGGAAATAAACTACATTTTTAAAACAGTCCCCAATGAAATAGGAAAAAAATAGATTTGCAATGTCACCACATGTTCTGGACCACCTAAGATCTTGTGTGTCACGGTGAAGCCGGGCTTGTTTTTTCCCTTTGCTTTCTCATTGTGTACTGTTTGAGAGAACTATTTGAATTATGTGGACCTTGGCAGTGTGCCTGCCTGCTTGCTTAGTTGGCCTGGACCTCCCAGAAGCTAGAGGTGTGGTTTCCACAATAAACCTTCATGGGTAGCCAATTCGTTGGCTTCTCTGATGAAATAAAATACCTCCTGTTATTCTTCTTTCTTTCTAGCAGAACCGCGTTTGTTTATTGAGATTTTTGTTTTTTTACATGTTTGTGTGTATCAAGATTTATTTTCTTTATTTTTACTTAATTTTAGATGCCAGTAATACATTTTTCATTCTGCTTCTGGGGTTTTAGTGTGCTTTAGTTTAAGACGCTGTAGTGTACAAAATCTTTTATAAGCTTACCGTCTTTGTCTTTTTTTGTCTTTGTTCTTAAATAAAAACAGGAAGTACAGTTTTACTTTTAGTTTTATTTCATATTTACTTGTTCATTGGCTCACTTTTTTTATCATGTTACTTTCCCAAGTACTGAACAGTGAACACCCAAGATCTCTCACACCCACTTATTTCTAAACTTTGCCTAAAAAAATATCTATCTATCATTTGTTCGTTCTAATGAAAATGATTACAAGTTTGAGATTTCAGTTTCTTCATCTGATCTGACATAGAGTTTCTGAGACGCATGCATGTGTTTGCTGAATTCTATATCAAAAGATCAAGGCTAATTTCCGAAGAAAACCATTTGTATTCTCTTTGTGCTGCAAGTGAAGACTTTGATGTCTTATTCAGAAAATACTAACTAGTTCATACAAATTCCCAAAAGTGCAAACCAAAATGTACATTTTTTTTATTCTGTAATTACATTATCCTTTCTCTTAACTTTCACTTAATTTTTATATGTAAATCAAAATTATTTTAGTACTTCTTTTTTGACAAGAAAAACCTGTTATCATTAAATATAATTTTAGAATTTGTTTGTTAGTTGCCTTTATGAAGATATCGATCACAACAACAGAGCAAGCGGATTTATTTAACAAGTATTGTTCTTGAATCCAATTTTTAGGCACAAATGCGTCTATCCCTCTGTTGGGTTATTGGGCGAACTTGGTAGTATCTGGCCATAGAAAGTAGAGATCATTAATGCCATGTCCATTCAGGTCATAAGCAAACTGGCTCTCCAAAGATTCCTTTTCTTTATTATTTATACATTGCTATGATTTTTGGAAGAAATTTCCTGTTACCTTCTTTACAGCTTGAAATTCAGTTTTCTTCATTAGACTGGTTACCACCCAAAGCTAAAGCTCAGTCTATTCTGCTATTTAATACGTAGCCGAGAGAAGAAACGGTTTCATGCCTTTCCCAGGGGTATTTGTGAAATTTGAATTCTGTTCCCCAATTTTACATTCTGTGCTAATGTTACACTATCTGCATATCTAAACATTTACTTAAAACAAGTAATTAAAGATGGCTAGGGAGATTGACTTAAGCTTTTATTTTGTAGAAAGAGAACATACTAGCAAAGTATAGAAATGTGTTACATGTCTTCTCTCCTACCCTGAAAAGTAAAACTAGTGAATGTCGCAAAAGATTGTCTTTACTCACAAGTCTAGCACATCATGTTGCAAAAGGGGCAAAGGCTGTCTCTACCCATGAGTCAGGAATGCATCTATTAATTAGCAGTATCTACACTGTCTCTATACACCTCCAAGTACTATTTTATTTTATTTATTGGATTAATTTTTAGTTTAAAACTTTGTCTAGAGTTAAATGTTCATTTTAATATAAAAAATATTTATTCAACAAAACCTACTACTAAATTATTTTATATATCTTTGGCAATAGATATGTAGATGTTTTAGCTTATGTATCAGACTTTTTCTTTCCTGATTCCACATTTTTGGGTGATCATTCATCACATTTAAAACCTGGTTCCATGGCCAATTCTTTTGTAGCAATTTAATGTTACCTTCTGCAATCTTTCTCATGGTTTTGTTTTAAATGTTAAGTTTGTCTTTCTTGCATATATTTGCACAAAATGATTCAAATGTCCCAAAACGAAATGAATCTTTTAATTACTGAAAGAGTTAGTTACTAGGCCACCCAAAGAATTATTATTGTTAATGATTAGTAATGTTAAATTCAGTGTCTGGAAACTGAAAGTTTAGCAGTAATATGGTTGGTTGTTCTTAAATTTTAACTTTTAGAATTCCTGATATTGGAACTCTGTCATCAGTTTATCATCAAGAAAAGAAAAAATACATTATTATATACAGTAAGCACAGTTTTACTTTGATTTGTTATTAGTTTTTAAATAATAGCAATAATTTCTCATAAAAGTAGTACAGAAACAACAAAATTTAAAGAAATGCAAGCTAAACTTTTTGAGGCAAATTAATTAGAAATACAGAGAATAGTCTACCAAAAGTAATCCATCATTTATGGCTGTTTATTACTTTTAGTACTGACAAAAAAAAAAAAAAGATTACTCTGGACCTGGAGTTTTTTTGGGATGGGGTGTATCCTGTTAAAAAAGGGAAGCACTTCTTGAATCAGAATTAACTAATTTAGTTTCAATACAGTTTATAACCGAGTTTTTTAGTGGGACATTATTTTTTTTTTAACTATAAGTTGATGCAAGAACAATTACCTGCTTTATTTTCCTGGTGGCTAAAGCAGTTGTGAATCATACCAACAAAAGATTTGAGCTTAGCTATTTCATGCAAACAGCAAACACTGTTCTGCTTTTTTTCATATGACAGCATGTGTCTCAAATTTAACAAGAAATAGTAAGGATAAAATGAACAGCTGTTTGTAGTTACTAAAAGAGAAAGAGGATTTTATACTCAAAGATTTAATAACTTTATTGCTTACAGTACTCAAACTTATTTCTATCAGCAATTGTTTTCTCTCTTCTTTTAGTTGAAAAAAAGGAGACACTAACAGAAAACTTACAAAACTAAAACTTGTTTTTAAGACATTCATACTGTAAATTTCTTTGCAGAACTTATCCGCTGAATTGTGGGTAATCATTCACTTATTTTCGCCTAAAGATTCTTTTTTTAAATAATCATTTGTTTCCTGAGAAAAAATGCTCCTCAACTTCTTTTTATGCATAGATGCTAAATTAAAATCGGCAAAAGATTAAATGTAAATATAATGATTCTTATAAATAAATTCACTAAAGAAAGAGTAAAAAGTGAATAATAGGATTTACATAGTGTGCGCGCGCGCCAAGCTTTTTTTTTCTCTCCTACTTCTTTCTTTGCCGCCTGGCTTCTACTAACTGTCAGTAACTCTTCCTGGTTACATTCAAAGAGTGGAATGGAGCTGGTACGGACTGCAAGTCAGTAAATCTTACAGATCTCCCCTCCTACATTCTATCGTCTTGGGTGGGAGCACACACACAAACTCATTTCTGCATAAAACTTTGGTGGGAGGGCTCTCTCTCTCTCTTTGTGTGCTCATTGACTAACATACAAGTTTAAATTAGTTGTTATACGGTGCTTTTTAGATATTTATCATCTGTAGCCATTCGCGTCAGCTGGAACATTTCTTTCCGCCTACAACTGGATAAGGGTTCATCAAAAAATAGGAATTAGTTTAGCAGTGGAATAGGCATTCAAGTAAAATTTAAAAAAAAAATGCTAATTATTTATTTTTTGTGTGTTTTTGTTTACTACATGACACCTCCATGTTAGCACAGATTAGAGTAGAGACAGTATATTTTCTTTGTAATCCACAAATCTTACCAAATAATTTAAAATTATTTATTAATTTGTTTTGGCTTGAGGCGAATTAAAATGTTTCTTGATTCTTACAGTAAGAAGAAGGGTTGTTGACAGTATTTCAAAATTTCATTAAAAAAATGATTTCAGAGTTAAATTTAACTATTTTTTTTTATGCATTTGATTGATTTTTTATTTTTTTCATAATAGCCAAAATATTACAATTTGCTTTCACTTAAAAACACTTTCACTTAGTAATTTAAGTTCATCACATAGATGATAAATTTTTGAGCTTATTTTTTTTTTTTTTTTTTTTTTTTTTTTACGCAACGATAACCTTCATGATTTTCAAAGACCGTTACAATGCCAAAATTATTTTAAAATTGTTACTAGTTACTACCTTAATAATTTATTTTTGTTTGACGTCAAATCGAACCAGTGACTGAAAGACGGTACATTCCGTTTTTTTTTTTTTTTAATTCAACAGATTTTTTTTGGCGGGGGTGTTTAAATAAAAGTTCGTTAATTTAATTATGGAAATAAAAAATATCAATTCTTCTTCTATACACTTCTTAGTCCATGGAATCCTTCTGTGGAAAAAAGTTTCCTCTTCATCTGTGTGGAGAGAGAGAAAAACCTTTAAAATGCTGAATCATTAAAAAATTTTGGTACCTTTCTTTCAAATGAGTTATTTAAAAAAAAAAAAAAAAAAAAAAAAAACACAATTGACTGATTATTAATTGCCTGTCTGAATTTCACTTTTCGCTCTGTAAATTAATGAACTAAAAGTTCAACGAGTTATTTTATAAAAAATTAGATAGACTTTTCGCTTTTAAGATAACAACTCAATTTAACAAAGTTTCATTGGTGACAGTCCAAAAGTACCGACAAAAATGTTTTTTTTGTTTTTGTTTTTTTTTGCATGAAGTTTAAAAAAAAAAAAAAAATGCGCGTGCACACGCACGAGAAAGCAAGTGTGTAAAGACGTGTACGTATTTCTCTCTCTCTCTCGTCTATTTTACACTTTCTTTCTTTTTCTTTTCTCCTCTTTTTTTTTCTTCTACGCATATTAAGCGCGTTTGTACTTTCACAATAATAATAATTAGACATGTAAAAGTAAACTATTCACAATTTTACATTACACCGCTGATATACTACCCTCTTTTTCCCCTCTCTCAGCTTATAATCACAAGCTATTAATCATCCCACCCTTACCCTCCCAAAAAGTAATTAATTCTTAAGTTAAGCAATATGTGTTTGCGCTGACTGCCTACAAATCTCCCTAAAAGATTTTAATGAGTAAATTGACTTTTAAAATAAAAACAAATAATGACTAGTAGTTCCTTGTTTTCATTCAGAGCCCCAAACTTACGTGTGTGGTCAGAGTAGTTGATTTATTGTTGAAGAAAAAGAAAGCCAAGAAGAAAAAGAATCACTAATTGTCTGGTTCAGGCTTTCTGGCCTCTTGAATTTTGAAGACTACAAGATTAAGATCTTGTCACCATGCCAAAATGAAGAACACATAAATTCTTCAGTTGAGTAAACAAAACTTTGACCAAAAAATCCATGCCTAGGATTCTGTTGCGCTGTTAGTTACAATACATTTCTAATCTGTGCTTATTCTCTCTTAGTCTTATTCGATCAGAAATGCTCAGAGAATTTGTCAAAAAAGCAAATATATTTTTGATTGATATAAATAAATAATAATGGAGATCTTTTCTGACCCCAAAATAAAACGAATTTATATTTACTAAAATTCACACCAAATTCTCCCAGAACGAGGCCCTTCCATTGCACTCCGGTTGGGTTGACCTTTGCAATTGCCCCAAATGTGGGCAACTTGGATGTGCTATTTCTAAGTGTGGGGTCTCTGTTCATAGTCACCATGATAAACAACCCCAAAACAATTTTTTCTTAAATTGTAAAACATTCCTTGTAAGTACCTCGAATATCATCTGCACTTACGAAATGTAAATAACTCCCTGAGTTTTGGTAATTTTTCATTCTGAGTGTTGGAGTTGTTGTGAAGCAAACTAAACAAACTTTGATTTAAAATTTATAATTTCAGAAGAGTGCTAAAAATTTAATAAAAAACAAACTTTGATTTAGAATTATAATTTCTTGGTGAATTAATATTTGCGATAAGTAACTTTACATTATTTAAGTTAATTAACAGAAAAGATTCCCAACCAGTGTCATTGGTCTGTGTTTGAACCCAGGTACTCTTCCTATTTGGAAGATTGAAGCCACACAAGTTTTCAATCCATGTATCTACTTATTTGGATTTGTGTTGTACTAAGCTTGCTAAATAATATGACAATTTGACTTTGAAAGCTCAGTTCTCCTAGTAGGGTAGATTTTAAAGAATTGGTAAGTTACCTGCTCAAGAAGGATTAACCTTTCATGGACCACACAAGAAGGCCTCTGCTGTCAAAAGAAATTTGTCACACAACAAGCTACCTGTGCAATAAGTAATAACTGACAAAATAAGTAGAGTACCCACACCACTACCACCAAATATAACAGCTTGAAAGAAGTAAATGAACCACTCTTTGAGTCGCTTATAAAAAATTGCTTTCTGTCAGAATTTCTGGGATGAGTTATGATTTACATTTGAACTGTTGCCTTCATCTTTAATGTTATCATCACATTTCGGCCATTGTGTCCTGGCCCTCTTCAGATGTTTCATGATCTAAATAACCTTCAGAGAATTTTGAACTGAACCCTTTATTTAATCTACAGGGATAGATTGTTCTTGCTCTGCTGTTCATGTCTCTGAATATCTCTTCTTGCTTATATTTAGTACTACTTAGTTAAAAATTTACTTTTAAAAACAAAAATAAATAAATCTTTAACTTCTCACAGTGATCTTATAACTAACTTGAGCAGTGAATGAAATGGGGGGGAAAAAAACAAATTCAGCATACAATACCTGACAAGCTTGATGGAAATTTTCATATAAATTTAATCTCATTCTTTTGTATATTGAAAGGAATTAGTTACATTTAAATATTTTTAAATATAAATTTTTTAGGCATTGTTAGAATTTAACATAAAATAGATTTTGATCCAAATACAATGTGCCAAAATGTTTCTATCTTCTGTTTTCAAATTTTTTTGCAAAATATTCCTGAGTTTACAACCCTAAAACAGTCTTAAGAAATTCTATACAACAATATTATTTTCTACAGTTGATCTTTGTTGTAATGGAATGTCCCACACTCCCTATCGCCTATTGTAGACTGACTATATCAGTAGATATATATATATATATATATATATATATATATATATATATATATAGTGAGCATAGGATATACCTGGGACTTGTTTTGGGAATTACTAGCTTGCTAACTGATTCCATGTCTTTCAGTAGTGTATTCTCTTTTACAATAAACCTCTCTTTCTTTCATCTGTGCCTGTGTTGCTGTTCCTTTCACTCGAGTACCGCCTTTGTCAGTTTGTAACCTCTTTAACGATACAACAATCATTATAGTTTCAAAATGAAAATGGCTTTTATAAAGATTTTTTAATTATATTCCCAAAAAGAAATTTATAAAATCTACAGTTTGATCTTAAATGCCACTTAGAAGATTTTAGTATTGATTTCAGCTCCCTATTTGATTTTTGGCAGTTGATTTAAAACTCAGACAATATGTGCTATTTATAATCATATATCTAAATTTGTGCAGCTGGCTAAAAATAGTCATCTGTTACATCTGGTTTTATCAGTACTTGTTTTCACAACATTAAAGTTGGTTTTAAACTCAAAGAGGCCTATGTAATAATACTTGGTGTTATTAACAATTTTTTCATCAAATCATTCTATATTTTATATTATCATTTCAATTTTGTATTAGCAAATATGAAAAGCAGAATTCTTAGAAATTCTCATCAACAAAACTTCATTTCTGAATTTAAAATTTTAAAAATATCAAACTTTAAACCATTTTTAATGCATAAGGGTCAATAAATAAATCTGTAACCTGAATTTTTCACTGTATAATATTCAATGTATGTGATGAAAAAAAAAGCTTTGGGTTTTTAGGAGCTTATATTGATATGTAAATAGTTATTATTTACATTGTTTGGACTGTTGTCCACATTTTAATTGTCATATTCATGACATTTTGGCTGATGCTCCAGCTTTTTTCAGGTGATTGGAATTTCAAACTGAACACTTATTTGTCCACTGGGGTAGATTGTTCTAGTTCTGGATGTCTCCATTATCTCTCTTTTAACTAAACTTTGTCCACCACTGCAGTAGCCAGGTATTGCACTCACAACTCTTTGGGTCAAGTCACTGGATCCAACCAACGCTCAGCTATGCGCCCTTGAGGAACTAAAACAATTTACCCCAGTGGATGAAATAAAATTCCAGTCACCTGAAGAAGGCCAGAGTGTACAACAGCCAAAATATCATGAATATGACAATAAAGATGAGGACAACAGTCCAAACAATGTAAATAATTACAATACCTCATCTAATGTAAATAATTACAATACCTCATCTAATGTAAATAATTACAATACCTCATCTAATGTAAATAATTACAATACCTCATCTAATGTAAATAATTACAATACCTCATCTAATGTAAATAATTACAATACCTCATCTAATGTAAATAATTACAATACCTCATCTAATGTAAATAATTACAATACCTCATCTAATGTAAATAATTACAATACCTCATCTAATGTAAATAATTACAATACCTCATCTAATGTAAATAATTACAATACCTCATCTAATGTAAATAATTACAATACCTCATCTAATGTAAATAATTACAATACCTCATCTAATGTAAATAATTACAATACCTCATCTAATGTAAATAATTACAATACCTCATCTAATGTAAATAATTACAATACCTCATCTAATGTAAATAATTACAATACCTCATCTAATGTAAATAATTACAATACCTCATCTAATGTAAATAATTACAATACCTCATCTAATGTAAATAATTACAATACCTCATCTTGGAAATATAGAGAGATATAAATATTTATATAAAATTTTTTTTTTTTTTTATCCATGAATTTTTATTTTTAATTTGTGTTGTAATGCCTTGAAAATAACAATGTTTTATCCTTTTTTTTTTTTTTTTTTTCTTGCAGAGGATGGCCGGCTGTCAAAAGAATTGGAATATACAAGAAAAACAGTCGGCGAGGGAAGTGGAACAACTTATGAATTAATTATACAAACGCCAAATAATGGAGTAAATATTTTAACTGTGGAGTCTCTACAGCTCCATCTTGAAGCTGTCTTAGCAGCTTCAAAAATTAAAGTGGAATTATATGATATGTAAGTATAAAATTCTATCTTTACTTCATTTCTGAACATGTGACACAATATCAATGCCAGTTTTGACTCTTTTCCAGTGTAAAGAATTAAATTTATAAAATTATAACAAGGAAAGCAAAATATTTTTTTTTTTTTTTTTTTTTTTTTTTCCTAACCATTTCACCCCAAGCAAGGTGAGAATGCCACTAGCACACAAGGGGTTACAGAGAGTGAAAGTATTATGTTGGTGCAAAATAATATCGTTTTCTCACATAGTAACATATGTGAGAAAACGACATTATTTTTGCACCAACCTAATAATAGAAAAGACTGGGTATGGGAGAAGCGAGGAAAAGATAAAAGATGAATGGGGTTCAAGATGACAGAATATATCGATTAATGTTGCATTTAAATTTTTGAAGATTGTAGTTCTCAGGAAAGCAAATAAACAGGAGGGAGTTCCACTGGCGGTAAGTGTGAGAAATAGTGTTGGAGTATAAGTGGTGGTTACATTTAACTATTTCAATAGTAGCACGCTTAAATTCATGTAGTCAAAGCATCAGAGTAAAAAGCTTGTCAGAGCAGTTGTCATGAAAATATTTGTAGAAAAGACAGGGGGAAGCGACATCGTCTGTGAGAAAGTAACTGAAGTCGAGATGCTAAATCTTACTGTATTTGAAGCTGTTTGTAATTTAGTAAAATAAATTACTTTCTGTCTGAATTTCTGAGATGAAAAGTTATCATTATTTACTTTTTTTAAAAAAAAAAAAAAGAATCATTTCACTCAAAACAAGGTGATAATGCCACTAAGATGCAAGGGGTTGTGTGGGTGGGGGTGAAAGAAAATGAGAAGATTTAAGAGAAGGAACAGGAAACCCATCCCTAGATAAGAAACAAGGGATAAACCTCTACTGTTCAAAAGATAAGAGAAGAAGTGTGAACCGGGCGATAGATGAACCTTATTTACTCATATTTACACTCAGACTATTTTCTTTATCTTTATTGTTATCACAACATTTCAGTCATTGTACCTTCTGGCTTTCATCAGGAACTTGTCAATCTGAGTAACCTTAAAGGAATTTCAGGCTAAGCCAATAACTGAGCAGCACTAAATAAGTATTAGAGAAGATATCCCTAGACAGGGTCAATACAACAAGAACACTCTACCCCTGTAGATTAAAAGGTTCAGTTTGAAATTCCCTGAAGGTTACTTGAATCAACATGCATATGATGATGGCTAGATGATGGTCAGAACATTTTGATAGTAGCAATAAAGATGAGGACAATAATCCTAGTGTAAATAATGTAGTTAAAATTAGCTTAATTTAAAGCACACATGTTTGTATATTATTGTTACTCTAATAAGCAATGTTGTCCCAACTAGAAATAAAATAATAGATTAGACAGGACTCTTTAGTTTTGGTAAGGTAGCTAGTCTAGGTAAAGGGCAATTGAAAATGAAACCACTTCAATACCTTTCCAAAGTACAGTCATGCTGATCCACAATTTACAGATATTAAAAGTAAAGGAAGTTAAGGATCATAACCTGAAGTTTTAAACAAAAAATAAGCAGTTTTGATAATTTTTTGTGATAAAGTATTAGCTTCTGTAGGATTTGTTTAAGTTGTAATAAAAGTTTGTAATATTTTTTTGCAACTGGACCCATGACTTCTTTTCACACATGATGGACATTTATAACGTATACATTTATTCTGAAAGGTAACATTTCAATGCATCTTTCTATATATTTTGAATATTAAATGTTTTTACATTAAGAGTGAAAATGGAGGAAAATGAGATGCATTTTCATCATTTGAAACTCTTATTTCTTGAAAGGAAAAAAAAAAAAAAGCTGTACAAAGAGCAAAAAGGATAAATGCCATTTATGGAGATGGTGCTGTAGCTGAGAATACTGTTGAGAAGTGGAAATGTTACTCTGAAAACCAAGAATTTTCCAGCAGGCCTGTTGTCATTAATGGTGATGCTGCTGCTAAATCATAAAGGTGTTAAGCCCACAAAAGCCACTTGTGCCTCTGGCTCATGGTTTTGGCACAGTGTCAAAACGTTTTCCAACACCAGATTAATCTGCTGGAGGCCCTTGTAGACAACTCTGTTAGTGTGGTCATCAGGTCTCAGTACAGCCTGACTGGGATGTCCTACTACACCAGCTGTACTATGCATCTTTTGGATTACTACTTATTTCAATCCTTACAAAATTAATTCAATGGGAAGAACTTTGATTCTCTGGAAGCTTGTAAAAACCACTTAAACCAATTCATCTCCTAGAAAGATTCCAAATTTTAGGTAGAGGGAATCCTGAAGCAGCTTCAAAGATGTCCAGAGGTCAGTCAGTTATGGGCCATACATGATACATGCTTAGGTGATCATGTATCTTTCAATATATGACTGATGAAGCAGATTTTTTTTCCCCACAGTAGGTTGCATTTCTTTCTGTGGTAGACCAATTGCCATCCAAGGCTATAGAACCCAGTCTGTCCTGCTATTTATCCATAGCTGGGGGGAAGAAGATTCATACTTTTCCCAAGGGTATTAGCATGCAAGTGAATGTAATGGATTTGACTGGAATTCAAACTCGGCTCTCTGATTCCTCAATCTGAGCCGTTATCCATTACTAGTGGAACAAAATGGTGTTGAACGTGCAAATATCTAAATATTGTCCTTGAAATTCACTTAGAAAACACTACAAACTATTGTCCTGCTCCAATATTAATTTCTTGTACACTTCATATAAGAATAATATGGGTTTATAACCAAAATACTTTATAAATAACAGCAGTCAGTTCTTTTTAATTATGGAACTACCAACAAAATAGCTTAGTATCAAATATTCAGTTGGCTTAATAAATAGAATTTAATCAGGTCTGTAGCCCAGATTTTTTACTTGAAAAACTTTTTAGTAAATAATTTTTTATTTTATTTTTTTTTTCTTTCTTTCAAAATCATGAATGCCACTCACTTGCATTTCCTTCAATAGATTTCGATTTCAGCAAAGGTTCATTGAAAATTTCTCTTGTTTCATGCTATTTTGTCAAATGAACATTCATTGACCACTTGGTTCTCATTTCAATTTTTTGACAGTGGTCATTTTTTTTCCTTAATTCAGGGCATCCATCCAGTGTTGTAGAAATACTTTAATGTTTAATGGGATTTTGCTTTTGTACAGACCAATTACATTTTCCTCTTACATTTTATTTTATATCCCATAATTAATCTCCATATGATTCTTATAAACACAATCTTCTTACATAGGAATAAACAAGAACTAGAAGAAAGAATTAATCTTTACATAAATGTTCCAATTATTTACAAGGTTACTAGTCCCATCATTTCTTTATATTTTAGGAAATGGTGCACAAGGAACTTAATCCTGTGACCCATATTTATTTATTTATTTATATTACAAATGTTATTCATGGTCATTTTTGTTTTTCTTTTAACAACCTATGGCCAATGGAAGCAAGCAAAGAGACATGTCTTTCAGTATTAACAAAGATGAGATTTAAAGTAAATTGACAAAATTTTTTACAAGCTAAACAGATTCAGTTATATAAACAGTCCTCATCATTGCAGGTAGTGTAATGGGTATTGTCACAGAAAATGGAATCATCAAGCCAAATTCTGGGTTAGTCTGTAGCATTCACTTTAAAGGCATGAAATCATCTCTTTACACCATCCATGGGTAGATGGGTTAAATAGCAGGGAAGACTGGGCTACCTAGCCTTGGCTGGAAACCATTCTAGATGAAGAAAATCTCTGAATTCCAAACTATGGTGAAGGCAACAAGAATCACTATCTTTCCCAAGAATGCATGGAAATTCAATGATAATAAAAGAAAAATGTATGGAGAGTCATGATAGCCCATGTCTTGAAGGGAAATGGTATTAAGAAGTACTCATTATTTTAAAAGCCTTATTTTCCTTATAATATGAAAATAGGTCCATGTATCTTGCATTAGAAGTGTCAAACATATATCAAGTCTCCTGCCTAGTATTTAAGTGATAAGCATTCACTCTTTTATTGTGTAGATATACACTTTTGGGGAGCTCTCAATATTTACATACTTTTACCTACCTACTATGTAATTCAGTCCCTCTTTCTTTATACCATTTTTGTGGCATTGTACTAAACTAATTTGTACTGTTTACAGTAATGATTTTTTATTTTTTTTTTTTTTTATTTTTTTTTTTTTTTAGGACTTGTTTGGTCAAGTCCCTTTTAATTGTGCTTACCTCACCCTGGCTTCAGGCTCAAGTGGGAATAGTTCAGTATAGTTCAGTTCAGTGGGTGCATTATTGTGATTTAACTGGAGAAGGGAGACAAAGTTCCATTAGCTTAAGCTCATCCAGCATACTCAGCTCTTTTTCAACTCCTACTGTGTACCCACCACAAAGACAAGTTTTGCTGAACATTAATGTGTTCTGTCCATTATAAACCATTATTATATAACGCTGTTATTTTCTTTAAATTTTTTTATCTTTAAAGTTATCTATCCTTAGAAATAAGAGAAGAGTTGAATATACTTTAATCGTATTTAGTGCTTTCAGTTTAGAAAAATTTTGTTCAGGTTTTTGTCTCACTGGACAACTTCTAACTTTCATTTATTAACAAAAAAGATTTCTTTTAAAAATAGTGAAATATGGAAAAATTGTGTTACAAGAATACAGTTCTATACTATTCAAATTTCATTCTATTTTGCATTTTATACTTTTTTTTTTTTTTTTTTTTTTTAAGTGACTTTCTTAATTGTGCCTTTTTAAATCTTTTGCTTGATTCATTGATTGAATGAGTTTTCAGTGATATTCTTTGTTGCAGCTTTGTTCAACAGTTGAATAATTATTGTTCTTATTAGGAATTAAAAAACAATTTATAATCTTATATATAAACAACAATTTATAAATATTTTTAGCAATAGAAAATGGCTTGCTTACTATTGAAATTTAACTTTTTCTGAATGACCTCAAAGAAAAATTATTAACAAATTTTTTTTTTTTTCTAAATGTTTGTCAGTTTTTATGAATAAAATATATCAAATTCAACATTTACTATTTAGAAAAAGAAAAAAAAAAACTGTAAATAATTATTTTTCTCCTTTTTTGCCCCCATTCCTTTTTTCTTTTTCTTTTTTTTTTTTCTCAAGGAGTCAAAATCAGGAAAAATATTTTTATTTTATAAGCTAAATACAAGGCACAAAAAAAACATTTTATAAGGGCATTTTCAGAACTAGTTTTCACAGCTACTCATTCTAACAGCCTTTCTATATATAACACCAGTACATTAGACAATGTATAATGTCTGGATATTTAAGTGTGTTTTATAGTCTAGTTAAATATGGTACTCAATAAAAAAAAAAAAAAAAAAATTAACAACATAAGAAAATTGTCTTGCCTTTTAAAAGTGCAAAATCTTTAAAATGTTATTTACTTTTTCTTGCATTAGAAACTATAATTGAAATATACAATATAGTAGTAAGTAGACTGACAAAGGATTAAGTACTGGGTATAAATTTTGCTTGGTGTTAATCTGTGTTTGCTTTAATTATCTATACCATTGCAATTTGGTATTCTCTGAAGAGCATTTTTGTTTCACTTAAATTCATTGCTTCTGTATAAAAAAAAAACATAATGTAATGATAGAGCTTTGAAACCTACATGCAACCTTAAGATGTTAATCTTTTTATTTTTTTAACTGTTTAAATAGACACTAATGGATAGGCAAAGGATTAATGTGTGTCTGAACATTGTCATTAGAAAACTAAAGTCACGAAATAATTACATTTATAGTTACTGCTTTACTACTGTAATCCCATTTGAGTTAACTCATCTGTTTGTACCTTAAGTTTGTTTTTTTTTTTTTCCGCCTTTTTTTTTTTTCTTGCTATAAGAAAAGCCAGTTAACACTCTAAGATCTTAGTGTTTAGTTTTGTTTGAGGTAAAGAGATGATTATCTTGAATTTCTGTGGTTTTTTTCATCCTTCATGGTTAACTTGCACCTAAAAAAGACTATATTACCAGAGTTAGTAAGAAAATTATAGCATAGCAGTTATTGGTGTGCAGAATTCAAATTCCATTCAAACTTGTTGGGAAAGGTATGAATCCATCTCTTCTCCTCCCACCTATGGGTTAAATAGCAGAGTAGACTGGGCTCATTCACCACATCCTTGAGCCACAAGTGGGGATGTTGGCTAGTAAAACCCTAACTTGAGTAGCCCTTGAGTTTTGTACAGGGTGAACATCAGAAAAAAATTGATACATATATAGAATACAGAAGTTAAAAACTGAAGTGCATAACTACTGCTGGTGTTATATTAGCTAAGATTGTTGTAAAAGTAATAACTCTTTCTTTTTTTTTTTTTTCCTTTGTTAGCAGTAAAAAATAAAAAAAAATACTGTAATGGTTAGCACCTTACAATGAGAAATCTGAGAACTGAGTTTGAATTCCAATCACATTAGTTTCACTCACTTTCACATGAATACCCTTGGAAAAAGTATGATTCTATCTCATCTTCTCTCTTCCCCAGCTATAGGTAAAATAGCAGCACAAATTGGGTTCTCTAACTTTGGTTGGCAACCAGTCTAGGAGGAGGACAATTCTGAATTCAAAAACTTGCTTGCTATGGAAACTTCAGCAGCAACAACTGGTGTAATGAGGCTGTAGCAATATACTCCACCTGGTACTTGTGCTTCGGCCCTGTTGCTGGGGGGTATTACGGCTACAACTAGCTTGGACCAGCTCAGGTCTGGACCAGCAATGACAAGCCAAGACCAGCTATGACTAGCTTAGACCAGCTTGGACAAGCAGCCCAAGTAAAAACACTCGGGTCCCGCGTTAAAAACCGACCTTGTGTCACAACCTTCTTAGTGCCATTAGACTCTCCCATGGAGCAGATATTTACTTGAAGTAAATATCTACTCCACAGGAGTCTAATGGCACTAAGAAAGTTGCTGATGTGGAGGTGGAGGGATTAGAAAAAAAAACTTCATTAGATTTAAAGACCAATCTTGTGCATTTGAGAAGCAGGTATGGTATTCAAAAGAAATTATTATTTTTAAATCAATTTATTTTTTTTTAATAGGATTATTCCCTGATAATAATAAAGGGAATATCTTAAAAGAAAGAATTGTCTGAATTTTCAGTAGAATGCAATTGTGCTAATTCAGTTTAAGTTCTTGCTTAAAGATTAATACTTTTTTTAATCTCTAAAAAATGAAGTCTTTCTCTCAAATTGAATTTTTTGTTTTATTCATATTTTTTTTCCATTAATATTATCCACCAATTAAACTTGTAACTAAATATAAATATATGACTTTAATGTATTTGTAGAGAACTTCTTGATTAGATGACCTCTCTCTCTCTCTCTCTCTCTCTCATTATGCTACTGTATATGTGTATGCACACACACACATACTTACACATGTGCAAGTGTGCTGAAAAGTTCTCTAACCAGCCAAGAAAGATTTTTTAGCACTTCCTCATATATATATGTGTGTGTGTGTGCTCACACAAGCATATGAAATTTAGAAATAAAATTAGCTGTTTTTCTTCAGGGGGTATAATGAGAAATACTTTCATTTTAAAGTGAATAAACTCTAGATAAAAAGCATTTTTGTCAAAATATTTTGACTTAAAACTGAAAATTTATTTTGTTAATGATCAAATAAAAATTAAAAAATAACAATTCTGATTTAATGTCTCTATCATTGAGGAGCCATCTATCGTGTTTTTACACTTAATTTTGGAATAGTATATTTGTTGCTATTTACCTAGCTTAGATTGTCATAAGTTTTGAGGTACTCAATGACAATCGAACTCGCTGGTCAGCCAGATTGGCTCGCTAGCCATTATCCCATACCCATTCATCCACAGTATTTGGGTTAATTGCACTTTAAGAATTAAATCCTGCTTTTTAAGGGAGATAACTCTGACTATAAAATCGCCACTTCGTTAAAACGTTTTAAGATATGTATCGAAAAATAAATCAGGTTTCAATTAATTTTTAAGATTTAACAACTTATTTTTTGCTGAATGTCCTACTGTTGGATTTTCTACGATATTAATACGTTACAAACAGTATTAGTAAATTATATAGTAGTAATAGCAATGATTAAAACAACTGCTCCTTCAATGCACTTTCTAACCATTATCATTCTCTAAAAACGGATTTCAAGCTTGTAAATTATTAGATTGACACTCAGTAATAATCTCTATCCAATCATTTTCTTTAAATTTTAGTAGCATTGCTTTTTGTCCTTGGCTTTACTAAACTTAAGATTTTCATTATTTCACTTTACACCTAGTCTTCTGATTACTACTGGTACTACCATTTTACAATCTTTTAATATTGCTTAACCCAATGCAGGTACATTCTTCAGGTATCTCCAACATGGAGCCTGTAAACAATGAAGAAGACTTAAGGAAAATGAAAACAAAAAGGACACTTCTACCCAGAGTCAGAAAGAGACAGCTGAAATTTCTTAGACATACGTAATGAGGAAAGAGGGCTTGAAGAATTTGACACAACCTATCAGATGCAAAAGAGACAGGGGAAGGCAAGCAGGTCACATACCTGATGAGCATGTGTGAATGGATGGCTAAACGGATGTGGGTGCTTGGCAAAGGGACAAATGTTGCTAAGAATATAAGGAATAGGATATTGTGGAGAGCAATGATCCCTCCCCGTCCTGAATGCACACAGCACATAGAAGTATTTGATTCCCAACTTTTCTTTGATGCTAAACCAAACATTTGAAATTAAGTTTTAAAAAGCAAATAATATGGCTATGACAAACATTCTAAAGTACAGCAAACCATAACATATGCAAGAAAATCATTGACATATGGGAAAGCAACACTTCCTACCAGTTAGGAATTTTTATACAAAATTTACATAATTTCCTTTTGTTGATAAAACTTGTGGTATCAAGTGTCAAAAACAAGACCCTGTAGACACTTAATTTTTTTTTATTGCTTTTTTTAGAACATGGTCCCTAAATGATCTCTGTTATGCTGTATCAGCTGATATTTTTCAAAATCAAAGATTGGAAACAGTAAGTGAAATATATAATATCTCTCTCTCTATCTCTATCTCTCTCTCTCTCTCTCTCTCTCTCTCGAAAGAAGTCCATTATAAAATAGCATTCATAATTGTATATATATCTTTGTAATGGTGCATATATGATGAAATGCATATCCCTTATTTGAATGTAATGTATTCTTTAATCAAACAATAACCAATGTTTATTAATAATAAGAATCTTATATATTCAACTTCTGAACATTTAATTTACTATGAAGAGAGCATTTACATAAGTATTTGAATGATATCAAAATGGATTCCTCATATCATATATATTGTATATATGCATGTATGTATGTGTGTGTTTATATATATATTTATTTATTTTTCCTTTTTAATAGATGTTAAATAAACTAATTCCCTGTATGATTATAAGTCCTTTGGACTGCTTCTGGGAGGGAGCGAAATTATTAGGACCTGAACATCCTTTACCTATTGGGTAAGTAATTCTAAATTTTACTCATTTTTAATCTGTGTCTGTTGCATTCAATTGGTGTCCCATGGCTATAGTATGCCAATGACCCCACACTCTTAATGTATTGCATTTCTTTGAACTTATGGTTCTTAACTCTTGAACTCTTTGAACATTGCAACAAAGATTAGAACAACAGTCCAAACAATGTAAATAGTGTAAATAATAAATAAATCTCAGAAATATAGACAGTTATATACTTATATTCTGAAAGATGTATTTCTTTTTCATATAAATGAAATGCTTGCAATTCCTAATCTTCCAATGTGACCATTCATCTGTAACATCTCTTTATATTTCTCTTTGCATATATCAGAAAATTCAACCAGTTAAAAAGATATGCTTAAGAATATAATATTTTCAATATCCTTGCTGCTATTTTTTGTGTATAAAATCCAGAACTTTTCAAAAATTATAATCAATGTTAGAGTAATTTATGAGGCAGTTCTCTGAGAGATTTCATAGCCTTGTTATGGTGTCTGTATGTTTAATTCACATCAGTTACCTGAACATTTTTCCTCATGAACAGCTTATTTTGATTTTATTTCCTTGTCTAAAAGTGTCTGAGACAAATTTATAAAATAACAATAAATAGGTTTGTCAATTCTGTTATGTTATAATAAAGAACATGAAGATATATATTCGTACATAAAACACACACACACACACATTTATTCTGAATCTTATGACACACACACACACAATATTTTTCTGGGTCTTATTAAAAACATACCAAATATGCACGTTACTTAAAGTTTAATGGCAATAAATGATTGGTTTATTGCCATGAAACTTGGTGTAGCATGTGTGCTTGATACATTTTTAATAAGATCCAAAGAAACATAATATATGGACTGTATTTGGCTCTGTCTAAAGGATACTGAGCACTGTATTTAAAAAAAAATAAAATCAATGATAACTTGCATTTGGCTCAATCGTATTTCAGTTGAATGTTTAACAGATTGTGTGTGTGTGTATATACACAGAGAATTGAAAATGACAGTTTTTAATCTTTCAACTTCAATAAAGGACTGGTAAAAAAGAGTTGTCCTTTTCAATAAAAGATAGTTGGCAACCCTAAGTATAGATGTACTTCACCCTTGAAGTTGAGTAATGAACTAAAAAAAAAAAGCAAAACTTGAAAATTGTTCTTGTTTATGACAAGTTAATGATCAACCTTTATTTCCTTTCATTTGCTTGATTTACCTACTATTGCATAATGACTTTTTAAAGTATGTTTTCTTTATTTCCCTCATATTGTGAATATTAATCTTTTTTTATAACTTTAAAGCCCATGCTGCTAGAAGCTTAAGTGATTTTTTGCAATATGAAATAAGTAAAAAAATAATAATTTTTGCAGTCTATGAATCAGTTTGAGTCAGACTGGTGGTGAAAATTATCTGCTATTTTAATTATTAGAATTTTAACCATTCTAAGAAAAAAAAGGGAAAAAAGAAAATAGTTTTAGAGTTATTTGTGTTTAAAGCAGGAAAAGTGTGTGTGTGTTCGCTTGCCAAATCTTGCTTCATAGTTCTCTCTCCTACTACTTCATTCTCTTTTACTCTCACTACAACTTATCTTTATCCTCCTACTCCTTGTTACTTCAACTCCCACCATTACCCCCCACCCCTAACTGTGTGTCTACCTTCCTAACTTCCTTCCCCCAGTTGGTCCCTGTCTGAGTAATACATCCTGTTGTAGCCAGCAGCTGAAGGGGTGGATGCTATCTACCATTGTGCTTTCTTAATGGGTGGTCTGTCCTTATAAACAGGCACTGCTATTCTCTGCTACTGCACTTGAAAAAGAATACCTCTTACTGCCATCCTGGGCATCAACCCTCACCCTCACTGATACTTGCAATTTCCCCACTCTTTTTTTTTCTGTTTTTTTTTGGGGGGGGGTATACATTTCCTAGGTTCTGCAAGATCCAGTAAACCACCCCATGCTTTTTCTTTTCTAACAATTTTTTTTTTTTTATTTCTTGGTTTTTACCTTCTGCTTTTTTTTTTTTTTCTTCAGTGCTAGCATAGAGTGCATCTGTTTCTCTTTTCATCCCATTTCTCTCTCTTTTTCAGCTTCTTTTAAGCCCTCTTCCTTAAAGCCTTCTTCTTTAACCTTAAGTCCTACATGGGGGGGTGAAGGCAGAAAGGTCTGTTTGTTATCTTAGTTTATGCTAGCAATAAACAAGTCTTGTGATTTTTTTTTTTTGATTTTTTTTTTTTTTTTTTTTTTTTTTAAATCTACCTGCCACCTTTTAAATATCCTCTCTCTCTCTCTCTCTTCTACGTCTCTTTCTCTCTTTTTTCTTTTCCCTTTCATTCTTCTTTTTATTCTATTTCTGCTTTTCTTTTTCTCAGTCTCTCACTCTCCTCATTCTGTTTTTTTTTTTCCTCTTTGCCCTAGTTTCATCTTTCTTTAATGCACTCTTTTGTTCCTTTTCTCTTTCTTTTCCATTCTACACATACACACACAAACACATTACAAACTTTTGTCTCTTCTCCCCTTTTCTCAAAAATATTCCTTTCCTTCACTTGATTTTTTTTCCCCATTTTATTCAACTTTAGCCTCTATTTCAAGCCTCTCTGTGTAATAAACATTAATTCATTCTGAGTGATACATATGTCTGGACTCACATCCTTTAAGTGTGTGTTGATGTCACTTTTATATCTCTTTTTTTTTTCCTGTTAATGAATTCCTTTAAAAAAATAGAAAAGATACACCCCCCTACTTTTTTTTTTTTTTTTTTTTTTTTTTTTTTTTTGTAGTCCTTATAAAAGGCATTCATCCCAGCACCCTCAACACCAACCAGCCAGTCAGTCTGGTTTCTGGTTCTCTTACCACCAACAGATCTAGACATGCTGAGGAATTCCATTGACTCTATCTTAACAGCCGTATTCCCACTGTTTTCCACTTTAAGCCACTACCAAAAGTTTGTTTGCCTGCTGAGCCCAACTTTAGCTTAGTGAATTAGACAGACCCAAGAAGCCTTTTAGTTAAACTTTGAGCTACAAATACATTCTATAAACACGCACACAGAATCTTTTATAGATTCTCATATAGCTCATCTGTCTGGTACTTCAATATAACACTTAAAATTTCTAACCCAGGTTCTTTTAGTTCACTTAATCAGTATATAAACAAATAAAATAAAAATGTTATTGATATTTACTCGGTAGACTCAAAATGATTGCTTTTGTTGGTCTAAGGGAAATAATCAATTTCACTTTTCAATTATTTTATAACAAATTAATGTTACTTTTACTTTAAGTAAAAAGCAAATTATAGCCTTTATTTACCGATGTGATATTGAAAATTGCCAATCAGATATCGAATATAAAACTCTAAATCTTGTACTTCTAATGATAAATTTTTGTAATAATTTACTGTTTGGATACTAAAGAATTTTACAACTATGTTGAAAAATAGTTTTGCCTTGAAAATTGAAGTCTTCTAAAACGTCATTAGTCTATTTTGTCCTTATTGCACTGCTTTTATTGTCATCTTTGTATTGAGAATTTATTTTTCTCTTTTCTGCAGGTTTTATGCAAGTGATGTTTTGTGGACCAATTTAAACCCCAAAGAAATGGTAGAAAAATTAAAGTTTACAGAAAAAGAGGTAGTATTAGAAGTGATGGAACGGGTAAGTACAATTTTCACTATTATAAACATCTTTATGTCATTAACCTTTTCCTATTAATTATACAATGCTTAATTGGTCATATAAGCTGTATATGGCTACAATAGCAAACCTGTCAATATCAGGCTTTCAGTAAAATATTGATTATACATTGCCATAAGATACCAGAGAAAACAGATTTTAATAAGATAGAAAATGAGTTTAAAAGATGATGGTAATTTTGGCATTTTTTATTTTATATTTTTAAATATAAAAACTTAGACAAAATAGCTTCACAAATAATACTGTAAATATTGAACTAAGATATTTTTGTTTCTTCATCATATAAGAAAACAACTGACAGGGGTATTAGCAGTTACAGTTGTATCATGTTGAAACACCAGTTCTCATTTGATCACTGAAGTTAAGCAAGGTTGCATCTGGTCAGTACTCAGATGTGTGACTGCTGGGGAATACCAAATACTGCTATGTGACAGGCCTAGTAAATTGGTGATGGGTACTCTTTCACTATTTATACTAACATAAGACCTTGATATATAGAAGTGCTTCTGGACTGACAGGTTACAAGACCTACCTGAAGTTGGGTGACTAAAAGATAGAAGCATTAGCCAGTGTCTTATTTGTTATTAGGATTTTAAAATCCCCATCTGCCAGTACTATGTTCTAACCATTGAGATATACATACAAATGCTAAGAAGTAAAGTTGAGTTTGTTGCTTTATCCAGTGGGTGGATTTATGACTTGAATTGTACCAGTTCATTATTCTACTCTCCCAGACACACTTAAGTACATGTGTGTAAATTTCCCAAATTTAAAGAATAAAAGTTTACTAAGATTAATCTTTTTTTCTTTTTTTTTTTTCTTTCTTGGAGTCTCCTGTGAATTGATCTACAAGTCTTGAAAACAACTCTTCTATTCTCTGCCTGGAAATGAAATAGAATAAAAATAAAAAGAATCATTGGTAAAATAAGAGATAGAGAAAGAGAGTAAGAGCTATGTACATAAGAGAGGCTTGGGCAAATCTTTCTTCCCTACTCCCCAACCTATGGTCTTCCACATCCAGGCCATTACTACCCCACCTCTTTGACTGCTCCAAAGTTTCTTGGCTCCTCCAAGCAAGCCTGACATGTTGTTTATTCTAGCAGGCTTCTGATGATAACAGCCTCCTTGCCTTTGTTTATGCAATAGCTTCCCTATTTCCTGTTGTAATTTAAGTGTTCTACAATCTTGAAGGAAAGTACAGTGGCCTCATCAATAAATGTTTGGGGAGAAGTATCCCTATATAGGGGTGGATGAAGTGATGGTATGTAGTGGCATATCTAGGGTGGCAAGGGCTATTCTTGCTAAGTCATCAGTACTATTAACACATATTCTACTGTCATCTTTTTTGCGCACGAATGACCATCTAAAAATGTTATTTTCTCCATTATTTATACACACACACATTTAACAATTAAAAAGTTACTTTCTGATATTTTATTTGGTTTGGCTACCATTTACCAGGCACACAGTCCTCGGGTAGTCAACAAATTAAATAAAACAGTTGACTAAATAGAATAAGCCTAATTGACTAAAATAGTAACACAAACTCATCCCAATATTTTGACAAGTATACCTCAGGCCTCATTTAAAAATCAGATCACTGTAACTGAACTATCATTGCTGCTTTACTGTTAACTATAATTAGATTGAATATAATTGCTTATTGAAGGTAGATCTAGTACAATAATAGATAAGGTTATCTTATTTAAATAATTAGGTTATCTTTTTTCTTTTTAATTAATTCTTCACCACTGTAATTATCAGCACTGTATGTGTTTAAATCAATTCCATTTAGTCAACTATTTTATTAAAATGTCTTCTTCCAAGAACAAGAACCCAATAAATGATAGTCAAACTTTTTTTTATTTAGTATGCTTTTCAAATGTTACATGTTTGTTCTCAAGCAAATGATATTATTTTTTTCTCAATGTGTCAACAAATCTCCTGGGATGTTTCCATTTTTATCCTTTGATCTGAGTTTTTCTGATATTTACATTTTGTTGGAACAAGGAAACTCTAAAAATTAGAAAACCAAAAGGAGTAATAGAATTTTTAACTTACCTTAAGTTAAAATGTAACCACACGTGCATGCGCACAAGGGTGGAGATAACCATTATGGTTAACAGATAACTAAAAGAATTAGCTACTATAACATAAAAATAAAGAACAGTACAGAATCCATCATCAATTTAAAAAAATACATTTGAAAAGAATGTGTATAAATAAATAGCAAGCTATATATATATATATATATATATATATATTTTTTTTTTTTTTTTTCAATTCGTTGTTGGAAGATTTACCTGATGATCCTGAATCCTTAAAAAAGGATTTAGGTGAAATAAATTATCGTAATGGTACATTAAAGTGATTTGTTTTTCATTACATTTTTATATATATATATATATATATATATATATATATATATATATATATACACACATACTTTCTTGGAAATATTGTAAATTTCATAAAGCCCATTTTCTTTGCTTTTTTTCTAGGCGGGAATATCAAGTGGTTATTTAGAAAAACCTTGTCTAAATCCTCATGACCCTCTGTGTCCAAGTAAAGCACCAAATAAAAAATCTGGAATGGTAAGGATTAACATTTCTTTCCTCACCTTGGGTTTCATAAACATTTTATTTCTATCTTCAAATAGAAATAATGTGTCATAAATTTGATGACAATGTAATTTAAAAAAAAAAAAAATTGCAACAGGAGAATAATTTTAAAATGGTTCAGTTGTTTTTCATACATACATGGAAAAAGATAGTCACAAATATTGGTTTATTATTATATTGTTGCTTACATCTCTACTGCGAAGAGAACTTGTCATATAACCGTTCATAGGAACACATGTTAATATTCATACCAATAAAACGTAAGATTCTCTACAATTGCTCTGTAATATCTTTTATTTTCTTCAAGTTTCATTGCACATTTAAAATGGGGAGAGGGGTCAAGCCAATTATCATAATGGTTAACAAAAAAAATATTAGAAACCTCAAGTAATATATCAAGTAAATTTAATCCAACCATGTCTGTTAGAAACTATAGGTGGCAAAAACTGTCCTAGAATGTTAAATTCAGATTTAAGGGAAGCTAGTTCCAATATGTTTCTATTGTGCAAGGGAGAAGATATTTGAAGAATGCAATTCACTTTTAGCAGTCTATTCAATCATTTTTAACCAATGGTGTTGTGCTTTGTCTTTGGCTTTTCTACTCTTTTGTTACTATATAATATTTGTATACTGGAACAATTATGGAAATTAAGAGACAATTTTGATGTTCATGAAGATGTTGCTGAAAAGTTCTTCAGCCAGTCAAGAAGCAAATGACCCAAATCCATGAAATGTAGATGATATTCCAAATATTCATCCCACAGTTCAACACAACTACAACATCATTTTTGAAGAGTAATTATTTTTTTCTTTTGATGGATCAAAAAAACAATTACTTGTGTCTGGTTATTAAAATACTGCTCTGTTGCTGCTTTCGCCACCAAATCATTCAAAATTTTCCTTTGTTTCAAGATCTTTTTGATATTTGGAAGCAATAGTCAAATGAGTAAGATTGGATGGTCTATGCACTCAAACAGCAAATTCTTCAAAACATCTATTGCTTTGCCTGCTTCCTGAACAGGTGTCATAACCTTTCTTGCTGATTTTGTTGTATCCTGAATTTCTTTGGCCATCAACAACTCTGACTAAACTTTTGTTTGGTCTGTGGTTCCTAATGGCGTAACTATGTTTCATCAACAGTGGCAAATCATTCCAAACAAAATTATCACTAGATCACTGAAAAACTCAGATGTCTACTCCATATCATTTCTGGTTTCATGGATAGCCTTCTTTCTTCTGCAGCAACTTCATGACATTCCAAAGTTCAACTTGAAAATTCCACAATTTCTGTTAAGATTCAATCAATGATCTGAAACAAATCCAAAAAAATAAATTCAAGGATCCTACAAATTGGTACTTTACCATATAAAAGAGCATTCTTTTCAGCCACATTGACAAAATAACATTCAGACTTTAGGAAATGGTTCAGGTCAAGAACTTTTCTACACCCCTTTTATCTATTTATAAATATACATGATTTATACATTTCAACTTCAAGTTTCAGAAAAATATTTCCATTGTAAGTATTTAATATTTATAACGACATTTGATTACCTTGAGTATATCCTAAAATAAAATTTGATTGCCTTGAATATATCCTAAAATAAAACCCTAGTTTCAATTTTCATTCACTAACTGCTATTAAATAATTATATTTTTAAACCACTATTTTACAGCCGCCAGATATTGGAGCTGAATTAACAAATGGTTGCACAGGTTTTGCTACTAAGTATATGCATTGGCAAGAAGATCTGATTGTTGGAGGAATCAGAAAGAATAAGACAGGGCATATTGTCCGGTAAGCAGTTTTAATCTTCAGTAACCTATGATTAATTACTATTTACATTGTTCAAACAGTTGTCTTCTTTATTTGCACATTCTTTTATTTGATTCTTGAGGTGATTTTTTTTTTTTTTTTTTTTTTCAAATTCCAAACTGAACCCATAATAGTCAATCTGTATATTGGCATTTCTGAAAATTGGTTCAGTGACTTTTGTGTAGATATTCTTCCCATCTCCTGAAATGGGCTGACATATAACCGTCACATTTCTAGGTTGTTCAGTAAAGTCACTGAGAATCTGTTCTATTTCTTCCACCCGAACAATGTCAGTCAGTTATGTGCCATGCGGGATACACACTTAGGCGATCATGTATCTTTCAATATATGACTGATGAGGCAGACTTTTTCACGCAGTAGGTTGCTATTTCTTTCTGTGGTAGACTAGTTGCCATTGAAGGCTATAGAACCCAGTTTGTCCTGCTATTTACCCATAGCTGGTGGGAGAAAAAGAGGATTCATACCTTTCCCAAGGATATTAGCACATAAGTGAATGTAATGGATTTGACTGGAATTCAAACTCAGCTCTCTGATTCCTCAATCCGAGCCACTATCCATTACTCCACCATAAAGAGTGTAAATGGTTACAATACCTCATCTCAGAACTATAGACAGAGATTAATTACTTGTATATTTTTTTCAGTTCTTTTCATTAGGCATGTTGTAGAGGGAATAGAAATGCGCTTTCCTCATTTGTAGATTGTATTTTTATTGCCTGCTTCCATAATTTATAAAAGTGTACAGTCAATTAAAATTTTCAATTTTCTTCTTTTAGGGCTGAAGCTCTCCAGTCAATCATTCAACTTATGGGTGAAAAGAATATGTATACATTTTACCAAGATGATAACAAAGTGCGAACAATTGATTGGACCATAGAGAAGGCAAAATTAGTCCTTCAAACATGGCACCGGAAGTTCACAGATGTACGTATTTTGATTACTTCCTATTTTATCTTTTTATTCCTTATTTACATATTTTCACTTTCCTTTATTACGTTTATTGAACAAAGAATAGAAACTTAAAAACTTTACTGTTCTTTCAGTTGTGATTTACGTATAAATGTTAACATGGTTTAACTAAGAGTTAACTGATTTATTTTTAATATCTTGATAAGAAAAGTTAAATTTTGTTAATATTAGCATATTGCTTAAAAAAGTAGATAGTCTTTATGAAACCAGAAATGGACAGATTTAGATCATTTTTATGACATGTCTCTTTAAGGCATAGGTGATCATTTTTCTCTATAGAGGGCCCATGATTTTTATTATCTGAGAATTATGATTTCCTAAGAAAGACAGAGGATTGGTTTTCTGTTGCCTTTTCCATGGGTTTTGAACTCAGAGTAATCCTCCTGGACTCACTCAAGATGGAAGAGCCCAGTCTATCCTGCTATTTAACCCATAAATGGAGAGGAGAGATGGATTCAAAAAATGAACATAACAGTCTAGCCCTGAATTTGAAATTTCTCATGTACTTACACAGAAAATTTTTTAAATTGTAAACTTTATTCTTTTTCTTCTTATTATTATTATTTCTAATAATTTCATATATATATATATATATATATATATATATATATATATATATATATTGTTCAAATAGTTTCATATCTTCTCATTTATTTTGCAGGAAATTACAAAACGGTTTGAAGGAAAACATCGGAAAAATATTCATGTTTTCTCATCAACGTCGCTTGGAGACATTATGAGAAAGTTTTCAAATGTTAGTGTGGTGCGAGTGGCTCTTGGATATCTTGTGATGGTAAATTTTCCATAATTTGACCTTTATACAGAAGTGTATGTATGTACGTGTGAAATTAGCAGTTTCAAAAATATGGAATATGAAACTTCTGACAGTAATAATTAATGATCTTAAATTCACAAGTATGCAATTAACTTCAGTTTAATGTTTTCATTTGTTTCAATAAATATTTCTAACTCACCTTGATATGTGTAAATAAACCTAATTATGACTTTACTTTTTTAATTATAAAATATAAATTTAGGGACAGGTGTAACATTTGTAAACTCATATATTTATCACTTTTGGCAAACAACAAATTGACTGCTTAAGTTTGTTAGCTTTCTTTATGATATTGACTTAATTGTTTTTAAAGTACCTTTTTTTTTTTTTTTTTTTTTTTTTTTTTTTTTCTTGATATGCAATCCAATTTACTGAAAAATTTAATTTCCATGAAACGGGAATACATTTTCATAATAATGGTTGCTGTTAATGATAAAATTAGTTTGCCTAACTTTACAATAGATCCTCCACGGAATGATATCAAAGGGCTGTAACTCCATTTTGTGTATGTTTTGGTTTTTGGTTTTTTAGTTACTTTTTTCTTTTCTTTTTTCTTTCTTTTTTTTTTTTTTTGCTGAGTGGGTGGCGCTATAAACATAATTGTCAATTAATTAGGTTCTTATAATTTATTTAGTGAAAAGATTCAGTGAATAATTAGGTTCTTATAATTTATTTAGTGAAAAGATTGCTACTATGTTTGGCAATAAAGATGTAACATAATATATCCATTGACTATAATTTCAAAGATTAATAAATAAAAAAAAATAAAAATAAAAAAATTTTTGCATCTCCCTTTCATTTGTTTTTGGTATTGTTTATTTCAGGTGCTGTATGCATGTATATCTCTTCTCAAGTGTAATGACCCTGTCAATTCACAATGTGGTATTGGAATGGCTGGTGTGTTACTTGTGGGACTCTCTGTTGCTGCTGGACTTGGTCTCTGTTCTGTATTGGGAATCAAATTCAATGCATCCACTACACAGGTAACATCTGAAACTTTTCTTTTATTATTATTCTATTAATTACTTGAGCATTATCAACCATTTATACCACTGACACTGGTTTAGAATATATAATATCATTAACATTATATGCATGTAACACTATGGCTGTAAATCTGACCTACACTCTGTCTACCTATGTTGAAGTACTAATAAATTCCAATCCTGTTTTGTTTCACAAAATTTGGCCAGTCATCAAATTATTGGAAGATCTTTTTTGGACCAAGGGCTTTTAAGTGCTTCTTCCTAGATAAATATGTATTTATCATTTGAGCTAACAAAAGGTAGCTTTAACTGCTATCAATAACTTCTTATTCTGCTTTCCTGTATTTAGCAGAGTACATGTATATGTCTATCTGTTCGTGTGTGTGTTATATTTGGTCTTTACCATTAATGCTGGGTTTTGGAAACAAATTAATTTCTACCAGTATTTTAGTCAGTCAGTGTTTGTTGATACCATTTTATTTAGTTTATATCCTTACACTATTGTGATCTTAACACTGATGTTTGTTTAAAATATTACCTTTTTAATCAAAACTTTGGTTCTAATTTTTTTTAAACTTTTTTTTTTTTTTTTTTTTTTTTTTCTTACCTTTTCTAGATCATTCCATTTTTAGCCCTAGGTCTTGGTGTGGATGATATGTTCCTAATTGCACATACCTATTCAGAACATGCTCATCTAAAAATCCCTTTCATGGTAAGTTCAAGTGAAATATTCTTCAGTTTCATATTTTTATTCAGAATTTTTATACAAGATCCCATTACCAAGGAATTATTTCTGTGTTTAAAAAGAAAATGCCCCAAAATGATAAGTTTTCTTATACATTGATCTAACTTGCTTTTGTATGATGTGTGTAGGATGTACTTGACACTGCAATAGTTTATATTAATGATGTAAAGTCGTTGCAGAAGCTACAGCAGAGACAACAAAACCTTACAGAGCATTGTTCATTCTGTAAAAAAAATTGTTGGTCAGCTTTGATACAAGGGATCAAAAAAAATAATTAAGTGCTTATGTCCATAAAAAGACTTCTAGAAAATAATTGTATAGAATATATCTATTAAAGGACAACATCAATAAAGACAAACGGAAAACTTGTCTTAACTGATGCATTTTGTCCTCTGAAGAATTTTATCATGGCAAATGCAAAGATTTTATTTTGTAACAAGAGAAAAATAGTATTAGTTTTTCAAAATTTTTAAATTTAAGAAACTCTTATAAATATTCATCAGACTAGACTTTTTAGTAACCAGATGAATATTTATGAGCATTTTTTAAATTTAAAAACTTTTGAAATGAAATGTTCCAAATATTGTTATTGCTGAACTGCAGAGATTGATGAAAATTTTCCCAATTTCTTTCCTTTGTTTATTTGTCTGAATAGCTTTACATTTATATTTTAAATGTTACTTATCATATTTGTTTATTGTCTCTTTATGCTAACAAGGTTTTCACATGTGAGTATAAAAAATAATGAACATGTACAATTTTCATTGGCTTTTTTTTTCCTTTTTTATGAACACGACACTTCTTTGTTTTTGTTTACAGAAAAATTTCAATTTTTAAGTTGCATAAACATTTGCACACCAAGGAAATAAATTTTGTTTCCTTGAAATCATATATTTTAATGTCTCTCTTTCTCTCTCTCCTTTTGATTGATTTCTTTTCTCTGGCTTATCAAAGGCTTATTTATTAAACAGTGAAATTAATAACAACCAGTCTAAATTGAGAAATTCTACTAAAGAAAAGTTTAGGCTGTTATTAATTTTAAATTAATTTTTAATTTAAATTGTGAAAGCAACTGAAACATGGGCCCACTAAAAATAACGCTTATAGTAATAAGAAATAAGTCGATCAATAAATCTAGCCGAAGGATATAAAACAAAATAATAATTTACATAGATGATACTTATTTTTCAACACAATCTTCCTTTTCAATACACTTGATACATTTCTTTTAATTACATAGAGCAAACATTATGCAGTGAGAATTTCATTTCTAAATTCAGCTAATAACTGTGCCAGTCTACAAATTTGATCTACCCTTCTAAGATTTAAAAAAAAAAAAATTTTTATTACTTCAATAGTTTTGATGGTGTTCATTCAACAACTATTATATTAGTTTTCTTATATAAAAGTAATTTCTTTGTATTTTTAAAACAAAAACACAATTTGGGTCTATTTCTAAATTAACAGTTTTGGCAAAAAAATTATCTACTAGTTGTTGGATTGTTCATTGCATGAATAGAAAGCAACTTCAGTAATTTCATTAAAAATTTAATTTTAATATATGATTGTATATTTAATGTCTATAGAATATCAATTTCTTTTTTCAAATAATTTTGCAGGAACAAACTGGTGAATGTTTGAAAAGGACTGGAGTTAGTGTCTTGTTAACTTCACTGAGCAACATCATGGCCTTCCTAGCTGCAGCCATCATCCCAATTCCTGCCCTGAGAGCTTTTTCCTTACAAGTTAGTCTCCATTCAGTTGTTATCTCAATTTTTACTCTTAAGTATCAAGTTTCTTAATTTTAGGATCCAATTGCAATTGGATTTTATATCTTCATCTTTTGATATTTTTTATTCTATTTTCTTACATGATACATTCATTCTTCTATTACTTTTTGCAGTCATTTACAATTACCTCCCTTCCATAACTGCTTACAAAATTTAGTCTTGACATTTAAGTATGGTTATCTCAGTGCTTGGATCCCGGTCAAGATTTTTTTTTTTTCCTTGATTGCAGAGGTTAAAAATCTCTTTTGCTACAACAGTGATACCACTTTCTACCAACTCTGATGATTGTCAAAATGATGTCAAATCAACTCCATTCTGAAAGTCATGAGAATAATCAAAGACAAATATTGAAGTGTAACATCCTACCAATATTCTCAACCTCAAAGAACCTTTTTTTTCCTTCAAGCAAACATCAAGCACTTTAGAATCACTCACAGAAGTGCAAAGACTTCAAAATGCTTATGAAATAAATCATTCCTTATTTTCTAGTCAGTCTATAACATTATATTTATTTTAATCAATCTTTGTATTTTGGTGTTTCATAAAAATTCTAGGAGGTCTGCCCTCTTTAATGCATAACCTTCTTTTTGGTATTTGTCAATAACAATTAATGCCTAAAAGACCATCTATGACTATGGTCATGGCTATAAGAACACAAATCCAATCTTAGATATGAAAGATGTAGTGGCATTGAAATAGACATTAATCAATAAACACAGTACATGGCTATGTTTTACCAATGCTGGGATAAAAGAGCTCACTATCTCATATGAAGACAAGTTTTCATTCATGTTGAAAAATTAATGATAATGAGTATCAGCAACTCGGCAAAATAATAGAAAATTTATATCTGTTAGTTTTAACAATCTTTCAAATATTCAAAATAGATTTTGTAGATAATGACATAATATAAATAAGTATATTGATTGATAGATAGAATGAATCATGGGTATCTTAGAAATGGTGAAATTTTTAATATCAATTCATACCAAGCAAGGTGATAATGCCACTAAGATGCAATTCACTACTTAGAGTGAAAGAGAATGAGAAAACTTCAGAAGAAACCAGAAACCCAATCCTAAACAGGGAACAAGGGATAAACTTCTATTCAAAAGACCAGGGAGAAGTGTGAACCAGATGAGAAGCAAATCTATCTACTCCTACTGAGGCGGAAATAATAACAAATAAGTAAATAAAATTTCAGAGTTTAGCCGGCGACATTAGAAGTATAGAGTTGAAGTAGATTTTAGAAAGAACCAAAATCCATGTACTAAACAGGAAACAAGGGTTAAACCTCTACTCTTGTTTAAAGTTCAGTCTATCACTGAGTAAGAATTGGTGGGAAGGTCTATAAAAAATCTAACCATTTCATCTTGTAAATATTGCAGGTGGTATATACTTCTTGTAATACTTTAAACATGTTTTTATTATTTATAGGCATTTGCTACCAACATTTGTCAACGCCACATCTAGACCACCCACTTGGTGGTAAATCACAAGGAAAAATACATAACTTTTTTTAAAACTCAAATAAGCTGAAAGAAATGGCTGTTATTTCTTTTGTTTATATTATTAGGTGCGTAAAGAAAGCCTGCTTTGTATTGGAAAAAAGTATGAGATGTTTGTTAGGGTAGATTAGATAAGACATAGGGTTATTTAGTGGGAATGTGGGTTAGCTACCCACATTTTTAAAGCCTTGTATAATAAAGGTACATAACACTCACAGTATCTTAGTTCAAGATCTTATGTATTCATGTTTTTATTTATACCTTTTCAGTGGGTGTATTCATATTTTATATACTCTCATAGTTAAATCTTTTCATCATCTACAATTGTGATTTTTTTTCCTAAATACTTTTTGGTTGATTCTTGTCTGTTCTTTTTTTTTCTCTCCCAAACACATATATTTATGCACTATCCTATTCTATGCACTTTGTGTTGTTTCCCTTGGTCATTTTTAAAAATATACATATATTACACATATATATATGTCTTCACTTTTGTCATATAATCATGCCTTTTAAAAGCGGATATTTTAGAAAATATTCATATAATATACAAATATATTAAAACAAGTGTGGAGTGAGCAAAGAAAAGAAAGAAAAAGATTAATCACAATAAAGTAAATAAGTTCCTACCTCTTGTTTTAATTTATTTGTATATATTAGAATATATACTTTTTTTAAAACGTTTGATTTTAAATCCATAATAAAATTTTGCACTCCCCCCCCCACCAAAAAAACAGTATTTTTTCAAAAACATTTGTACATTTGTATAGAAAAGGTTTATTTAATAAATCTGTCCTCAGTATTGAAATTGTCTTCAAGGCAGCTTTAAAAGTGACTTCATGTCCAAGTCAGGTTGTTTGTATTCATGTTGGCTGTGTGGTCCACATTGACAGCCCTCAACAAGTCCTTGGTATTTTGCAGCACATGGTCTCCTTAATGATACCTCAAACACAGTTGTCTAGATGATTTAATTCAGGAGAGATAGGAGGCCACATATTGGGGGTTGACAATGGTAAATATTCTAGAAAAGCCACTCTTGCATTATACTGTAACAGGTGCAGCAACTTCCTCAATCTACAGCTTGACCACCAAATCTAACACTTTAAGGGTTGCATTGACCCTAAGAATCTGCAAGAAGAAGTGGAGTGGCCCTCACAACCATCACAGATGACTTGAAGTTGGTGTGAATCAGTTGAATACACACAGAGCCACCTTTCCCTCCTCCTGTTCACCTGGCCACTTTCAAAGAGCTTGTTAGCAGCACTTCTTTACAGTTGGCAGCTGGTGCCACAACTACAGCAAGCCTTTTTCATTTCCTGTACCAGTTTGGAAGCTGTCAAGTTAATGCCTTTGATAAATCTAAAAATGAGCATGTTAAGATTTAATGCATGTTTTGTATAAGTCTTAGTTCATCTTCCATTTATGGTTTGCTAAAAGTTTGTTCTCAAATATCAGAAAGTTAGCCGAACCAAGAAGGATCCCCCGCCACACACACACACAAAAGAAATAGCATGGCATCTAGGTTGAATAAGAATTGTGTGTAGTAAAGGATCAATAAAAGTTGTTATTATTATTATTATTATTATTATAACCTGTGCCCACTTCTCTCATTCAATTTTACATGCCATGTGATATACATTTGTACATTACATCCAATGTGTACATGTATGGGTGTGTGCTTGGATATATATGAGGGTGCATATACAAGTAGATATAAATAGTGGTATGTATGAATTTATGTGTACATGTATACATATAAAAAAAAATCCTCTTTAGGAGGGCTTTAATACATATATATGCCTGGGTAGATGTATATGTAGACATACATATGAAGTCTATATATATATATATATATATATATATATGTGTGTGTGTATAATTATTATTATTATTTTCTTTTTAAAAAATATGATTCCATCACAACAGAGAAATTTCTGTTTCAAAACTGTTTTGAATTTCTGTGTCATGATGGAATCATTTAAAAAAAAAAGAAAATAATTAGAATATTTTGCTCTACTGTTTGTATCAAGCACTCTTTTTGAAAAATAAAAATAATTACTAAGAACACCGGATTATAAATCTTACTGTTCTTTCTTATTATTTTAATCTTTAGATATATACAAAAAACAAATTAGCACAGAGGCAAAAAGGCACCCTTCAATTCTCAAGTCAGGAAGTGAAAGGCTAGGGTAATTAATTTGATTTATGATACCCACTTTATCCTTAGAGATAGTTTTGTCTTTCTTTTAGTCAAACTGATGATGCTAATGAGAGCATAAGCTTTCTCTGGCATAATGTGTCTTTTGATAAAAAAAATTTCCACTTTGTCTCATCATCTTCACTTTTGGTTTGGATGCTGTGATGCAGCCTACAAACTCACATCAGGTACATATGAAACAGATGGACATACGAATGTCTTACTCTGTAGAAAACACATAGATGCACTTTATTTATTTGTTTTTACTTAAACCCAGCACAATATACACCTCTTTCCCTAATTCCTTGCTCACGTCCACAGATTATAATTTAATAATTTAACTTTTATAAGTTTAAGTGAACTTTCTGTTACTACTGTTTTTTCTTTCCTTCATTATGTCTTGTTCTCTTCATGTTTCCCATTCTTTTATTTCTCTTTTCTTTTTTCTTTTCCATTGTTCCTTGTTTTTTGTTTTTTGGCAGGGGGGGGTCTGCATTACTTCCTCTTCTTTCCTTCAGCTTAATCCTTTCCTTAATTCTCTCTTCTTTCTCATTCTACCTATTTTTTCTCCTATTTTTCTCTTTTTTTTTTTTTTTTTTTTTTTTCTCCTTTTTTTTCTCTGTTCTCTTTTTTTCTCTTTTTTTTTTCTCTTTTTTTTTCTCTTTTTTTTTTCTCTTTTTTTCTCTTTTTTTTTTTTCTCTTTTTTTCTCTCTTTTTTTTTTTTCTCTTTTTTTCTCTTTTTTTTTTCTCTTTTTTTCTCTTTTTTTTTTTTTTTCTCTTTTTTTCTCTTTTTTTTTTTCTCTTTTTTTTTCTCTTCCTTCTGCTGCAGGTACAGAATTGAATGTGTGTATTGGGGTAGGACGGGTGGGGTTGAAGACAGCTCTAACAGATTAGTAGAAACAAGCAGGCAGCCCACCCTGACTAAGTCTACCAATCTCCTTCCTACCTGCCTACCTCCTGATGATATGTGGGTCAGGACATATCTCTTCTCTCCTACACCCATGAACCCTAGAATGCTGCTGCCTGTATCTTACCTCTGCCCTGCTGGAAGTTTCAACACTGCTTCACCTCCATCACTATGACTGCTACTCTTACTAACACTGCTACATTTCAATGGTATTTGCACTCCCCCCCCTCATACACACACTCAACATCTACAAGTGCCAGTGGCATATCTATTCTAATTACCATGATGACACTAACAGCTATTTAGACCTTTCATAACTTTTCTGTCATTGATTAGGAGTTATTAGACAATTTTTGTAAGAAATTTGAATTTTGGCATTCACTCCCTGTGTGTGTGTATATATATATATATATATATATATATATATATATATATATATTTACAAGAGGATAGGATCCAGGTAGAACTCAAATTTGTAGGTCTGATGAATTGTGATTACAATTCCAGTGTAATAAATTATAACCATGGAATATTAGTATTTAAGCCTTTTATATATATATATATATATATATATATATATATATATTATTGATGTTATATCCAGCACCCCGACAGTTTTGTAGATAAACCTTTTTGCAATCATTCAGTCCACTCATCAAGAGATGTCAACAATTGACTGCCAATTTTCTCATTTTCATTATTTTTATATTAAGTTAAAAAATAATTTATACACTTTTTATTGGCATTAGGTTGATTATTTTTTTCTTAGTGTATGTAAGTGTGTATGCATGTGTAGAATGTTTTTCCTTTTTCACTTGTAATGGCTTCTATCTCATTTTGGTGTCCATTGCCACTAAGATGACTCTTGAGAACAGCAGTTGATTTCATAGGTATCATGCATAGATGACAGATAAACTCTGTATCCTTGAGTTGATCTGCATGGCCTATAATTCTTCTGTGTACCACTGCACTTTTTCAGTCCAGATGATGATCTGCAAAACCTTTTTGCAAACAACACATGTATTGTTGGTAGGATGATCAGGCAGGTTGGCTTGCTTCTCGTCATTATGATGACCTTTCAGATGGTTTACATAACCTGCACTCAACAACAGCATGTGCTCACACACAACATATTTCCAAGACTGCCTATTAGTTGACAAATCAGGATGAGTGACTCTTTGGAGATCAAACTTGATCTGAGTATGCCTGAGACATTCATTCTCTACAGCCTCCTTTCCTAATAAAGTGCCTCCACTCTATTTAAAGTCAGTTCTTCTCAATGCTGTGCATTAAGATTATTCTTCAAATTATCTTTAAGCTTTTTTCTATGCTTGTTATGGATGCTTTCCTGTCCACACACACACACACACACACACACACACACACACAATAATCTATGTATAAGGAAGTGATTATTCTTAGAATCAGTCTTTAGTTTGTGTTTTTGCAGATGGCCTAAAATCTAAGCCTTGCTTTCTTAGCAAATTCATTCTTTGAGCCAGTTGATTCCAGTTTGTTCTCTCAGGAACCGGATTACCAAAAACTGGCCTTTCTGAGAAATAATTCCTCTTTTGGGAATCAGTCAGTTTCAGCAATGCTGAATTCATGTAAGACAATGTCACAACCATCTAGCAAAGTTAAAATTGTTTAATTCTAGCACATTGACTGGAGCAATTTTATTTGGTCTGTGTGAAGTCATTGGGGACGCATTTTGTTGTCTAAACCATTTTTTAAATCGAAACACAACAGTTTAAGTCATTCTCCACAGGGAGATGTTAAATCTTAAATGTCTTTTAAAGAGAGAGAGAAAAAAATGATCATTCTCCTTCCTCATGATCAACATTTTCTGCTACTCTATTTTACCTTTTGCTATTTCTTTCACTTTTCTTCTTTATTTATTATTTTTCTTAATTCTTCTTTATTTTACTCATTCCCTTTTTTCTTTAGTTCCTTTTTCATTTATATTTTTCTTTTTCTACTTTCTCCTCTATTTATCCTTTTTCTCTTATTTCTTGTTTTTCTTCTTCTTTTTTTCTTTTTTTTTTTTTTTTTTTTTTTTTACCACTGGGGTGGCTTACTCTTAACTTGTGTGTGTATTCGTGCAAGGAACACTGTGCCTGAATGTTTTCCCATATGCTTCACTACTTGTTCCCTGTATCTATTTCACTCAACTCTTTTACCTCCCAGTCAGCACACAATTCATAACTAATTCATGAAACAGTTCTTTAACACATTCTCAATGTGTGAAATCTGAAACCCCAAATTTCTGACCTTGTCTTCATCTATTTTTCCCCTCTTTTCTTTGGCAGTCCTTGACAAACTGCCAGCTGCCCTACCTTGGGAGATTTTTTTACTCCAATGCTGGTGACATCTTTTCTTCTTGGTGTTTTCATGAAAACACTGGTTTTGGTTTGTTGGCTAGTCTATTAGTGTGAAGTAGGGTGTTAAAGAATATAGCTTCAAAACATTCTGACAACTTACATTTGTTTGTTTGCCATTACCCAAAAGAAAAAAAAAAAAGTTGTTATATCCTAAGGATTCAATTCCTGTATTGTATTGCCTGAAGTAATTCTGTTGCAGCAAATGTTAACTGGTTATTGTGTTAGTCTTTAACTGCAAAACAAAAAGGATATGCTATGTAGAGGAACTCTAGAAAATGTGTTCAATAAATATTGGATATTAAAAAATTAATATAGTCTAAACTAATGTTACTTGTTAGATTTGAAGCCATGGTCCAGATTTCTTAAGTTCATGTTAAGTGATACTTTTCAATTATTTTATGGATAATTTATCTTCATACTAAAATGAATTGTCTAACATAAAAATATTTTCTTTCTGATAATGTAAAGATATCAAGTTGAACTTAGGGTTTTGTCAAAATGGCCCCTTGGTTTAATTTCTTGTTAATTTTAAAAAAAATTTTAAACACATACTTTCAAAAACTAATTGAAATTTATTTAAAAAAAAAAAAAAAAAATACTAAGTTCTCATTTTTAAGAATTTGCAAACAATTTTAAACTTAAATAAAATTCAAAAAAAAAAAAAAAAAAAAAATTTTAATTTAAAAAAAATAGGGAAGAGAAAATACATGACCAAAAAATAAAGGAAAGAAATTATTCAAAGAATGTTATGATTGTAATGTTTTTTTATTTTACAACTTTATGGCCTTCTTTACTTTTTTCTATGTCTATACCTCATCACCCCAACTCCCCACCCATGTTTTCATTTTCTTTTTTATTTAAACCTACCTTTTTTTCTGTGGAGATCTCTTTGCAATACCTTTAGTAATGTGTAAGTTTTGACTGACTTAATTTGATCAATAGTCAAAAAAACCATGATTTCTCTTTTATCTCTCTTCCAGTGAAACTAGCAAAGAGTGGGATCTCTTCTTCCTTTCCTCATTTCTATAGTTTCCCATCATGCTCTGTGGCTCTGTTTACACAAAACTTTCAAGAAAGAGGGCAGGTGGCGCCTTACTGTTTGGCAAAGAGAGAAACAGGGAAGTGGACCAGACTCTGTTCTCTTTTCCCAGCCCTATTTATGATTCTCTCTGGAACTCCTCTCTCCACCCTCTCAAAAGCTTCTTTTCCCCTTCTTTTTCAGAAACTCAAAGCCTCATCAAATGTTTCTCTTTAACTGTTTTGGTCTATCTTGTGCTATGGGACTAGGGCATGGATTTGACAGCCAGAGAAACATGACTGAAGTACATCAGTGTGGCAGGAAGGGAATGAGAGAGAGAGAGAGAGAGAGAGAGAGCGAGAAAGCGAGAGAGATTTACTGTTTAAAAAAAAAATGTAAAATATAGAGAAAGAAAATAGGAGTAAGAATTAAATCAAAGAAAAAAGAGAAACATACACTGAATGACAAAACAGGGTTTCAACAAAGAAAAGGCCTAAAGGATTGAAAAATACTTGGTGTTTTAAGATATTTTGAAAAAAGAAGAAAAAATAAGATAGTAAAAGTGAGTCAAGTTCTTTTCTGATGTTCTTGTTAAAATGGTATTCAGTCATTTTGTGGTTAGAATAAGACAAATTTGACCATGTTTTTGAGAAAGATGTAAATTTATCTTTCTTGGTATGTGTGCAGATTTTTTTAATCATTCACCCCCAAGCAAGGCAATAGTCATTACAACACAAGAAGTTAGTGAAAGAAACTGAGAAAACATTAAAGATAGAGAAAACAATAAATGAACATAATTCAATGAAGATGTTGATTTTAAATTTTTGAAGATCACAGTTGTCACACATGTAAGGAACTGAAAGAGTTTCATAGGCAAGAAGTGTGAGAGAAGAAACTATTAACATAAAGCTTACAGTTAAATCTAGCAATTTCAACAGATAAATGATATAACCTAGCTGACAATCTAGTACTACACTTAAATTTGTGAAGTCAAAGTATCAAAGAGGAAAGGACAGAACAATTACCATGAAAGCATTTATAGAAAGGGCACAAGGAAATTAAGCCAAGTCAGCACCAATGACGTAGCAGAAGTACCAATGTTAGTGTGTGGGTACATAAATGCTTGAAATTGGTAAATGCCATACATTAATTATTCCAAATTTTTACATGTCTGTGTGTGTATGTGAATAAATTTTTGTGTTAATGATTTCACATTGTGTGTGTGTTTCTATGTATAGGCTTCTTGCATACATGCACATATGCATTTTTCTCCTAGCTGACATCTGTAATATCCTCCCTCCCCCTCCACACACACACACACACACACACACACACATGTATAAAGTGGTCATTGAGGTCAACACCTAGCAGCAACAGTCTGTTTCATGCTTAAACACAATGCTCTATCCTTGATATTGAGCACTTTGACTCATAAATATAGCATACCTTAAAATTATAGATATATATATATATATATATATATATATATATAAGAGAGAGAGAGAAATGTATAGAATAAAGAAAATCCCAAAGGAAAGTTTATATTTTATTCCTCTGTATGTGTGGTTAATATTTTGAAAATTGTCCATACCAGATGTGCACAAAAAACTTCATTTTTTTTCTTTATAACCCTCACATTATTGAACCATTTGTAACTATCACATTATTACTTTATTCTTAAAATATTGTTTTCTTACAACTATTACCTTCCAACAATTCAGATAGCACAAATATTTTCTTGCTTTATTTCTCCTTTATTCTTGAGGAAGATCCATACTGTGCATTTATATTTTTTTTTCTCTTTGTATGGCAGGCTGCAGTGTTGGTTCTCTTCAATCTCTGCTCTGTCCTGTTGATTCTGCCCGCAGTTGTTAGTTGGGATTTGTACCGCAGAGAAGACAAACGCATTGATGTTTTCTGCTGTTCCCAAAGGTAAGGACTCGGACTTTTCTGACAAAGTAATAAAGAATTTTATCTTTTTTTTTTTTTTTTTTTTTTTTTTTTCTTGCCCAAAGAATGTTCTGAAAGCTAACAGTCTACAGGAGAGCATTCAACTTAGTTGGGAACTGAATATTGAAATCAAAAAATACAGTTTTATATTTTCATATGCAGGTTTAAATATTTTGATTTTAGATGACGTTGAAAGTTATGAGAATGACTTGCAAAGATTTCTTCTATAGATTCTATTGTTATTCATTAATATCTTGCACAAAAGCCATATGCTTTTTAATTACTTTAATATTATTTTAATTGAATTAACAAGAACAGTAGAAAATCAGAATTGGTATAACAAGTTTATTACCTTTTGGTACAGGGAAAAAATAATGTAGAATAGAAGCTAATATGGTGGGGCTCTCTAACTTTGGATGGCACCCACTCCAGATGGATTACTCTGAATTCAAAACTATGGAGAAGGCAACAGGAAACCACTCCACTGTCTTTTCAGAGATGTTACAGCAATTAACATATTTTAAAACCAAATAAATTAATAAAATGAAAACTGTAGGGAACCATGAAAGGATATGGTATTATAAAAAAATAATTTCTCTTGGGCACATATACGATGATCTTAAAGAGTAGCAAATGTCTGTACTATATTCATGTGGGATGTACAAATTTCCCACACTTTTGGTTAATACCTGTGTGTGTTTGTGTGTTGGTTACTTATATAAATCAAAATGAATTATTAAATATGTATTTAACAAATTTTTTTTCCCACTAAATCCCTGACATCATTAAAGTATAATCTATACCAACTACCTTTTAACTTTCAAATCAATGGGCTTATTAAATATTCAGCTAAAATATTTTACCCCATAATGTATAGAACTTAAATTAAAGAGTGGGAAGAAATTTTCTAAATATTTAATAAAAGATGGCAGTGGAATATGAACTATTAGGTTGGTGCAAAAATAATTTCGTTTTCTAACATATGTTACTATGTGAGAAAACGAAATTATTTTTGCACCAACCTAATATAATAATCACAAGTGTATTTTTCTCCAAAAAAGAATAATCATCTAAGTCTGACTATTTGAAATTCAGAAGTATTATTTTAATTCTAAATAATAGCTAAAAAAATCTATCACTTACCTATCTCAATTTATTTTATGACTTTTCTTTTTTTGAGCAGTGCAATAGCCAATCAAGTGATTGAGTTGAACCCTCACAGGGACTCAGAACGTAAAGATCACAGTCCACCTTATTCTGGTCATGGTCCCACCCATTTAAACATCCCTTATTCTCCATCCAGTGTGGCCATACATCATACAGTAACCCGCATTTCAGTGAATGGTTCTCATCCAGTCACATGTCTGGCTAAGCAATCACCTGAACGAGCAGTAATGCACATTACACCTCCAACCAAAGGAACAACTTCAGATAAAACACTTCCTCTTCCTTCTCCTCCTCCAACGCAACAACTACAACAACATAATGTTACTTTTCCTCGTAAGTATTCCTAGGTTTTGTTTTTGTCTATAGCATGGTTCCAGACTTTCCTTTTTCACTCTCACTCAAAACCATCCCGAAATCAAGATATTTGTTTTTAATTTTGTTATTTATAATTGTTAGTAGCATAATACAAACACCATTAAAATATTTTGGAAATAAATTTTTAAAAAGTTAAAATTTAAGATTTTAAAATTAAATAAATACAGAAACCTATTAGTCAAATTTTACTATAATTTTCTTTTTACTGAAATTTTATTTTATTTTAAAAAAATTCAGTTAAATCACTTTGAATAATTTTATATGGAAATGTTCTTGATTTTTATGCCCAGACTAATTTTTATCATACTTTAAGAATTGTTCTCCATGCATTTATTTTCTATTTACATTATTCAGACTGTTGTCCTCATCTTTATTGCAATAAAGATTAGGACAATGTAAATAATTACAGTAGAATCTCAGAAATATAAACAGACATTTATTTTCTATACAAAAGATATTAATGCATTCCAACTATTCAGAATAAAAAAAGGTTGCAAAGTCTTTATCAAAAAATTTTAATTTACAATTACTTGCTTTGCATAGTGACTAAATTTTCCATGTTTGTTTATTTTTTTTAAATTCTCCACTGTATTTTCAGTTAAGTTTATGTTAAGCAGAAAACATATTTTAAGATAAGCGAAACTAATGTTCTATCATCGCCAAGAGAATGTTAATCTCGAGCCCCGGTCTATACTTGGTTTAAAACTTCTCTTCAAGGCACATTTTCCCTGATTTTGATCAGCTTCTTTTTCCGTTATATATACAGCATTAATCTCTTTATAAAATCATCAATAACAAGTCTCATTTGGAAGCAATTTATAATTAATTTCTGACTGATCATTTAAAAAGACTTACCTGGCAAGGATCAAAATATTGCCAAACCTAAGACATATAAACAAAAAAAAAAACTTGTTATAATAATGATATAAAATAATAGTATCATTTTTTCATCATTTTAATTTCTAATTAAAGAAAGTTTAATATATTGAATAGGATTCATTATATATCCTTGTGAACATTTATTCATATACAGAAGAAGGCACTGCACAAAATTATAACCAAGTTAGTGGCAGTCTGTTGCATTTTCATAACTATATTCTGCATGTCTCATTTTGTATATGTCACAGAGGAAGGTTATGAAATCAGGCATGTGAGTCACTCCCTGGCAAGTTGAAGTTATCCTTAAACAAATTCATGTCATCGACATTTTCTTTGAAAATAAGAAAAAATATTTAATTAATATAGTAGTCCCACTGGGCTATTATTAGGTTGGTGCAAAAATAATGTTGTTTTTTGACATATTTTTTAACGTCAAAAAAACGACATTATTTTTGCATCAACCTAATACATAAAAATGTATATAATAAATGCACTATAGCCAAAGACCAACAAAATATTGTAAATAAAGTATAACTTTGTATTTCATATTGAATTAGGACAATATTGATGTATTATTCCATTTCTTTGATTTTAGCTGGTTGTCAGTCTAACACATCATCCCGCCAGTGTCTCGCTCCTGAAGAACCTGTGACGTGCAAAAGTCGTTGTGCTCAGGCCCAGCAAAAATGCTTCAACTTGTCTCTCACTTATATTGTCAAGAAACTTTATGGGCCTTGTTTACAGAAGAAGCCAGTCAAGGTAAGTGCAACAAAATATTCTGATTGAACTCTGAAGATAACAAATCTTGTTTATTATTATTCATATCACTAAAAATCTTTATAGATATAATAATTGTGTCACTGTTTTAACCGAGCCATTATACAGTACTACATTTGTTGGTCAAAGCAAGAAAATGTAAGCTAGCAAACGTGAAATTTGTCACTTAGCTGATTTTTGTAGATGAACCTTTGTGCAGTCCTTTGATCCACTCATCAGGAGGTATTAGCAATTGACTGCCAGTTTTCTCATTTTTCATTATTCTTATGTTAAATTAAAAAAATATTTATACGCTTTTTTATTGTTAGGCTAATTATTTTCTTTGTGTGTGTGTGTATGTGCATCTGAACCTATACATAGGATGTTGTGGTTATTTTCTTATACAACTAATTCACTTTTATTCTCTTTCAGGTGTTTACCATCTTGGTGTACGTCTTTATCTCAATTGTTGGTCTCTATGGTGCCATGCAAGTCAAAGATGGTCTTGACCTTACAGACATTGTACCACATGGAACGGCAGAGTATAGCTTCTTGGAGGCGAAATCCAAATACTTTGGATTTTATAATTTCTTTGCAGTTACCAAAGTAAGCACTTTTTCCAGTTGTATCTCTCGAAGTAAAATTTATATTTTTTAAAGATTTTTTTTAATACTATGCATTTGCATTTTGATATAGATTTTTTTTTTTTTTTTTCTACAACATTTTTCTAGTGAAATTTATAATCTTCTTCACTCAACACTATCTGCAGGCAATAACCTTAAATGCCTAATAGATGAGGGAGGATCATTTATTTTATTTTTAATTATTTATATTTTTAAGGAACCCCTCCGCCTCTAAGATTATTAACCTTTAGCACTCTGCATTATTAATATTACTTCCCGTTTCACTGCATTCTTTTTCAAGGCCTCACAATTGCAGTCTCTTTATTGTTATTTCACTCAAGTTGTTTTCTGTTACCATAGCAGGATATAACAACACAACTATGAAATTTAAACACTATTGTTCAGGGATCAGTCACCTTTAGTGGCAGGATAAACTTTTTGTACAGCAAATGAAGTCACAGTGATATTCCACCCTTTTTGACCTTTTAAATGATTTTCTAACCCCCTTTTATTAAGACCACCTCCACAGACCATTTATTGCAATTGGAAAAAAAAAATTTGCCTCCTGATTATTTAAAACCAGTGGTTCTCAAACTTTTTGGGTTGCCACCCTCTTGCATATCAAGATAAACACTAAGGTCCCCACTAACATTTGATTGGACTTTCTTGGTGTTAGTATTGCATGTCAAATGAGTATCTTAGTATTTCCCATAATAATTGTTATATAAATGGGATACACTGTAAAGTGAAGGCAAGATATACTTCAGGTAGAATGGGTGTATGTTAGGGTTCAGATGTGCCAGTGCCACCATCTGGCTGCCCACTTTTTCTCACTATCTACTTTGGAAATCACTGATTTTGACCCTTCCCTTTGTATTAGACGCCTAAGAATAGTTAAGTTTATCAGTTCTTTTCTCATATTGACCTTTCTTGTAAAATAATATTTAATGAACATTAATTGGATTTTGGGTTTTAATTTATTTACTTTTTCTTTTTTTTTTCCTGCCAGGATAACTTTGACTATGCACACGACCAAAAATTACTCTATTCTTATCACAAGGCATTCCAACAGGTTGGACATATCATCAAAAGGGAGGATGGCTCTCTACCAACATTCTGGTTGGAACTTTTCAGAGAGTGGCTCTTAGGTGAGATTCAACAATGGATTTTCTGAATACGTATTTTCTTTTTACCACAATACAATTAAGTTTCAGTTTTCACATGAGAAGAAGTATGACTAACTTTATTGATACAAGACTGTATTTTAGGTAAATCCAGTTAAGGATAAAATTTATTTCATTGCTAAATAAATTACGCTATAAAAAAAAAAATATGTTAAGAATCATTAACTGTTATAAATTAGCATAAATTTGAAGTGTAATGACATTTTTGATATTTAGAACTTTATAGATAACTGGATCTCTATTGTCTTTTATAAATGCTGTGGGCAGTAGAAATACCTCCCACATAATGGTAAGACATTAGTGAGATGAAGACACCATTTCCACTAATGTCTTACCATTATGTCGGAGGCATTTCTACTGCATCATTTATAAAGAATTTATGAAATGGGAAAACAACTTTGTTCATATTAAATTCATCAACAAAGATCTTTGGCAAATGTTCTCATCATTTACTAAAAAAAAAAATAATAAATATGCATACATATAAAAAAAAAGAAAATATGAACTAAATCTCTTTTTTTTTTTATATATATTTCTAATTATATCTTCCATGTTTTTACAATTTCCAATTGTATTGTTTTTGTATGCGAGTGTTGATTTTAATTATTCCACTTTGTTGCTTTTTTTTAACAGATCTACAGAATGAATTTGATGACAATGTTGCTAAAGGCAGTATTGGGCAAAAAGCTTGGTATGATAATGCCACAGAAGGTGGAATTTTAGCTTTTCGTCTCCTGGCACAAACAGGCAATGTGGATGATCCTCATGATGTTAACCAGGTATAATTAATTTGTGAAAGTTTCACACAAAATTCATACAAAACAGAACATAACCTGATATTCATTTTGAGATGAAACCAATTTTTTTTTTTTTTTTTTTTTAAATCACATTAATTCCAAAAGAGAATTAAATAAAATTTCTCCTCAGTTTATCTTTGTTTTTCTGACTCTTTTCATTTTTATTATCACTGCTGTAGATGCTATATATATATCTTTGAAGAATATGAAATATACTTTTACATTCTGAAAGAACAAGACATGATCTCATCAGAAAATCATATTTTTAGGAAAAAGTAAGAAACAAAATATATTTTCAAAGTTTAAAAATAAAATATCTTAGAAGTTGACAACTGGTTAGAATTACAGTAGTATCCTATATATGTATATTATTATTTATATACATACACATGCACACACACACACACACATTACCTCACAACTATTTAACTATTCTATTTTATTCTACTTTAGGTTTAAAATAAAAATAAAATTCCCCTTCTATATTTCTTTCCTAGGTTCACAAAGTTCGACTTGTGAAAGATGGTATCATAAATCCATCTGGTTTCTACAATTATTTGTCTGCTTGGCGAGGTTCTGATGTCTTGGCTTATGATTCTTCCATGGGCGATTTCTACCCACCACCACACTCTTTTGTTCATGACTACTTGGATCCGAGCCTTGAAAGTAAGAGGACATTATTTTGTACATTTTATAAAATATTGAAAAAATAAAATTATGTTTATTATATTGTATGATTTTTTTTTTACCAATATTTTTAAAGTTGTTGTAGTAATAGTAGTAATAATAACATCCTTTTTTTTTTTTCTTTAGTTCACAAATCCCACCAAATTCAATATGCTCAGTTGCCATTCTACCTTACAAATTTGTCAAATACCAGTGACATAATAGAAACAGTTCGGGTAAGTTTATTTTCTTTATCTTTGTTTTTTTACCAACCAATGATTTACCATTTTATTATTAGTAAATTTTATGCAAGTAAGTCAAGAAATTTCTCAACATTAAAACAATGAGACCTAATTGCCAATCAAGTAGTACAATTAAATTCATGAAGTCAAAGTATCAAGGAGGAAAGCTCATTAGAACAACAGCCATGAAAATATTTTAGAAAAAACAGGGAAGCATCATCATAGTGGAGGAAAAGTAACTGAAGGCAAGATGCCAGATCAGGACTGATTGCATTGTTATTGTTATTGTATTACATCACATGATATCATTGTAAGATTTAGTTGTGCTTCAAACTGGACAAACTTTTAAAACTTCTGGCACAAAGTTGGCAGACATGAGATTTATACATTTTGAATATATACATATATATAACCGAATAGGTAAATATAGGTAGTATACAAGCAAGCAATCATATACAAATACATATAAATACTCCATAGTATAAGAAAAAACAATGCTCAATGTTAAGTAACAGTTATTTAATGTATATATTAAATATACATAATATCTTGCACAACTCTGAGTTTTATGACAAAGCAATTATATTTATTTTTATTTTGAATAATAATTTTTTATATATAAAAATAATTTTGGCATGAAATTCAGAGTTGTGCAATTAATGTAAGATATTTATATTTCTTCCCAACCTATGAAAATAAAACAGTATACAATTAAATATCGAAACCACTCCATGTTATTCCACTTTAAAAGTTTCTGAAGCTAAATAAATAGAGAAATGTTAAATTTATAAAGGTTTTCCTACTTTTTTCTTTAACCATTTCTGAATGTGTTAGGAAAACACCTCTAAAAAAAACAATGATCTTTTTCATTGGGAATTTGCTAATAAAATATTTGCCATAAAATTTGCTAAGAAATATTTGCCATAAAAATGTTCATAAGACTTTATATCATCAAATGCTTATTTTCTTTTTTTTTTTTCTTTTTTTTTCAGCATATACGTTCAATATGTGATGAATTTGAGGAAAAAGGTCTTCCGAACTATCCTCATGGTGTACCTTTCACTTATTGGGAACAGTACTTACATCTACGAACATATTTGAGTTTATCTGTTGTCTGCATCCTTGTAGTCACGTTCCTTGCTATTGCAATCATCCTCATTAATCCATGGTTAGCTTTTATCATTGTAAGTTTCCATTTTATAATCCTTGTTATTCAATGTTGGTTTAAACTTCAAATTCAAGATCTGTATTGATTAATTCAATCCTGTTTTTTTTTTTTTTTCCCTGTGCTGGGTAGTAAAACAGCCTCAGCTTGACCCACTTCTCAAAACCACTTTTGGAATCTGTTCTTGGTTTGGTCAAGGAGTTTTCAATAACCCCCTCACCTTCATACATGTGAAATAATTTTGTACTATTGCAGTCTACCATATATATTATTTGTATTGTGGTAGACTGCATACAGCAATAACACCAATAATTCTTATTGATTTCCTATTAAGTCAATTTTTAAAACTAACTTCATTATCAGAATAGACTGAAATAAATGTTTAGCATTCTTTTAAAGAATCTTTAAAATTGTAAACTTCTTACTAAATGTTGTTTGATATGATTATTACTTATGGCTTTGAAATATTACAACCTCTGTTGCATGGTTTCTTTAAAAAATTAAGAAGCATTGAGTTCATGCAAGGTTTAAATAAAATTCTAATAAGCCTATTCACTTGTGACTTATCTGTGAAATGTCCTTATTTCAAAAGAAAAGCATTTGAAAATTAAATTTACAAAAACAATGTATATCTATTTATTAAAACAGGTTTTAAAACAATCTCAACCATTGACCATTGTGTTCCATATTATTCACTCATTCAACCATTTCATTCCTTTCTCTTTGCAGGTACTCATCCTTGCATTTTTAGTATTGCACTTACTTGGTTTCATGGGTCTTGCTGGTATTAAATTAAGTGCAATTCCTGCAGTCACTCTGGTCATTGCTGTTGGTATCGGCATGGAATTTGTTGTACATGTATGTGTGGTAAGTATTGATGTTTTTTCAAGAAACTTCTTTTATCAAATGCAAGAAAAAACATTCAGTTGAATATAGATTATGTAACCCAAACAAAATAGATACAAATATTACTATTTTATATCAAGCATAGTTTCAATAAAGGTACAGTGATAACAAAAATATTTATTGAACAGAAGTTAAAATACTCAACATTATAAATTCATTGAAATTATTTTATACTTAGTATTGTATCCATTGTTGTTGATGATTTTAGGTAATGTTTGAAAACTTTTTGCTATCTACTACTGTACAATTTAGATTTTTATGAAAAAAAAATGACTTCAAGTTGTTCTTGTTGCTCTTTGTTAATAATTTAATAATTTAAAAAAAAAAATGATCCCAGGATCTAGTTATTTATAACATTTGTTGGTGGGTGGTGCAATGAGACATTTAATGATGTCCCTCCCCAAGTAACATGTGACAAAATGTACTGGATTAAAACAGTACCAAGAGTAAGGAATAGTTACTGACTGGATCTTTTAGAGGAAATGGATATATGCTTTTTCCTTGGGCATTAGTTGGTATTCTCTTTAAACTATCTCAGCTAGTATTTGAACTCTTTTTGCCAATTCCATTTTCTATGTCATTAACCATCACGCCAAGTCAGCACCTCTTTTGTAAATATTAGTTTTGATAAAATAAAATGGTTTATTATTGTGAAAACTTTCTCACCTACTTGTATATTTTCTATGAAACTTATTCTATTGATTTTATGCTTTTCATGTCTTTACAGGGATTTTTAACTTCTGTTGGCAGTCGTAATAAACGCATGTTGATGTCATTGGAGCATACATTTGCACCTGTTGTTCATGGAGGCATTTCTACACTTCTGGGCATCATCATGTTGATGGGTGCAGAGTTTGATTTCATTATCAAGTAAGTGTCATGCAACATCTTTTTCTTTTTTTTTTTTACTCTCTCTCTCTCTCTTGTCAATGTTGTATCTGATATCACTATTGTGGGACTCATTATACTATTAGGTGCCCAATACAAGTAGGGCACATGACCAAGTAGTTAAAACGTTCACTTTCCAAACATAAGACCCAATTTTGAATCTCACCATGATTGATTTGTCAGGAAGGGCATTTCTTGATGCTGTCAACCTAGGAGAGACAATCCCAGCATGTGGCACCTTTGGGAAGTGCTTGAAAACCATACCATGGGTTGACACAAACATTGTTAGTGAAATTTGATGAATAGAACTATTTGGGAACTGTTGATGGTTGTCATTGTGACAAAGTGTTTGAACCTACTGGCTGTGTTCAGGCTTTTTATTTCACATCAGATAATGCACCCTCTCCCAGGAACTCTAACCAGGGTTTGCTCAACATTGTAGAATAACAATACAATAGACAGCACTTACCAGCATAAGGGTCCCAGCTAGCAGACAAAAATAAAGCAGGTTGTAACTCAATACAAACCCTGCGGTATTTACTTGACTCCCACGAGGTCAAGATGTGACACAAGGTCGTTTTTCGTGGGAAACCCGAGCGTTTCCGCATAGGGTCACTGGTCAAATATTGGTCATAACATGTCCAAGCTTAATCAAGTTTTAGTCCAAATTGGTCTTAGCTTGTCTTAGCATGTCCTGATATGGTCCAAACTAGACTTTGCCGCGGTCGCAACCCAGCCCGAAGGCCGGGCGCTGACCTCGCTGCGGTCAATACAAACCCTGCAAACTAACTGATGAATCAAGCTGGTATTTATACAGAAATACCTCCACTCATGTACCAGCAGCCAATCACAGCGCAAGCAATGGACTATCCCACTTTAGCACAATGAGATGCTCCATGGCACCATAAATAGCTCTCTTTCTCAAGGTTGAGTTGAGTGTTTATCTTGACTGTGATTGTTCAACAAACATAATTGCAGTATAAACCACAGGTGGACTCTGTGAACAAATGCAAATTTACCTGAGCAGGTGTCTGCAACAGGGATTGGCTAGCCACCCTAGTAGATAGGTATACTCAGATACAAGCAATCAGTCATTATTAAAAGGAAGCAATCTTAATAATTAGGAGAACCAGAACATTTTATAATATGCAATAAATGGGATGGATCTTAATAAAAGAAGGATCAGAAAATCATTTGACAGATCAAAAGTGAAAAATTAATAAATGGCTCTACAAAAGTCCTCTGTCTACTTGTGGGAATGATGCCAAATTGCTACATGTCATAAGACTAGATGGTTTCCTACAGGATACTTATACATTGAATAAAAACAATTATAATAAATAAATTTGATTTTTAATGCATACACATTTAAAAATATCTTATCTTCAGTTTGTTTGTTTATGGGACCAATGACAAGCATTCCTTTTATTATAAGAGGAATATAAAAGTTTTGTACTTTTGTATTTTTTAAAAATAAATATGTGACATTTCCATAGCATCATCAAGAAAGTTTATTACATGGTTAATTTTCTCATCCCTATCTGATGGACTATTCTGCCTATTTAGAAAATTGTTGCACAATTTATATATGTATATATTTATAGGTACCCCCAAAGATTCACTAAAATTGAGCATACATAATGAAAAAAACCCTAAACGTAATAAAAACAAAGTTTCATTGTCAAAATCTTGTTATTATAAGGAAAAATCCAAAGGATTTTTTGATTATTAAATTTTTTAATATTTTTTAGAACCTTCAAAAATTTGGTTAAAAATTTGTTTCTTGTGTCAACAGGTGATCATAAATTAATGACAAATTTGAGTGTCCTTTTGAAGTGTTAAACATATTGAAATTCTTGCAAAAATCAGATAATTATCTGATTTTAATTAAGCTTTTACGACTTATTCACAATTGAATGAAATTGTTTTAGAAATGTTTTTTTAGAAAATCTTGGTAATATTTTTTTTTTTTTTTTTTTTTTTTTTTTTTTTTACATCTGTTACCACTCTCTTATTTAATTTTATGAAATTTTCAGAAATTTATTTTTGTGACACCTAATGTTCATATTAGTTATAAAAACAAGTCCTTGGAGAATTTAAATAAAAATTTTTTTTTTTTTTTTTGTTACAGAAAATCTGCTCTGAATTGTAAAATAAAAAATGCAACAAGATTAAGACATTATGTAATTAGAAAAGTTTTTCATTGATTTTAGGAATATATTATGAACAGTATTGTCTTAAGAAGAAAAAATTTTTCAATGAATAATGAATTTTTACAAGAATTGCTTACTTTTTTTTATTTTAATTAATACTTTATAAAGTTTTAAATCTTTTAAAATTCTGTATTAATTTATAACAGTTGATATTGTCATAAAGTAAAACTATATTTACTAATCATAAATGGAAATGCTTATTACAATTAAATGACCTCCGCCCCAGTATTTTAAAAAGAATTTTGAATTTTTTGTGTGTGTGCACATATAAATATGCTGATTCTTATAAATACGGATGTCCATACACAACATTTCCTCTACAAGCATTTTGAAGACCTAAAATTCAATAAAGATATTAGATTACCTAGAATATTTTTTTAAGATTACTCAGTAGTTAAAAAATTGTATAAAAAAGGCATTCACATTATATTCAAGTAATTTTTACAGTTATGTTCCTCCTTAGAAAAAAAATAACCAAACAAAAGTGTAAGTAGAAAGTTGTCAACACCTCATAAAAACATCCACCTCCATATTAAAAAATGTTTTTTTGTAATATTTTTTAAATTAAAAGTAATATTTGTTTCCAATTAGATTAATTGAACTTTAAATCCACTAATCTTTCTCAAAGTTCAAGAAAAGTATATTTTATTTTTGAAAGATTTTTTAATAAATGGAATTACAATGTATTGGCAAATTTGTCAATATGGATTTTTTTTTTTTTTTTTTTACTAATAAAAAAAAAAATTAGGTTTTGTAAATAAATTGTTGAATTGTATCTGTGTCTCTTCTGAGAATTTGATATAAAAATGTGTGTGGTTTCATTCAATTAACTGAAACCCAGAAAAGTTATTGCATGTATTTGTATACTGGATTTATAAAAAAAAAAGTTTGTAAAGCTGAAAATTAAGCCTGTGTCTGTGTATTTGTACAAGTGTCTTTTTCTATGTGTTTTAGCAAAATTGGTGTTTAAGAGTTTACTGCTTCTTTCTTACTTGCCTGTGTATGTGTAATCAAGAGAGTTGAATTTGGAGTAGCAAAAAAGAAACCAGTGTGTGTGCTATTGTAAAAGGGTTGGTTTAGATAGGTCAAGAAATAAATCTTTTAATGTGAATACATTTGTGTGAGAGTAAGGGATGAGGGAGTAAGGGAGGCATGAAAGAAAGATATGGAAGAGTCAGGTTGGCTGGCCAGACCACCCATATTGCAACAGCCTGGTGACACTTGTGTCAGTACACCCACTTTTTTTTTCTCTCATTCTCTCCCAACCTAGCCTAGGGATCTGCCAAAAGAAAAAAAAAGCTGTAAACATCCTCAGTCTCCACACCCACTCTCTACCCGACCTTAAAACTCCTTTGTTAGCCTTTACTAGTCTCATTGGTGTCAGAATACAAAAAAAAAGTCCAAATACAAGCCAAAAAGCATCAAAAGTTAATGACTGACTGGACAGCCTAATTTTATTTAGGCTAAAGAAAGCAAATTTTAGTAGAAAAATATCAGTTAAATAAATTTAGGAAGAAAAAAAGAAAAAGAAAAAAGGGCTTTAACATTCAAAATTAACCCAAACAGTCCTTATTTTGGGAGGGTGTAACAGAAAATATTTAGTACCACAGGAAGTTCATCTTGAATTTTTTTTTTTCAAAGTCCTGAATTTTTGGTGGAGTTTACCAATAGGCACTGAGACCGGAAATCTTTTCTTTAAAAAAATTATAAAAGGTAATACGGGGTACAGTTTGCTAAGTAAATTAATTGTAAATTGATCCCCCTTTGAAAGCCAAACTCAAAAGAAATGATGTGATTTCTTATATATTTAAAAAAAAAAAAAAAAGTAAATAAAATTTAGAAATTAATTAGTAATTTGACTTTTTTTTTTTTTTCTCTCCATTGATTACTGTCAATTAAGCAGTCCGGAATTACAAATTAAAAAAAAAAAAAATTTTTTTTTTACATTTTAACTTTTAAAAAATTACAGTCTGTGAATACTTTTTTTGTTTTTTACTTCCATAAATTGATTTACATTCTATTTTACTGTAAAAAAAATGTAAATTATTTGTAAAATTTTTACAAATAATTTACATAGCAAACTAGACCCACCACCACCATGCTTCTATAAAATTTAATAATTTTATTTAATATGTGATTAAGTGATTCATTAATCTATAGTAATAAGGAAAATTTAAATAATTTAGACTTTTTTTTGTTGCAGTGCCTATTATATAACTCCAATTTTTTATGTACATTTTTAAATGATCTTTTTAAAACTGTAGCATCATGTAAATATTTATCAATATTGTTACATATTTATTTGTATTGCCTTATGAAAAACAAGTTTTCTCTTTTTCAAATAAATATTTTCATTGATACTTTAAAAAAAAATTAAGACAATTTATTTGGCACTTAAAAAAGATACAAAGAAAAATGACCCAAATAGAAATCCTTCCAACTGTTAGAAAAAGAGCCAGCCTTGGAGAATTGTCAAGGGAATACTTACTCTTCCAATTAGAGAAAATTAGGTTTTTATGGGTTCAGTGGAAAACCAAGGGTTCTGACAAATCTTTCAGTCTCCACTGTAGGCTAAGATCTCAGCAGGGAGTGGCACATCTGTGCTTTTTGGAGACCACACAGTATGCTAAGATTGACCCTGGTTTGCCCTTACTTGCACCTGGGAGGAGGACAACAGACACAGACCTCTTTATCATTTAGGAATATTTTTATCCCTCAAGCTGAGCACTGGGCCATGAAGGACATTTTTTTTCTTAGTACATCATACAATTAATTTAATACTTCCTCCCAAGTTTTTTTTTCCCCTAAAGGAGGGAAAACACAAGTTTTCAAAGCTTACTCTTATAATCATAATTATAGAGCTTGAATAAAGCCTAAGGGTTGTACTATAATAAAACACAGTTTTTCAGCAAATATGTACAATGGAAATAATTATAATGTTACAATGCCAATTGACTACAGCACAATACAAAAGAAAACTAACAAAATAAAATAATACACTGAACCTTCAGAATAAGAAAGAGGAAGTGTGTCATTTAAATAAGAACAAAGCCATAACAATTATGAAAAGAACAACAGGTGTGAAAGGTACCCAAGATTTTGGTGCAAATTACTATATTGGTAAAAAAAAAAAAATCTGTTTCCAGAAACTCTAAGCCATTTAGTTCGCTTAAATTGGAATTTCTCAAATACAAATGTGCAGGTCAATGGTCATAATACACAGTTTAAAGTAAAAATTATCTGCTATAATTAATGTTTGAAGTAATAAAAATGTCGGATTAAAAATAAATCCATTAATTCTTTAGAAATTGATGTTATTCCAAGTGTTTAAAATTAAAAATCCACTGAAAGAGTACTTTATTTATATTAGTAATAGTATGAATTTTAATTTGTATCACAAAACTTTTAAGAAAATGCTCATAAATATTTACATAATGAGAATCTTCCACTGTTTGGTTACTAATTGTAAAGCGTTCTTCAATTATGGGTCTAATAAATTTAAATTCTATTCCTATTCAACCAGTCTTAACTTAGTACATGGAAAACATTGCAATTTAAGAACAAAATTGAAATATTTTACAAATTTTTTGCAATACTTAAAAAAAAAAAAAAAAAAAAAAAAAAAAAAGGCAAAATAAATAATTCTTTTCTTTTTTTAACAATTATCAATGGAATGTTCAGGTAATGCAACAGGCAGTGGCATGTAAAGAGGAATCTGCATTTTAAATTCTAATCAAGTCTGTTTCACTCATTTTTGCACTAATGCCTTTGGGAAAGGCACAAAAATCCATAGTCTTCCACCTGTGGCTCTTTAGGTAGGGCAACCAGTGTGAGACAACTCTGAATTCAAAACCAGCATGAAGAAGGATGGGCTCCGTCAGGCTATTTTTTTTCCTTAGACACACCTACTACCAATAGTACACGTGGTGCCTCTATTATGTTCTTGAGTTATCGAAAAGTAGGGCATTCCTGAATAAAGTAAGGCTATTTGAGTTACTTTCTATATTTGATTGATTAGAAAGAAAAAAATAATAATTTGTGTGCATTTCTGTATATATACAATATTAAGCATCTCTTTTTTATCTGTATATAAATGGTTTGGAAGCATTTATTTACACAGGCCATTTTTTAGTTCTGTTTTCTTAAGGTTTTAAAGAATGTGTCAGTTGTCCTGGGAATAAGCAAATCTTCTTTGAGGTCAGACTAAAAAACGCTGTTGCCCTCACCCCACCATATTCTGCTTCTTTCACCTAACCCTCAAAATCTACCATGTGGAACTCCTGAGTTTTCTTGGAGAAGTGCTAAAAAGGCTAGCAAGCTAAATGTGTGTGGCCTACCAATCCAGGATGAGATATCTCTGTACTGTTCTTCTCTTTCTTCTCCCTTTTCCCCTCATACACGCATATTCCTTTCTCACTCCCACCCCATCATTTTTGTTCCCCTTTCTTGAAAGTTTACTCTGATTACATTACCCATTTTTTCTAAATCTCAGTGTTAGAGAATTTTCAGTCTTTTATTTAAAAAACAAAAAATGCTATGTTGATAGTTATATGACTGCACATTAACTATGTGGAGATTTTTTCTTTTTTCAGTAATTCAAATACATTATTTTAAACGGTTTGCCAGATGTTTGGATGGTAGATCAGAATTTATTAAATGTGCATTTTTATTTATTGGAAAAATAATCCTCAAAAAAAGTTTTTTTTTTTTTTTTTTTTTTTTTTATGTCTAATGAAATTTCAAAAAAAAAATATTTTCACTGATCGATTTCTTGAACATTTGTAAAATCGTAACTTACCGATAAGAAAAAAGAGGAAAGGAAAGATTTTTAAAGTAATGTTTTTGTAATTATAAATAATATTTCTAACTTTAAGTGTCTGCTCTAATTAAATAACTACGTACGTAGTAGTGGCCCAAAAATAATATTACTATTAGCAATTTAGAAACAGGAAATAAATCCTATTCAGAACAACCTACCCACGTGGATAGGCTGTGACACATGGTCAGTTCAAGGTGTGGGCTTACACGCGTGTGTGTGGGCAGGAACCACCACAAAAAAAAAAAAAAAAAAACTCATCTTTACTTTATTTTTTTTCTTCTTTGCTCTATTGTTACCGCCCTGCTCTGAATTAAGCTCCACCCCTTATTTTCCATGCTTCTTCCGGTTTTTCCACTCGTAATATCAGCCTACTATTATTTTTTTTTGCCAGTTCTCTTAATTTCTTTAGTTTTAGAGTCCCTTGCTTGAGTTGCCGTCAGAATGCGTGTTACAGTCGTTGGAACAAAATTTTATTTTAAACTGTTGAAGTTTGATTATTTTTTGTTTGTTTCTTCTAAGTTTTCAAAGATTTTTGTTACGTAATAAAAACATTAACAGAGAAAAATAATCTGTTTAAAATAAATACATGAAATAAACAATAAAATCAACTGAGTAACTGTCTGGAAGTCTTGAATTTTTTTTTTTTTTTTTTTTTTATTGTCATTTATCATACACCATGCATGCTACCTACATGGGATCATTTGAATTGAACTTTGATTGCTTTTGATTATTGCCATGTATGTATGTCCTTTAAACACACTTTTAACGTCCTAAATATTTTATTATGGTCGTTGTTTTATATGCTTTCATATATATATATATATATATATATTTTTTTTTTTTTTTCACAGGTATATTTTTAATGTTTTACTTGTATTGGTTCTACTTGGCCTTCTCAACGGGTTGTGGTTCTTGCCTGTAATTTTATCTATGGCCGGCCCACCAGGGGAGGTAAGTCATTGTCTAACTCTTCTATTTAGAAACTAAGAAATGAATCACCTCACTCAAACAATTAATTCAGGTATTAAGACATTGGATATTATTGTTGGTTTAAAAATGAAAATAAATTAAAGACTGGAATAAGATATGATCCAATTAAGAAAATTATGGGAAAAATTATTGTACCTTCAAGTAATGTCTACTTAATGATAATATTACTTTATTAAAAAAAAAAAGGTAATCTAAAATATACCTTGGCATTTTTTTTTTTATTTTGTATTCACAAATAGTTTTGAAAAATTAATAGTTTGCTATTCCCTATATCCTATTATCATCATTATATTTTTCCGCCCTCAGATTATACCTAAGGACAATGGAGACATGATTGAGGCACCAACACCAGAACCATCTCCACGTCCTCGGGAGAGACCTGTGCGCTCTGTCAGTCGACATATATACCCACGGATGCCATCTGACATATCACTTAGCACCATTACAGAGGAACCCACACAATACTCTTCACATGAAATTATTGTACAACCAGAAGTTGTTGTAGAAACCACAACAGTTCCTGTGACACGAAAAGAATCTAGTGAAAGTGTAAGTATCATAAACTTTTTTCCTTAGAAAATACATTCCCCTCTTTGAATCTAATTGCATCTTCTAAATTTGTCAGCAAAGTTTAATATACATATGCGCAAAAAAAGTGTCAAAAAGATGTTTTTTTTTTCTCTTGATACTGCTTTTACTGTGGCAAATTTTATTGATTTAAAAAGTTATATTTAAATTTTAATAAAACCAAAATATATGAAATTGGATTTATGCATTCTCTTTTATCTCAAGAATTGGCAATGTCCATTGTCATCAGTGTTCCCTTGAGCATGTATACAGCAACTTCTCAAAGGGTAGCAACAAATTCTATATTACATTCAGTTGTGTGTGAATCAATTACCCAAACTTTAGGCTATCATCTCGTATATAAAATATGAGGTAGACTGAAGTGAAACATTGAATTAGAATAACAATAAAAATTCTAGAATTTATTCCCCACAAAAATATAAATATCTTAATATTTCAGATAAAAATTACCATTTTTATTACCATCTTTAAAATTTCAAATGCTTTAGGAATGATAGTTATTTAATGCAATTATCAATTTTTTTTTTCTTTTTGTTAATAAATATTAACATTCAATAAATTTAATCATTATAAATTTATATTTAAGGAAATGATGTTTTTTTCTTGTATTTTTCTTTTGTTCTGGTATTTTGAAATTCTATAAACAGAATTTGTAAATTTTGTTTACTAAATATATTTTTGTGGGAAAAACTTAAGAGAAATGATGGAATATTGAATTAGCAGCCATATTTGGAATATTTTGGCTGAAATGCCTTATTACAGAAAACTGAATTTCATTTTTTTTTTTTTTTTTATCATTAAATAAAGAATTTGACACTGATAGCCTTAAAAACACCAGGAAAATATTTAGAATGACATGCTATAAATATTATTAGTCATGCTGAATCTGATACAAATGGATTCATTAACAAATCCACAGGACAATTGTAACTTAAAATAGAAAATGTGTGTGTTTGTATCCATTTTAAGTGTTAAGCATTGTAATTTTAAAAAATAAGATCTGAGTTTAAGTTAAAAGTCCAAAGAAACAGACACTGAAATAAATTTATCAGATACCCTATTCTTGTGTCTCTACTTGTACCAAATATATAAGATTTTAAATTTCAATTTCTAAAATTATTTTTACTTATCCTTTTCAGAATTCCCCCCATGGTACACCTCCTGTGAAACATGTGACCCGAGTAAAGGCAACAGCAACAGTCAAAGTAGAAGTACACACACCTTTACCAGGTTAGTATACTATACAACATTGCTATCTATATACAGTCTCTTATTTATTTCATAACATTTTTATGATATAGTCAATCCATTTAAAACAAAAATATGAATGCTACCAATGCTATCTTCTGAAATTTTGAAAATTTTGCATTTTTACTTAAAATAATTAAGATGAATGTTTGGAAATGCTTATTTTCTCAGTAAAGTTTATGTGACAGTAAAATATGACCATTTATTTACATCCCTGGGTGGTCTTCTTTGTCACATAACCACATAGCTATCGTTTCACTTAACAAATTTCTGATAACTAATTTCCTGAAGACTATTCTTTCTATAAGACTGCAACAGTGATAGCAGTGGCGAATGTCTTTATGTAAACAAGCCATACAGCCCCATTAGCTTTGCCTGAATATTTTGGAAAACCATTCTCTCCAAAATTATTCTGCCTAAGAACTTCAACCAATCCAATGGGCAGGTCTTTATGCAAGCAACTTAGTTAGTCTCAAGAGATTTTAGAAATAATTTTTGATTTTGGCTGTAGAAGTCATTTATGTAGTAGTCATCATTTTTAATTTGGTGAGTCCTGCAAGTGGATACACAACTGTACCCAGATATACTAAGTTATCACTAAATTAATATTCCAGTTCAATTCCTTAAAAACTCTTCAACCCATCTAATTTTTTTTAGAATTAATGAACTTTCTTAATCCTTGTTTTGTGTTTTGTTTACATTTAATTCAAATAACCATCAAATGCAATAAAGTATTCTCATGCATTTTTCTCCTTGATTCTATACAATAAAACCAATCTTTTCTGCATTTAACTATCTGTTGGCTACTATCAAGCCTCTCTGAAGTTCTATACTTCCCCACACAAAATAGTTACTACTTACCTTATTTATATATTTTGTGCATATGCATATCTTGAAATTAAAATCATAAACTCATTTTGTTTCATTAAAAAAAAACTTCTGCTTTTTTTTTTTTTTTTTTTTTTTTTTTTTTCTCAAATGTACCTAATTTCCCATTCTTTTTCATTTCTACTTTCAGGTGCTGTAGAACAAGAACACAGTTACAAAAGCAAAAGACGAAAGTTGAAAGAGTTAGATAGCTCAGACTCAGATGGCAGCAAATGAGGTAATTCTATCATTTTGATTTTACCTTTTTTTTTTTTTTTTTTTTTTTTTATACCTACATTATACCTTTATACCTAAACAATATTGAGTAGCTAGTTCTATTTAAAGAAAATGTCCTTTTCTTTTTTATCAATCAAGGATAATACTTATTCAGTTTGGTTCTTTACTTCATGTTCTAGACACACAGGATATTTCAACAATATATATATATATATATATATATATATATATATATATATATAATGTAATATTTGCAGTTCAATGAAGGCTATTATGAAAAGTGTATACATGTAGATAATTTATATTTGTGACAATTTTTGTCAGTATTGTGAAATGTAACTATATTTTTTCTCTCTTCTCAGTTAAGCAAAAATGACCTCAAATGATTTCTGCAATTAGCTTGTTCATCTTGGAAGAGTGTAAATGTTAAAATATATAAGTTCATAAAAACAGACAATTATACAAATATGCTCTTAAAAATCAGTCACACAGTAATCGTAATAGAAAATCTTTAATGTTTTATTCTGGTGATGTTCAAAAAAAATTTTATATCATTTCATCAGTAAATGTTCAATGGATTTATCTCATTGACCAACTCTAGAGTTTCATATAATACTGCTCATCAGGGTCAGATGGTCTAATGATTCTGTTGATATACCAGATATCATATTTATACTCTACAAAAAATAAACCCTAACCATAGGTTTCAAATTTCAAGGACATACTTACACAAGAGTTTGTTATATATATATATATATATATATATATATATCTATATATATATATATATTATTACTTCAAACATTATTGTTAGAGGATACCCGTGTTTGAAATAGATGCCCAATTTTTAATTGTTAAACAGTGTTTATTGCATCTATCAGCTTACACCCTTGAAAAAACTTAATAAAGAAAATGTGCTCTCCAGCAGGGTTTGAAGCTGTGTCCCCCCTTTGCAAGAGAAATCACCATTTGAACTGGTGTGCTTTAGACTGCTCGAACATAGAAAGTGTCACCACCCAGCAAGGTGGGCATTCTTCAGATTTGCAAATAGAACCTTGCTGGGCTGTGACCCTTTCTGGCCAAGTGGTCAAAAACACACCAGTTCAAACACTGGTTTCTCAAGGGTGGTGCAGGTTTGAACCTTACCAGAGAGCACATTTTCTCTAAGTTTTCTCAAGTACTGCTTAAAAATAGAAAATGGAGTGTCTTTTTCAAATATGTGTATCCACTAAAAATAACATTCTGAAGTAATAAAAATGTTGGATTAAAAATAAAATCATTAGTTCTTTAGAAATTTTGTTTTTATACAAGTGTATTGTTCCATGTTGATTATATGTTTTTTTCATTATTATTCCTTGTCTTTTGTTGCAGAGGGGGTACCGCCATCTGAATGTCACAGAAGACATGCCTGATATTGATATTTATAAATTATGAGCTCAATCTCAGAGTCTGTCTGGTGTCCTCACCAACCGCTGACTCAAAATTATCAACAGGTGTTCACAGACCCAGTCGTTCATGGTGACACTCTGTGGAAATTCGCTAACAGAACGTAAGAGCAGATATGATGACATTATCTCAAAAAATGGAAAAGTTAAAACAAACAAAAAAGAAAGAAACTCAGACACTTGTTACCATCCATGATTTGGGTTATGTGAAAGTTCTTCACCCTGTGCAATTGAGAAATTTTCCATGAAGATGGGAGCAGCTAATAACAAATGGAAAGAAGAACATATGACTATTGATGTGTGTCAGTGCCTTGCTTATCTGACTAACTGTCAATGTTATTGGATGAAATAATAATAGTACAGATGCTTTTTCTAGGACATAATGCCAGAACTGAAAAGCACCTTGCAAAGCTGAAGTAAAAAATGGATTCACAGAAAGCATGATGAAAATGAGAGGGGAAGAAGACAGAAAGAAAATGTTCATAGGTTATCCCAGTGCTGTGGAAAACGGGATTAGATTTAATCCTCTAAGAGTGAACTAATACTTCCAAGATGGATCGTTAGTGCTGTGGATTTTTATTTTTATCCCTTTTCCCAAATTCCTCCTGATCATGTTTTGAAAAGATCAGCAGCTGTATAACAATCATGGAGTCTGCTGCTATCCACATCAGCAGAGGGAAGAAGAAAACAATCAAATTTTTATATAGACGTCCCTACTTGCCTGCAAAAAAAAATGAAAACATCCCAAATGAATGAAAAAGATTTTTAAAAATAAGAAAAGAAAAATATTCTCCTAGTCTGCAAAAAATGGCAGATACACACTTTTTCTCTCCTTTTTTTTTTTTTTTTTTTTTTTTTAATGTGCAGCCATATGTTGTACATATATTTTTATAATTAATTTATGCCTTAAGAGAAAGAAAGATGAACAAACAAAAAATTAGTTTTACTATATTAAAAAGTATCTGAATAATTTTCATGGTTGTGAAACAACTATCTTCCAAAAAAAAAAATTTTTTTTCCTTAAAACTTTTAGGCTTTTCTACATACATCACCATTTCCAAATACAAACGAATCATATGCATAAGCACATTGTCCTCATCATTATCATAGAGTAAAATCCATTATATAAACCTTTTTTTTATTATTTCAGTAAAAAAAAAAAAAAAAAAAACTTTCTAGCTTTTAATTTAATACTTTTTATTAACAAAATTTACTTTGCTAGCAATCTTTAAAAAATGCAATTAAAATAAAAAATAATTTTACAATTTATACAGAAAGAGATTGAGTAAAAAGAAAAAAGACCGACAATGTACCATGTGCTGGTTTCCAACCTGTCCACAATTATCTCCAAATAACCAATGCATGATACTCCCTTTGTTCTTTGATTTCTTTATCAAGTTTGTAGATTCTATATCTTACTACCTGTATTTGTTTATCTTTCTCTCTCTTTTGAAATTGTTCAATTTATGACTTGTAGCTGCACTTGATTTCTCCTAATATAGGCCTGTAATTTGTTCGAGGCCACATCTATGGTTGTGCTTTAGCTGTGCTCAATGCATTGCTCTTGAAGAATCTTCTGCAAAAGCTGAGAAAGATTCACTTCTGGACATTTTGATAGCATCTTTTCTCTGTTATTACATTCAAATTGGTCAAAAGCAACCCCCCCTCCTTTTTTTTTTCTTTTCTTTATCTGCTTATTTTTTTTAGATGTTTCCATGAATTTCTCAGGTGAAAATCTTTCTCTGAAAAACAGAAAAAGGCAAAATTAAGAAGAGAAAGAATGAGACTTTTTTTTTTTTTTTTTTGTCACAAAATTACTCTTCAACATCTGTTTTTCTTGCTGATTCAATGAATGCATTGTTTCAATCAGGGAGGATGAAAATAAAGATAAATGCATTCAGAGTTTTAAAAAGAAAATTCAAACAAGCTGTCCATTTAACTCCAATGTTTTCGAAAAAAAATGTCTTAATTTCTGATGGTGTTTATGGTCAGTCAGTGTATCGGTGTCTGTTGTCTGTGTGGGTGCCTCTGAGCAGAAACTTAAAAAGGGCTGCAAGCAGAATGTTTAACTGGGAGAGGAGTGAAATAAGAGGGAAGCCTGAATGTTAACTTTTTTTTTTTCAATAGAATCTGGAAAAAAAAAAAAAAACTGACCATTTCTTTTATATATATATATATATATATATATATAAAATAGAAAATTGACTTTTTATAATTTGTACGGGTATATTTCTGTTAAGGCATAAAAAAAAAATATCCTCAGCGTATAAGCCAATCATACTGAAAAAAGTAAGCAAGTTCAAGTTTTTTTCTCGTCTATGGTTGTGCTCCCATGTAGTCAGTCAGATCGTTAATACTTACCAAAATTTATTTATTTATAAAAAAAAAAAAAAATTCCAATTATGGAACATGGAAGCGGCTTACTAAATTTTTTTTTTTTTAAATCTTTTCTTTTGTACATTTTTTTTTTTTTTTTTTTTTTTTTTTTTTGCAGTGACCAACAATACAAAAAAAATGGTTCAGTTTCATAAATGTCTTGTATAAATAACCAGCCAACTAAACAGTTTCAAAAAAAAAAAAAAGAAAATTGTTGATGCATGCATTCTCAATAAATATATACACACATACACACACACTGTCATGTGACCAAACTGTCATTCAGAAACAGTTGTATCTATATAACTGTAAAACATTTACCCTTTCTCTGATTTTTAGCAAGATCTTATCATTAAGAAAATTGCACATCCACTTACATGCATGTATGCGTAATAATGCAATCTTTATAAATAATTCTACATATTTATATAAGTAATATATCATAGGAATTTGCTGTTGGTCTTTCTACATTTATAAATTACTTAATGAACCAAAGGAAGAAAGAGACTATAATTGTACAAAAAAAGGTTCTCGTATTTCTATGAGTTGTACATTTTTCTGTGTGTATGCTTGTGAGAGTGTGTATCCTGTGATAAAAGGCAGTTTTCAATCCAGTTTTTTTAAGCTGTGTTTACCATCAATTCCATTTGACTTTTGCTACAATCTTAATTCCTGTCAATTTTTCTGTTGGTCAGCAACAAAACTTTTTTTTTTTTTTTTTTTTCTTTTTGCTCTTCACTCATAGCAGCAACACAATCAACCAAAAGTTTTGCAATAGTATTAGTCTTTCTTATAATCTTGCTTTTCCTCATTATTCAACTTTTTTTTTATTCTCTTCCTTCATACAATTTACATGTATTTTGCAATGACAATTACATTCACTGGCCACTGTGATTTGTGTAAGGTTTCTATTGGGATCTGTTTGTCACAGACAAACTTACTGAGTTCAGTGTTGTTTCTGATACATTATCAGTTGTATTTTTATTTAATCAAATTTATCCACTTTCACTAAAAACTAGAACTAGCATTTTAAGATTGTTGATCTTTTACTCTCATTAATTGCCAATATTCTGTTATTATTTTTCTTAAAGAATCTTTGCTTATACAAAGACATTGAATCTAAATGTTTCCTTCTAAGAAAGACTTACAGCAAAACTTCTTTGTGAATTATAAAGAATTAAAAATTCATTGTTGGCAAAAGACATTTTTATAGATAGACATTTGGTGGCCATTTTAAAAAAGCGAAAAGAAATATTTTTTTTTTTTTTACAATCGCTTTTTGTAATGTCACCAAAGTTCCTTGCAGTTATAGATGTGAATTTACAGAAATAAATAACAATCTAATCTAATGTTTTCCTGGAAGGAGTGAGAATGAATGAAAACTAAGGGAAGGGGTAAGAGTTAAATTGAGAGGAATCAGCAGTTCTGATTCATTTTTTTTTTTTTTTTTTTTTTTTTTTTTCTGCTTATGTCCTGTGTGAATTGTTGAAAGGTGTATGTTATATTTTTTTGTTACTGTATAAATAAAAAAAATTTAATAATATATATGGACAAGCAAAACAAAAAAGTAACAATCTTGACTGTTGTTGACCATTTTAAAAAAAGAAGAAAAATGGTAACACAGTTGCTCCGTTGCTGGTGATATGTAAAAATTTGTGTTAAGCTAAATGATTAATGGTTGCTGTCAAATGTTGTACAAACAGTATTGCACACTATGTGTGCTATCAAATCTTTATACTATTTTTATCACACAATTCCTCCCCCACTTTTTTTTTTTTTTTTTTTTTTTTTAATAACAAGTAAAACATAATACTTAACTGTGTTCTTAATTTCCTTACAAACCTCTAATCTAATATTCTGTAACAATAGCTCATTCATATGTAGGAAGACATGGCTACTCATTTAGTTGATTTTAAATGTATAAAGTCTTCATCACTTTTTATGTTAAAAATGAAACCATAACAATCAATGGACTGCCCAGCAGTTTTTTTTTTCTTAATAGTCCCTACTGAAATGAAAGATCTAGAGTTTAATATACCATCAAATATAATATTGTAAAAAGTATTAATTCAATCTCAATTTATAATAAGCCAGAAGCAATTTGGTTTATTGGATTTATTTCTTCTATACAAGAAAATCCTGAGAAAGCTGACATTCTTTTTTTAAACTTATAAATTTTATATCTATGTATGAGTTTCTCATGGTAATTATCATGATAATCAGACTTAACCCAATACATAATTATTATTCATAGATATACAAGTAAAATCAGCCATCAAAAAATACTTTTTATTATTGAATCAATCTTATTCAATTTGTAAAAATGAAAACATCAAGTTTTAACAAAATTCTTTCTAGATTAATTAAATTCCTAAATATTCAGTGTCTATTTTTCATCTATTTTTCATCTTTTCAACATTTTAAGAAACCCTGTTTAATAATACATACTGCCATTGCAGTGAATTTCTTTGTAAAGAGGTTGTATCAAAGCCAGAATGTTATATGCCAGTATGTTGTTCAATCAACAATTCCTTCCTATGTATCAGTCTGCTCTCAGGGTTTTAAATTCAGACAGATATACTCATGGGTTTTTTTAAGATTAATAATAATAATTTTCTCTTCTTGTTTAAATGTCATTTTATTTATTGATCTACTCTTAACTTTAACTTTTGTTATTCTTATCATGATTTTGTACTTGGTTCTACTAACCATTCTGTTGCAACAGTTTTTTGGTCTTGTTTTTCTTCCTTCAGATTTTGAAAAGAACTAAATTTCTAAGTAGTCAACTTAGGCAATCAGTGTCTTGTAAATGATAATGTCTAAAAATTCAGACACTTAACTCTTTGCCAATTAAAATATTTAAATATTTTGTTTAGGCTTCTTCTCTATGTAACATGTGCACACACATACACACACACAAATTATTATTTGTATTCATGTGAATTTCTTTTTTTAAAATATATTATCAGTTAGGACTTAAGAAAATAATATAGATTTATCTTTAGAGAGGATGGATTAATAAATGTTAGTTTATGATGTATCAACTTCTGCATAATAATAATCACATATTAATTAATATTGAAATGATACTGAATCAACCCTCACCCTTCCCCACAACTTCTGGTATATTACTCATGGTACACCTTGTCCAAAGATAACCTGAAAGTTTGCTAGGTAAAAGTACCTACCTATCTGGGGCATTTGAATGGCCAGTCACCCCTTTTATCAAACTTTGTCCCATGATACATTTTAAAGAGCAGTGAATAGTTTTTCGTTGTTACATTTTTATTTACATTTGGATATTATTATATTATATCAATACCAATCCTTTTTTTTTTTTTTTTACTTTTTCCATTTTACCAGAGCCATTCTGATTTTAATTTGCTGGGGTGGGAATTCATGGCAGAATAGGGCAGTGCACTGTAAAGTGTAAAATATTAATGCCAGTGAGAGGACCAAGATAGGTGTTCGGAAGCAGTCAACCAAAAATGGTTCCCCACTTTCATTTTCTCCTCAAATTATTCCATACCCTTTCAAAAGATTTGGGCTGGTGATGTGGCTTCTCTGCTAATTGATTCATATTCCTGTAAAATCATCAAATACCTACAAAATATATCTACCTATTTTCCTTTAAAAGCCTAAGAAGCTGATAACTAAAATAATATATTACTAAGAAGTCTCTCTCTCTCTCTCTCTCTCTATATATATATATATATATATATATATATATATATATGATTAATACAGATATAAAATTTGTCATTTAGTTGATTAATGTTATTCTCAGCATCTTAACTCTAGAGTTTCGTAGACAGACACTCTCCACCCCTGCAATTACTCTGTTAGCTTGTCAGGAGATATAATGTGTAATTAATAATATTTTAAGACTTACTGACCATATTGAGCCAATTTTACATGTGCTTCAAAAAAGAAATCATTAAGCAAATGATTTGATATTACTTGTTACTTTCTAATGTAGCCAGTATGAAAAACCAAAAAGAATATGTATATATTGTATAAAGGCCTCACTGATAAAATAATCTATAAAGTATAGACATTATTTTCTTGTGAATGGTGTCTCAAAGTTTAAGAAAATTATCTAAAGCTGAAATAAGTGAAAATGTTGAAGTAATGCAACTGTGATTTGAATGGTTAGGTTTCTATAAAGTTATCATTACTGCACAATGTTGTTGTTAGGTTGGTGCAAAAATAATGTCGGTTTCTGACGTATTTTTTAACATCAAAAACCGACATTATTTTTGCACCAACCTAATATTATCTTTTATATTGAGTGAATTCCTTATATTGCAGAACATTTTTATTATTGTTATCCACTTTTTACAATAGCTTGCAGGATGTGTGGGTAGTATTATTGATATTGGCTTGGAATGAGAAGTCAGACAGCTAAGTTCAAATTTCAGTCTAGTTTGTTACTTTCACTTATGACCCTTGAAAAAGGTATGAATCCATTTCTTTGCCTCCCTTTAGCTATGGGTTAAATAGTAGGGCAGTTTGGGCTCTATAGCCTTGGTTTACAACCAGTCTAGGAGAAGGACAACTCTGAATTCAAAACCACATGTAACCCTGGCAAAAGACATATTATGCAGCTAAAAAAAGGATCATGGATTTCACATTGATTCTATGATTCCAACTACGGTCAACCTCCTATTTTTTTCTTTTTTTGTATTGTGCAGCTTTTATTTATCCATCAAGAATATTGTGCAATATTAATGATTATGTAACATAGAATTTTTACTCCTAATTGCATTCCCTTATTTTTTTTTTGGAGGCTTTCAAATAATTAACATTTTGACAAAATCAAAAATAACAAACTTGAACTGTATAATGAAAATAGAAATATAACAGTAGGACTTATGTTTCACAGGCTTATACCAACACATTTGAACACCTATTGCAGCACAGCAGTTAGCAAGCTTGTCTTGTAGACTATTTGTTAATGTAATGAGTTCTATTCTTACTGAGTGCCTTACTAAAATACATTTGGCACCTTACTATAGAATAGTGTTTGAGCAAACTAGCTTCACAAACTGTAATGACCTTGATCCTCACTCAGGACTTATAACCTTGCTAATTGGAGAGTCACTTTGTGGTATTTTTACAGTTCATATCTTAATTTGTTTAATAGTATAATTGTAAAGACAATACAGCTCACTGAGACTAACCAATAATTAATTTTAACAAAAGAATGCAACTATAAACCAAATCTTCTTTTTATAACTTAACATCAATTTGAGATTAATCTTTTTTTCTTTTTTTTTTAATTATAGCAATTTTTTATTTTTTTATCTATTTGCTTTGTGTGTGTGTGTTTGCATACATAGGCACACATACACACACACACACACACACACAAGTTTCATTAAATACGACTGCCAAGAGTTGTATAAAAGAGGGATTGCTGCCCAAATACACAATTGTCAAATTATATGACCCCATAGTCAACAAGGGAAGTAACTGCAGTACCTTGTTTAGTCTTTTATAAAAGAGGGGTTGGTGGCCAAATATACAATTTTATAATATATAATTTTTTTAATGGAATTTCATCCAGCATTATTTCTTAAACATTATATTTAGTGGATATTTAAGTTGCTATCCCTGTTCTTTTGTTTGTTTTCTTAAACAGTAAAATTAATAACAACTGACCTAGATTGAGAGTTCCTAGAAGAGAAAGATTTTTTTCCCCTGACAGGAATCTAACCTGTTTCCCATTATTTAACAAGGAAACCAAGTCTATTATTAGAATGGACCTTTACCAATTCAGCCAGGGAGGTTGTGTTGATAGAGCAAGGTTTGAATTACCTATTTAAGGAATGCGGATTTCACTGGGATGTCTACGAATCTGTATCTGCTAGCTTCAATTTTGCACCTGCTAAAAATAATGTTTATAGTAATATATGTAAATAGATGTCTTTTTTTTTTAATTTTTTTTTTGCTTTATTTTTACTTTAAATATTTTCATGAAGAAATATAATAACAGGTTAACATTAGCAAATTTAACAAAGGGTGACAATACTTTATAAATTTACAAATAAGAAAGCTTAAGTATGTGTTTGCATTTTGTGTTCATTCAGCTATATTTGCTCTTAAAGGACATAGGATTATGTTTAGTTGTCTCCGAATACAAAATCTAAAGTATTTATGTTTATACTTCATCATTTCTTTTTGATCTGCTACTCTTACATCCATGCCTTCATAAAGCAATAATTATATAACAAATCCTGACCCTTTAAGTAAGACCACATTTTATGTAATTTTGTTTTCTGATGAATTCTCTTATCCAAAACACAGTTCACCTTTTATTATCTCTTCGGGCCTGACAAAAAAGAAAAAAAAAAAATTATGATTTGATTGTGATCTTCACTTGCTAAATTTTTCTGTAAAGAAAATGAACTGAAAATTTATTCATTTAGAATGGACCTTTCTTTTTTTTTTTTTTTTTTTTTTTTTTTTTTCCAATGGCTTTTTATGATGCATGACAGTCAAAAACTTTGCATCAATTTTTTTTAAGTGAAAGACTTTTTTTTCTTTTTTTTTTCTTTTTTATGCTCTGTTATTTTTTCTTTCACTTATTCCTCATCATTTCAATTCCCCCTTTTTTTTCTTTTTTTTTTTATTATAACTTTAACTCCTCACTTTTTTTTTTTTTTTTTTTTTTTTTAAGATGCTCTTCCAAAATAAAACAGCCTATAGATTAGATTCAACTAAAAGTTCATTTATTATCTTTAAAATTACCATAACCATCTTCCTTTTATTAGATTAACATCTACAACCCAACCTGTTTTCCTAGGATAAAACAACAAAATTCTTAATTATTGAATGGTCAGTTCTTGTTAATATTCTTGACTATGAAAGCTGGGTGACACAAGGCTGTGATGAGTAAGCAGAAATTCTTTTAAATTTTTTTTTTCTCCCTTTCCCAACTATTACCCCCCCACACACACCTTCTTTTTTATCTTTTTTTTTTTTTTTATCCTCTCCCAAAAAACATATTGTCAATGGCTTTACTGCTGCACATATATAAATGACAATGACAGCAACCTTACTTTGAAATTGTGTCTCATACTGACCCTAACCTCTGGACACTGATGCTACTAAGGTGCATAGTTTTCAGCACACTGTCAATAGGGGGTAAGGTTAGAAGAGATACATGGGGAGAAAATGGGTAGGGGTTGGGGATAATCAGACAATAAAGATGTCTGTAAATGATATTTTCTTGTTTGTGTTTTTTCTTACTGTTTTCTTTTTTTTCTTTTTTTTTTTTGTTCTCTGATTCTTAGTTTTGCCAAAAACATCACAAGTTAGTCGAGTTTTTTTGCACCCTGATACACATTTGTGATGTGTACCTCAGAAAGCTAGGTAAATGCAATCAAACTCCTTACAGCAATCAAAACTCTGAAGAGAGTCCTGTTCCTCAGCAGGTTTATGGAAAACCAAAAGATTGAAACTAGAAAAAGAAATAAATACAAACCTGAGACTACTTTAAACAAAATAACAAAGTAAATTGAAAGTGTAAAGCACCCATGGTTAAATGTAAATGGCAGAACTTCCCAACATAGAATTGACAAAGTCTGTAATAAACAAGAAAAGAACAGGACAAAAAATAATATTGAGCAAGCAAACAATATATACAAGACAAAGGAACAGCAATAAGGCAAAAAAAAATTTCCCAAACTAAGAATTGGTGCTGACACATGATAGCGAATTGAGATTAAAGGACATAGCATTCTGACTTCAAGACAGACCGGGACTGTATCAGATGAGAACGAGAAATGGCCTATCTTATTGGTTAGGAAGAAATCCCAGTATGCATTTAAGTGGTTCTGCCTATAAATTGGAAAGGAGAAAGTATTTGCAATCATTTCCACAAAAATTGGAATTAACAGACAGAATAAATATGACAAGGCCAAACATAACTGGAGACTGAGGATCTAAATTGGGTAAAAGAGGGTATCAAGTAGGAATATGTTATAAAACTTGCAGAGTCTTACAGTAAGGAAAAAAGTTTCAGTAAAACACTGTGAGAATAGTCAACATGTGGTGAAAAGGATTCTACATGAACAGCAGCAAAAATAAGTTTACAAAGTGGCTACTGTAAACAAATTTTCAAATAATAATACAATATTAAATGAGACTCATGCAGAGAAAAGGATTAAGAAGTTGCATACTGGTGATGCTATCATTGGGGGTAGAAATTAGGAGGATAAGACAGTAGGAACCGCATGCTTTGACCCTGTGGTTGTGCGAGTTTCAGTAATGCACTACAGGCTAACCAAGAAGTGGTAAAAAACTGTGACAATCTAAGATGTACTTAAAAACGGGGGAAATAAAACAATAGATATGCAGTAACACAACATACATTTTACTTGTCAACAAAAGAAAACCAGATTATTTTCATTTATTTGTAATTTGTTGCACATGAAACTTTCAAAGAAATTCCATTTCCTGGTATTTATTTTTTTTCTGAGTCTAATTTACTAACCTATTGGAGAACTCTTCTGTAACAGAAGGAAACAATACACAAAAACCTGGAAAGTCACAAAATATTAAAGCTTGAAGTAAGATCAGGACTGGCCAAGATGGACAAGAACAAAGCAGCAGGACCTGATAGGATCCTATTAGAGATGCTATTGGGCTTAGATGATTTCAGCATTGACAAGATTACGGAAATAATGAAATCTGTCAGACATGGGAAGACTTAAGTGATCTGTCTGAAAAGTAATGGGACTGGGTGTACTGTGTGAACTATGGGTGAAACAGGGAGAAGTGGGTATCTTGGGAGTATATAACTGTAATCTTAGCTTTCTGCAACCACAAGAACAAATTGTGTCTGCTTCACCATAACAATGCAACTGCTCACAATACCCTGAGCATCGAGCTGCTGGCCGAGAAGAACATCGCCATACTGAAACAACCTCGCTATTCACCTAATCTTGGTCTGTGTGACTTTTATCTTTTCCCCAAAAGGGGACCTGTTTTGAAAGCATGGATGCCATCAAGAGGGCCATTATGACAGATCTGAAGGACATCCAAGAATCCTTCTAGCTGTGCATAGAAGGATGGCAGGGGATGGAAAAGTGCATTAGACTTGAGGGGGATTACTTTGATGGGGAAACCATGTAGTTGTTTGTATTTGAAATAAATTGTGACACCAGTCCTGCTACCTTTCAGACAGACTTTATATATATATATATAATATAATATAAATTATTTATTCAAAAATTATAACATAAATAGCCATTTTGTTTCAACACTTCTGGTGTCTCATCAAGTGATGATGTTATATATGCTTTCATACTGTTGCCTAATAAACCAGTTGCAGATGAATTTGAGTTCCATCAGACAATCGACTTGAGCAAACTTATACGGTTTTGATAAAAGGAGTGTGTAACAGAATTAGGGAGGTACGGTGGAGTAATGGATAGTGTTTCGGATTGTGGAGTCAGAGAGCTGAGTTTGAATTCTAGTTGAATACATTACATTCACTTACGTGCTAATACCCTTGGTAAAAGTTTGAATTCTCTTCTTCTCCCCACTTTGCTATGGATAAATAGTTGGACAGATTGGGTTCTTAGATGGCAACCTACTGCGGGAAAAAAATCTGCCTCATCAGTTATGTATCGAAAGATACATGATCACCTAAGCGTGTATCACGCATGGCACATAAGTGTGTGTATGTTTGTGCATGTGTGTGTCCAAGCAACTTCTCAGCTCCCACTGGTCTGATTTCAATGATTCATAGCTCATTCAAAAGCTCTAGAAAAGTTAGGCACGGGGAACAATTTTTGTTGAGTTCAGATTCAGGGTTGCCAGATTATGCAAGGTTAAAAATATATATTAATCTATTTTAAGCTAGCTTAAAAGCCACTCTATCAGGTGGCATTTAACCTAGATTTTGTGGAGGAGACTTGGTTTGGCCATCATCACAATAGCTAGGGAGGAGTAGATGTAATAGGCATCAACAAACTACAGAACAACTGAAAATTGATTGCTGCATTTAAGTATTGAATTAATGTCTAAGCTTACCTTTTAAAAGTTCAACGATAATTTTTCTGTTGCCACTTAATTTAAAGAAGATTTGCTGTATTAGACCCTTATTTTCTGTATGATTATTTTTATTTCATGGGTGACAGAACAGGAGACAATTTATAAAATAAAATTAATATAGTGTAAAGATGGGAAAATAGAAATTAGAATTAGTTATACATTCAACATTTGAAGAGTTAGAGAAACATAATAGCTAACTAAGTAAAACCTATATTATGGAATCTATATAAATAAATGCAAAATTGGAGCTCAGTTCTCCCATGAATTCTGATATCAAAAAAAGTCCCAGCTCTACTTTATAGTATGGTATTTACTTGAACACCCCGCCACAGAGTCAGGTTGTGACACAAGGTCAGTTTAATGTGGGAACCTGAGCACATACACTTGGACTAAGTACAAAAATTACCCAAGCCTCTGCAACTGTTGGGGACCTCACAGTGTGATTTTCCTCAGAGGACAGAGGTACAACTGAGTCGCACTCTGTCCAAAGTCAGAGATGCAGCAGAGAGATGATAAGTAAATGTATGAACTCTACTTTATAATAACCTCTTTTTCATTTCTGATGTTATAGAAATTGTGGCACAAGGCTGAGGGGGAAATAGGGAGGGGCTGGTCTTCATTAGTTATCCTGGTTCTAGTTAATCTGACTCACGACCAATTCATTCATTACAATTTGCTCATTCACCACAAGAACTCATCCATCACCACTCAATCTTGCATATACCACAATACTGCATATTCACAGGGGACCTACAAAACACCCCATGACACAAAAATTCAAAAGTCCTTTTTTTATAAAAATATATAAAAATTTCATGATTTATGAAATGATGGGGGTGGGAGGGAATGAACCCAGAAAACAAACTAAAAATGTAACACAAAGATAAAAAAAACAAAGAAAGAATATAAAACTGAACAATGTTAGTAGGACCCGTCCACCCATCAAAATAAAAAGAGTGGCCACTGTATTCTGCCGATGGACCAAATCAAGAACCATATTCACTAATGGAATGGGAAGGATAAAAAATAAATGAAGGAATGGGGAAAATCAAAGGCTGACTCAGTCGAGATGAAAAATGAGGAACAAAAACAAACAGGGGAGGCTGGCAATCTCAACGTGGGCCATAACAAAAAAGAATGCTGATAAAGGGCCGGGAACAACACTTATTCACATTAACTAGGAAAACATAATAGTGCCTAACTTAACCAGGGGAAGGTTCACAGGAAACTGCCCCATTGCATCAAGGGAACTTAAGAGAAAATCAAGGCTAGCCCCATCCACAAGAACCAGGCTCACCTCAGTCACCCAACTTTCTCTGAAATCTGTCAAAATCGAAGACTTTCTATCATCTTATTTTTACCGTAAGCTGATGCTTAAAGAAAACAACTTGATCCTGATGTGAATAACATTCATCTTGTTAGATACCCTCTTTTCACAACATACACAGCACCATTCTAGCCACAGCTAGCAACGTAAAAAACACTATCCATTTTACCCCGGAGAACAGGGGCGACACATTGTCACACACTTACGCGAGATTGAGGGACACAAGCTGATCAGGAGCAATACAAGCTGTCAACTTGCTGACATAATTCCAGAAAGGGCGCACATGAGGAAAATCGTAGAAGGTGTGTGAAGCCGTTTTCTCTAAGCTAAGGTCACACCAATGACAGTCTGGCAAATCTGCCTTGCCCCATGTGAAGGTTACGTCATTGAGAGGTAGCACATTCCAAATCAATCACCAGTTAAGCAAAAACTTGCTGAGATAATCCACCATTGGTGCCCAAGACTTCATAGTAATTTGTATTTACTCAACCCACCAGGAGATGAAATTGTGAAACAAGGTCAGTTTAATGTGGGGAGGCTGACTGTCTACACTCGGGCTAGGAACAAAAATCACCAGAGCCACCACAACCATCAGTTGTACTGGCCTCAGTATGAGCACTGATCCCTCTCTCTAGTACAATGAGAGGGCGTGGTCTCAGACAGCTGTTCCCCATGGCAGGGCATCTTTCAGTATAATTTTCCTCAGTTGTGACTGTCCTTTGACAGAGCCACCCCTGTGTGCACTCTGCCCAAAGACAGAGACACAACTGAGAGATGATAAATAAACATGTTACAAACTACTTTAGAGCAATTTGTATTTACTTAACACCTCATGAGGTCGGGTTGTGACACAAGGTTGGTTTAATATGGGCAGCCCGAGCATGTATACCCAGGTTGGAAACAAAAATTCTGAGTCCCCGCAACTACTGGTTGTGCTGGTCTTGGTGTGAGCACCAATTTCTCTCTCAGGCACCTCTCAGTATAATTTTCTTCAGTTGCAACTTTGTCCTTTGATGGAGCTGCCCAAAGACAGAGACGCAACTGAGAGATGATAAATAGGGTGTTACAAACTACTTGAGAGCAATTTACGCATGGTATTTACTCTTTCTCCCCACTAAGACAAGATGTGACACAAGGTTTTTAAGGTGGGGACCCAAGCACATACACCAGGACTTGGAACAAAAATTCCCCAAGCCCCCACAACTGTCCTTCATTACTGTTATTTTATTCAAGGATTGTTTTGATTTTCATTTAAAAAATAGTTATTTAGGAATATCGTCTTTTTTTTTTTTTTGCAGAAAATGCTTGAAATTTGCATTTTATTTGGCCTTCAACAAGTTGGCATCTATTTGTAAAACTTTCCTTAACTATAACAAGCCAATTTATGTATGTTTGTTTGGAATTTCTTTAAAAGAATGTTTATTTTTATAGAATTATTACAATTAATATTAAAATACCCAAATGTGTTGTTTTTTAATTTCATGCACAGAGATTTTTAAAATTATATGTTTTAGTTAGATGTTAAAATGATTCCTTTATTCTAAGTTATACCAATAGTATATTTTGTTAAAGATTCTAATGAGCTCAACAAACACGAATGAACTAGAGTTGCCACTGTTTTGTGTGTATATATATATATATATATATATATATATATATATATGCATACATACACAGACAAGAGAATGCTGAAAAGTACTCATCTCGACTCACTTCCTAAAATCTAACTAAATAAGCAAGTATCAGAATTTGGGGAAAGTGGGTAGAGAGCTTCTTAGCTGGAATAAAAAATTTTCAGTACCCTCTCATATATACTTAGTGTATGCAAAAGTTTCCTGCAAATAAAATTTTTAAAAGTATATTCACTTTTACCTATATATTTATAATTATGATATGCTCTATATAGTATAGGAAGTATAATTCATATGTAGGTAAGTGTATGTGGAAAAGTCTCTAAGGAAATATATATGCATATTATATGAGATTATGCATTATTTATTGTAGGAGTTGAGATAGAAATTAAATAGGGCAAGAATGCTTATGTTATTGATCTTAGCCAGATAAATGGACAGAGATATGTACTCCGGCAGTCAACTCCTCATTGGCTGATGAATAATTACTAGTTCTACCTTGGGCTCTCCTATTTACAAAATGGGTCTATATCATTTTTATATAACTTGCAAGTAAGAAATGTTTTCTGTTTAAAATTACATAAATGAAGTAAAAATGAATTTTGTGTATACATACACATTTTGGCAAACATGGATCTTCTTGCCTGCAACAAAACAGAGTGTCAAAAGAACAGTTTTTCCCTTGACACCACTATTATTTTAACTACCTTCACTCCTCAGCAATGTTTATTGTTTTAAAAAGTGATGATTAGAATTTTAATAAAGGCTAAACAGATTAAAGTAAATTTATACATTTTCTTTGTTCTTGAGAATTGACAACAAAAATAATAAACACTATTAGATTGTTTATTGGAATGGCTGGATGTTGATTCAAATTTAATAAAATGGTAAATAATAAGGATTTCCTTATAGTTGGTTCACATACTTTTATAATTTAGTAAATGTTTATAAATTTATGAATAAAAAATTGTTTTCATATTTATTTCTTTATAAATTGGTAAATGATAAATATTGCATTAGTTTTAATTGTATTAGTTTTTAAAATGTTGTAAATATAAAATTATTCTTGCAAATAAACAATCTAAAAAATAAATTTAAATATGTGCTCTCCAACAGGATTCAAACCTGCATCCCTTTGGCCAGATGGAAATCATCATTAGATCCGACCTGCCTTAACCATCTCAGACATGGAGCAGCTTCACCAATGAAGCAAAGTTTGAAACATGTCTTTATTTGCGTTTGTAACTGAGCAGATATGAAAAACTTCAAGGAATTTAATACAAGAAGGATTTTACTTAAAGGCACATTTCAAACTTTGCTTGATTGGTGAAGGTGCCTCCTACTACCATAACAATGTAATCTCTCATTATTAACTAGAGAAGATCAGGCTGCATGACTGATAAATACATAAAATTACATTGTATTTTATATTAGAGAACAAATTGTTGAGTTGGAATATCTGTGAAGTTTCTTTTAATCTTCTTGTTAAGATTCCAGAAAAAATTCTTGTGCACTGTGATCTGCAATCATTCTTGAGAAAATAATTTTTTACCAAATGATGACCCTAGGGCCAGTCATGGTTACAGAGTTTGAAATTTTATCTATTATTCATCAATATATATTTTTTCTATATGGGAAAATGATATATAAATTTTTATATATCAAGAATGATTTTATGGAAGATCTATGACAAAGTGGAAAAAGTTTTCATGTGATCATCCAGATTCTTAAAACATTTCACCTTTCTTGGCAGATCTTTTATTATCATAATGTGGGATATTTAATAACACATGTGATAAAAACATAAACAAAAATGAAAAAGAAACTAAATGAAATTGGCTAGACTATATGGTGGACTCTCCCATCGTATTCGATGTATGAGGGTCAAGCAGCTCAGTTTCTAGGAATCAACAGACACCAGCACATATGATTTGATTATAGTGGTGAAGGTTTCGTGCATAACCAACCACACTTTCTGAAGAGCTGAATACAGAGACCTGGTGCACTACCTGCCACAAGGTCACCAAACAACCCTCTGAAGGTTTTGAATTCAGAGTTTTCCTTCTCCTAGACCACTTGCCATCCAAGGCTATAGAACCCAGTCTGTCCTGCTATCTACCCATAGCTGGAGGGAGGAGAAGAGGATTAATACCTTTCCCAAGGGTATTAGCACGAATAAGTGAATGTAATGGATTTGAATGGAATTCAAACAAGGCCCTCAGATTCCTCAGCCCGAGCTGCTATCCACTACTCCACCATTATATTTAACCCCCCACCCCCCACGTGGGTCGTATGTGGCACAAGGCCGGTTTAGCGTGGGTTCTCTGAGTCTGTAGGCTTGGCCAAAAATATTCCCTTTGAACCCATATAAACGGGTTCAGGGCCTGTCTACCTGCCCAGACAAAGCCTCGTCTGGGTCCCTCTCTGCCAAAGCTGAGAGTTTGACAGTAATGAACGGTCTATATCACCGTTCCACTACTCCACCATGCCTCCTAGACTATATACCCATAAAATATATATTAAAAAAAAATTAAATTTAAATTTAAAAAAAATTCAGCATCCCCTCTCCTTCATTCGCATGTGTAGTCAATGTAAACATTACTTTAGTCTAATAAAGTCCTAAAGGACAAAATGCATTACACAGAATTATTTCCCCTTTGTCATAGATTTTTTTCCTAAAACCTTTTCTTTTTTCTTAAAAAAACTTCTATCTTCTCTTACCTTCATCTTCTCACTGAAACCAAGAAGTATCTTTCACATATATTTTGTCTTCTCATGCAATCAAAGCAAAATAGTTCATTATTTATGATGTATTAGCGGGAGACATTAAACTCTTCACTGAAATTGAGTAGCATCTCTGATATGTCCTTTGTCTTTCCATGCAATCAAAACAGAATAGTTCATTATTTATGAGGAATTGGCAGTGTGTAATGATTGTGCAAACTAACAAATGGAGAGACAAGCTTAATTATTTTTTGACTGAATATAATATGGTTGATTGGTTCTCTTTTGTTATTAAGTAATAAACTGATCCATCCCATCATTATTACACTATATCAGACTTTATTATGCAAGTGAATATTTTTAAAATAAAACTGGTATTAACGAACTGATGTTGGAAAAATGTTCAAGATATACTAAATATACCATCTCAACTTCAGATTATTATAACTCTTTTATTAGAAATATTTACAACTAGTGTTGTAAATTTTCATTATGTAACAAGGTTTATTTATCATATTTAAAATATGATGAATATGTTAAATATATAAGCTTAACAATTTTAACAAAATATTGCAACATCAATCATAAATATGAATGCAGGTCATTATTTAAAGAGGAGAGTACAAACAAAAAGATTCAAGATTGACTAGGTTTTCAATTTCACTGAGACAGATGTTTTCTTCCCTTTCATTCTTTCTATTTTCTTTCTTTTTTCTTCTTATTATGTATGCTTTCTTTTTCTCACTAAAACCACACAGTATCACTGATATATATTTTCTTCAGTCTTTCCTCACAATCAAACTGAAATGGTTCATTATTTATCTGAGGTAAGATGTTATTGCATAGATGTAATTAAAATAAGTGTATCTAATAATATAGTTATTGATATTTAATTTTAAATTCAGATACATGACCATTGTCATTTGGTGTAAAAAAGATATAACTTCAAAAGAGAAATGATACTGCAAAGTTACAGCATGACCTGAAAACAATGTTGAAATTGCAAAAAGTTGAACAGAGATAATAGAACATTCTAAAAATAAACAGAAAATATTGGTAAGATAATGACAATAAGAAATGGCTTCATGAATATTACAAAGATAAATTTGAGAATAATTAAATCAAGAAAAATGGATGGGCCAGAAAGAAAATATTTGAAAGCTGAAGTTTTGCAAATATAAAGAGAGAGAAAAAATGCAGAATATGATAGCAACCAAACTAGTATTTTTGAATAAACATCACAAAGAGAAATATGTAGAATAGGTGAAGGAGTACATGAAAACTGATTTCTCAATAGTAACTTTTAGTGATATATGTAGAGCTACATTGGATTGACCTGGAATACAGTTTGGTGGCCTTCATAGAAATAATCAACCAATATTACTTAAAAGACAACAGAGTAAGCAGAGATGAAGTAATATTTTGGGGTTAATATTGTAAGCAGTAAAAATTATAGATCCCTTCAAATTTAATGATGGCGTGGTAGTAGTATTGTTCGGGATGTGCAGAATTTATTAATTATGCTTGAAAGAATCAGAAGGAATTTGTGTAGGTTGTGTGACTTTCTGCATCCACAACAAATAAATAAACGAAATTTAAAATACGATTAAGAACAAGACATATTCAATTAGAAACTAATAAAACATTTATATACAATTCAAAACAATATACAAGCAGGATAATTGGCATATGTTATGTTGGCAAAATGTGTATGATGTTTTAGGTTTCAGAATGTCTCTCTTTGTAATCGTTCGTTCATTTACAGTCCGTTTTACATTTGTGTTAGTATTAGAATTGTCAATATTAAGTGTCTTTTTAGAAGGAGTTTTTAAGGAGTGATCTACCTTTGACTGTAATGTTTTTAAGGTCGTTCGCACATTGATGTTTACTTAATAGGTAGTGAATATAATTCACTTTGGATAAGCAATGTTTGAGAATCGATGTCCACAGAGTTAGTTGAGTTTTAATTGTGAGTGAGTCAGCGTTGATGTACCTTTGCATGGCAAAAATCGTGATTTCGAGTGACATGGAGTATGTTGGCAATTTCTCTGTGGGTGTTCGTCACTGACTGCTTGGGTCAGTCGGCATCTTCTTTTATAAGTTCTGAAAGTCCAAAATCGGCTCACTTAAGTTTTGGCGCAATTTCGTTTTGCACGTGAAACTTTCAGAATATAGTGTCGTTGACCAATGAGATTTGTTGGTTCGTCTAGTACGGTTTTAATTGGTTGAAGTTTTCCGTACATAGGCGTAAGATATAGACTGTTCTGTTACTAGGGGTAATAGTTAGGAAAAAGGTGAGTCTACAGTATCCTATGTTCACTATTGTACTTATTATTTTCCTTTTGTAGCTGAGTTTTGTTATTTGAATAAAGTTTAGCACTTTTACTGTTGTCTTGAGCTTTGTTTACTCTTACAATTATTACAGATGGTATCAAAATAAATGCAGAGAATTATTTTAAGTACAGGAACAAGATGCTTTTTTGAATGGTAGATGCCATAGCCAAGAAGTTAAAGAAAACAATTTATTCATGCCAGACAATTCTCCTTTATATTCTGTAAAACTGACTATTGCCCATCTTGTCAAAAATAGTTTTGAAGATACTGTTTTGTAGGGATAAAGTGCTGTTGTCAACACTGGAGTTTGAACACAGATCACTAGCGAGCAAACACAGGTGATTCCATTTCTAATAAGTAGACCACGTGATCATAAAAGAAAGGTATATATGGGAATTAGCATGGTGTCTAAGTGATCGTGATTCTCTATACTATACTTTATACTATTTCTCTATATTGATCATGCTTCAGGTCACTATCTGGCAGTAACTATTTGAACAAGTATTACTAGTGCGAGTATTATTTGTAGGAGTTACTACTAGTATCTGCGATTCCAAAGTCTCAACTACAACAAGTATTACTAATGTAATAACGAGCATTTGTTAACATCACAAAAGTGACAACACAAAGGCATCTGTCATCACAAAAGATACTAAATTAATGGAATTGCTGACAGTATTTCTAAATATTAATTTGTGATCCATCATTAAAAGAGATGTATATAAGAATGGGAAACAATATTAAAGCAAAGATCATTTCAGCGAGGCAATAAAAACTGCTACAAGTAATGATCAAGTCAAAACAGAAGAAGAATTAAGAAAACCAATGAATAAAAGATTAATGAAGGTTATAGAATACCAAGGGAACCATATTAACATATTAAATAATGTGCTGTGTTAACCAAATATACATTTCTGCTGCTTATATATCTTTTGATTTTATTCATAGATAAAAAAAAAAAATATGATGCACTTTGCATAATAAAACCTGACACCCAAAAAACATTTTATCATTATTTTTCATAAGGACACAAAATCTCACAAGATATACTGATCATGAAAATATATCTTGAAATCAACAAATAGTTACTATTAATTTTACTGTGAAAACATTGATTTGCATAAGGAAGTTTAACAGAATATTATTATAAACTCCAGCCTTAGTCAGGTGCTTGTCAATCCAGGTGACATGCACAGAATTTTGAACTGAATTCTTTATTTAATCTATTAACAGAAAGTGAATGGACGGCAAGGCTTCAACAACAGCAACAATAAAAAAGAAAAGCCTCAATGAGTGCAGTCAAGTGTGACAAGCAGCATTGGCAGTAATGTTAGTAGGTCTAAGGCTCCAAGTTAGTATTGTCCCACAAGAGAAATAGCATAGTGGATTAAAGCATTGGTTTGTGAATTTGGTGACATGGTAATTGTGAGTTTAATCCCTGGGCCAGGTAGTGCAGAAAGACTCACTGAAAACAAGGTGAGCAATAACTGAACAATACTGAACAAGACAAGATATCTCAATACATGGACAGTAGAATGAGAACAATCTAAATAAAGGTTACCTGGATTGACAATCATTTGATGAAGGCCAGAGGTCACAACATTGATTATAAATTAAAAATGATTCAGTTATCATTCCAGAACAGATAATATGGTCTGATTTAACCCAAACACATAAGAATATTTTGCTCAGGACAGTTATGTCCTATCCACAGCATACCGCTAGAAATAATGGCTTGGAATTTCCATTTCATCATATAATTCTGCTTCTTCCTCCATTAGTTATAAGTTAGCACATACATTATGATCTGCCATTACCTCAGATAAATAATGGACCATTCCATTTTGATTGTGAGGAAAGATGGAAAAACAAGATATATCAGAGACACTGATTTTAGAAAGAAAGGGAAGATAAAGGAGGTGATAATGATCTCATGCAATTAATGTCTGCTTCAATGAAATGGAAAACCTCGTCAATTGTGGATCTTTTCATTTGCACCCTCTTACTTCTTTAAATAATTACCTGCATTCATATTTATAATTGTTATTGCAATGCTTTGTTAAAATTATAAGCTCAAATATTTAATGATGAAATAGGTGAAATTTGATGGGTATTTTATATTCGTAGAACTAACAAGGAGTTATTCAATCATTAAATTAAGAATCAGGATTCATCAAAAAACCACACAGTGACTTTTTCATGGTTATCAATGTTTTCCCTATAAAAATACTCCTAAAGTTCTGATGTCTGGATTGTTTATCACATTCTCTTGTCTGACTTTACAAAGAATTTCAGTATGAAGAAAATAATAGTAAAATTTATAAGCTGATCTAAGTAAGTTATTTTATATTTATGAAATGAGGGTTAAATTACTGTGAAATAAGGAAAGTAAGATCTATTTTTATTTAAAACCAAAGTATATATGGGAAGAAAATGTAAAAACTTTGCATTTCCATGTTTTGTTTACAAAAGACAAAGTGAATATTTACGTAGCATTTATATTTAATTGCACGATTCTTTAGATTTATTTTTGCCTCTATTTTCAAGTTTCCCTGCTAATTGTGATTACTGATACTATTGTCTCCTATCCTTTATCTCCTCATAGTGACCTTCATGCACATAGTGACCTTCAGTGACCTTCATGCACACAGTAACTTTAAATGATTCGAACTCAAGCCCCAATAGTATAATAATATATTGTATTGGCAGAATATAGTCTCAGATATAAACTAAAAAATTACAATAAAAATAATTTCTAAGGCACAACTATGGTCATCTTTTTAAAAATTGTATCAAATATAACTTACAAAATATAAAAATAAGAAAGCATACAGCATATTATAATTGGTTGCTGAAAAGTTCTTAGGACCAAACCAAAAAAAGAATGGACTGGGGGCCATTAAACATACCTGATATTCTATAAATTTGGTCTAACACACAATGCATCATTTCTTTTTAATATCTTTCCAAAGAAAAAGAAAAAAGCATTTCTGATATTTAGTCATTGAAATACTACTCTGCTGCTGTTATCACCTCTGAATCTTTTGAAAATTTCCTCCTTTTCAAACTCCTTTTGGGGTTTGGAAATAAATGGAGTAAGATCTGGTGAGTAGAATAAATGGTTAATGCATTCAAACCCACAAATTCTTCAAAACATTTGTCTTGCTAACTTAGTGAACAGATGCATTATTTTGTGAAAAAAAAACAAAATTCCATAATTTCCATCACCATTTTTCTTTCAATGCCTCCTTTTAATAAACATAAGTTAGAGAAACATTCTATATTAACAGTTTGACCTTGTAGTGATCTAGTTGTTTTCCATGTCAAACGTCGAGGTTACCATATATAGTAGTTTGGTAATAAGAATGGACAATTGTAGATATTTGTTTACGGCTACATGAATAACATGACCACACAATTTATATTAAATGTAAAATACCGCAAAGCATGAAATACAAGAAGGAACAAAATGGTTTTAAAAACAACATTTGTATTTATTTGTGTTGATGTACATGCATAGAAGTTAAAGATCTGTTGGAGTTGTGTCTCTTAGACTGGGAATATTCTTATCTGAACTCACAAAAGTTGAATTAATTATAAAACTGAGAAATGCTGAATAAACTATAGTTTTAGAAGAATATTTCAAAGAAAAAAGTTCTTTTTGCATGTTTGGAAATGTTCTGTATGTTTTTAATGTAGGGTGGAAAAGTTCATACTTATGTGCATCCGTGAATATGCTTTTAACGTCTGACTACCCATGGTCTAGACAAGAATCCTCAAGATCACATCTTCACAGGAATATTGGAAGAGTAAAAGAGAATGAGCAAACTCATGTCTGCTATTTATAGATAATGTAATCACATGACAGGATCACAGCAAATTGCACGAAACTTGAGTTGGTCACATGCTGGAAAAAATATTTGTATGTGGGTGGATTGCAATGCCCACTTGTGTATTTATTGAAGCTGATATTTCCTGAAAATATTTACTAAGCTGAGCAGGCTCTCTGATACATTTTTTTGCACAAAAATGTACAAAATTATACATTGATAAGGAAGTGGTAGTGGGATGCTACAACCTTTTTGTAGATAGTCAGTCACCAAAATACCTTCTTTATGCAAAAACAAAACAAAAAAACAAACATAACTGTGATTTTTCCTGTTGACATTTGTGTCTTGAATTGTTTTCAGTCATGGAGAACCTGTCACTGCATGAATCAGTGTTTAGTCTCTGATTTATAGTGGCATAATCCTGTTTCATAAACAAGTCATTTTACAAAATAATCACCAGTTTGTTGAAAAAGCTGCAAAATCAATTTAGAAATATTCTACTCGATATTATTTCTGGTTAACATTCAAACATTTTGGCATCCACTAGGCTGACTGATTCTGTATACTCAACTGATTATGAATTATAAACCCAACACTTTTTCAAGATATCTTAAGTCTTAACAACACTTTTAGGCCAAGATTCATTAATTGGTTAAAATTGGATCATCAACAATTTGAGGAGTTGATATTGTTGAAGGCTTCCAAACCATACCGCATCTTGAATCTGAAAAATCTCTAAGCAGAAAGTTGGCACACTTCTTCACAAATGAGTCTAACTGTTATTTGTAATTCAATGTTTGCATCATGCACTCATAAACTTCCTTTGATCCGTTCCTTTGCAGAAAGCAAAAGATTCATGATGGTCCAGATTTCAGCACATGAAAGTTTCACACTTTCCACTGAAATGGTTCAGTCAATGATTTGAAACAAAAATAAATACAAAATCCAGCAAATTGGTAATTTAAATATAAAAGAATGCTCTTTGTGACTACAGCAATAAAAATAACACTCAGATTTAGGAGAGTGGGTTGAACTAAGGGCTCATAAACCAGACAACACAACAAATCTAAATTAGGTGTTCAGAATTTTATATTGATATAAAATAATTATTTGGCTTATATGTGTATAATATTATATAAAATAGTTATTTGGTTCATATATATGTTATATTAATATAACATAGTTATTTGGTGTGTGTGCATATATATATTAGGTTGGTGCAAAAATAATGACGTAATAATGTTGTTTTTTGACGTATTTTTTAACGTCAAAAAACATTATTACATCATTATTTTTGCACCAACCTAATATATATATATATATATATATATATATATATATATATATATATATATATATATATTTCAGCATCAGCCTTTCTTTCAAACATGTATCATTAAATATGACAGACAAGGAAAATCTGATGATTTTTTTTATTTAGGTTTTCTAATATTCTTACATTTCACTCCCTTACTCCCAACACCTTAACAGAAAAATGTAAAAATATTAGAAAAACTAAATAAAAAATCATTAAATTCCTTCTCTGTCATATTCAATGAAATATATATATGTATGTGTGTGTGTGGGGGGGGGTTATATTGGTATAAAATACTTATTTTGCTTAAGCATATGAGTAAATTGACATCAACTACTTTGGTTTATATCCAAGAAAGTGCTGAAAAGTTCTTAACTTGACCCACTTCCTAAAATCTGACCAAACATCAGATTTTTTTTGCTTCTTTCAGCATATATATATATATATATATATATATATAGATAGATAGATAGACGCAGAGAATACAGAAGAAAATTTATAGTAGTGCTAAATGTCTATAGAAAGAAATTGAATAAATATAAGCAGTAAATTGCTGATACCCCTGAAGAGTGGACAAACAGGTTCATCCACAAAACTCTGGAGTCAGGATGCTGAAGGTAACATCACTAATATATATATATATATATATATGATGAAATATAGTTTTAAGGTATGCTATATTTATGAGATAAAGTGCTCAATATCAGAGTTAGAGTGTATGTAAATATAAAAGTGAACATGAAATAGTCTGTTGCCTCGGAGTGTTGACTTCAATGTTCACTTTTATATATGTTGTCCTTCTCCTAGACTGGTTGCCAACCAAACCTATAGAGCCCACTCTGCTCTGCTATTAATCCCTAGCTGGAGGGAAAAGAGATGGATTCATACCTTTACAAAAATATTTGTGTGAAAGTGAATGCAACACTTAGAACACCAATCACACTTTCTGCATTGTTAACCACTACATTATACACCTATCTCATATACTACCATTGAGGGATAATTATATATATATATATATATATATATATATATATATATATATTATCCCTCAATGGTAGCACAACTTGCAGTTATAAAAAATGAAATTTTTAGGTGCTGAATATAGACTTGCTATTACATAATTTAAATAAAAATATCTGGTTACTGCAATGTTGACACAGTCATATATTATATGGGGAATACAGTTTTACAGATTACAGATCTGCTACAGCTGTGTTAATATCATTGATAAATCTACATCCCAACATACCAATATTATATTAAACAGATGTATATCCAACAAAGTTAATTTAAAAAAAAAATAAATGCAACTGCCAAAAAATATGATTTGTCCATTAAATGGCCAATGTATGACTGATAATATTGTATACTGAGCTAGCATACATTCCAGTAGTGATAACAAATTTTGTTTCGGTTTCACTAAAAATCCCCGGAAATTTTATTTCAACTATCATCAAATGACTTTAGGCAATGTAAGATACATAAACAGCACGGCTCTCTCCAAACATTTCAGGCAATTAAAGAATGGTGGTAATACATCTATTATTATGTGCAATATTGTACCAAGAGCCAAATTTTACAATGGGAAAGGTGATAGATGTAATTTATGTATTGTGGAAAAATTAGAATTAAAACACTTAAATAATTAAATAGCTTATTAAACAAGAGAAATGAATTGATGGTTACATGTAGGCATAAAAATAAATATCTGCTGAAATACGTTGATCCAGATTAATTTCTAATTTAAATTATGCTTATTTAAAAAAAAAGAACCAGTAATCTCTCTTTATGCTTACTATAAAAACAAATTAATATTCACAACTCTAAATTTTTTTACATATATATATATAGATAGATAGATAGATAATATTAGTGGTAAATTAATGTATTAGACATTCGACAACATTCATATTTCCCCCTTCCACTCACCTCAAGTTAAAAAAAACCCTCTCTGTTAAGTTTTAATCTCCCACCTTCTCTCGTATGTTACCCCTCTCTTTAGCTCTAACATTCATCCCACACTCTCATGCTTACACTCTCTCTAAATTCTATTTTATTTCCGGAGTTGTTCTTTTCTGTTTTCTTTTTGAATTTGTAGGTCTGATGAATTGGATCGTATTTACGATTCCAATGGAATAAACTATGACCATGGAATATTTGTGTTTAAGCCTTTTTATTATATATATATATATATATATATATATATATATATATATATATATATATATAAATCCCATTTAGTTTAAATGCTAAATATATTTTTAAAAATAAAAAACTATAATCCCCATATATGACTGTGCCAACATTATAGTAACGAGATATTTTTATTGAAATTTAAGTTACATAAGAGTCAGTCTCTTCTCAGCACTTGAAGATTGTGTTGTGCATAAAACTCTGAGTCATGCTACCTGTGAGGGATAATATATATGTTTATTAACATATACTTTAATAGCTCTGTTATATTACATAGACTACTGTTTTATTAACAGCAGCACTATGTGTGCAATATATTATATTTATATTCATATATATATATATATATATATATATATATATATATATATATAATCAAATAAATAAATGTAAATGCAAGTGTTCACATACAAATATATATCCTTTGGTGTAAGTAAAACAGTGCTCAATGCAAAATAGCAGAGCTATTAAGTATATATTAATAAATATACATAATACTACACACCAACAGTATGACTGAGTTTCATGCACCATGTAATTGTCAGATACTAAGAGCTGGGTTATGTATGCTTGGATGAGTATCACCACCAGAAATAGGATGAGCTGCACTATATTGTGCCTAGTAACTTAGTTTCTTCTTTGCCACCATGGCCTGCTGGACCAATGGTATAATGTTTGTGTCATATCGTAACGGTCCAGGTTCAATTCTCAGAGTTGGTAGAGGATGTGCACTGCTGATGAGTCCCCAATAAGCTTTTCTGCATGTGTGTGTGTTGAGGATTCTAGATCTAGTCATGATAAATTATTATGAATATATATATATATATATATATATATTGCTGATACCTCTTGATGAGTGGACTGAATACAGAAAAGATTTGTGTATGAAATTCTGGAGTTGGGATAATGAATATAACATCAATCAGCTAATGGAAAATGTTATATTTGTATTAACCCTATGTGTGTGTGTGTGTGCATGCTTTTATATATATATTTATGTAAGGGAGAGATTATAGGTGTTTCAATGAGAGGAAAGTTTATATTTTAAAGAGAAAAATGAAGCTGCAAACGTTTTTGGTTATAATATGGATTATATATATATATATATATATATATATATATATATATATATATATATATATATTTTATACCTTATTTTTCATATTTTTTGTAGTAAAGGTAAAATTAAAATTATGCCAATATATCAAACAGATGATTACTCTTATCTACAAATACAAGAAAAAACTTCATAGACAAATTTAAACCAGTACTAAACAAATCATAACCCACACACACATGAACACACACGACACACACATAGTGGCAAGACACACTAGTCGGACCATACACACAAACACCATACAAAATACATATAGTTACTGTATAGATTTCTTTATAATAATACATAGTATATATGTATGGAGAACAGAGATATACTTACATACTGGCAAAAACAAATACACTAGACAGACCACATGAACGTAAACACATACAAACCCTACACACCATACAAAGTGTATATGTATATATATTATCTCTTTGTAATAAAAAATATATATGTATGGAGAAGGAATATGTATACGCATTCTTGTAAATACACACACACAATGCACAAAAATGGAGAAATGTTTAAAAAGATATAGATGACATAAAAATATAAGAACAATGACCTCATTCCCCCCTTTCTCTGACCAATCCCAACTGTTTTATTACCCCTTAAGCATAGGAATATTTTTTCGGCAGTCCAAAAAGAATTTTGATTACTACCACTCACAAAAAACAATGGTTAAACATAAGAAAATACAAGAAAAATTAATTCCTTTAAGTTTTATGTGGAAATAACCATTCTTCACCTGATGAAGGTCACAAGACCCAAAACCCGTGTAGCATAAAATATAAGGAAAATAAAGTATAATATATATAAAAAAATCCACATTATAACCAAAAATGTTTGCAGCTTCTCTTTCTCTTTTCTCTTTAATAGCTGGCCACTTGTATTCGAGGATACCTGTCTACTAGGGTGGCGAGCCAATCCCTAATTCAGATGCATGCCCAGTCACATTCATGTTTGTTCAACATTCACAGATCCCACCTGTGGTTTATACTGCAACTACGTAGAGCAGACCTTAGTTACAGTTTTTGGGAGAGAGCATGTTATCTAGTGTCATCAACAATCTGAACAAGGCCAGCACACTTAAACCCTTGGTCACGATGACTTGTGACTTTGTGCTAGCACAGCTATTGACAGTCCCCCAAGTGTTCTGTCTACCCAATTTCACTCACAAGGCTTGGGTCAACCCGTGGTATGGTTTTCAGGCATTTTCCAAAGGTGCTGCATGCTGGGATCACCCCCTCCAGACCAATAACATCAGGAAGTTTCCTTCCTGACAAATCAACCATGGCGAGATTCGAACCTGGGTTTCATGGTCAGGTGAACATTTTAACCACTCGGCCATGCATCCATATATATATTTTTTCTACTGGTAACAGAGGACATTTTTTTTCAAGACAAGCAGGCTCTCCTTAGAATTTATATTTATTTAGTGAATTGGCACAATAAAATCAACCATTCAGTGGACACTGAAGTCATGTATTAGAAAAGTAAATTACATAGTTCATGGACAATTCGCAGTAAATCTTTTTTTCTGAAATTTCATTTTTGCTCATTGAATTTACATATTGCTTTATCAAGCTGCATCCTACTTATATTGTAGATAAACCGTTCTTCAATTGTCCCATTATTCGCCAGGCAATTAGATAGATAGATAGATAGATAGATAGATAGATAGAATTTGTATAACTTTTATTTGTAACTTTTGGTTGCATAGAGTCATCTCCCTTATGCCTTTCTCACGAAAGTGGCACACTATCCTGTGAAAAGGCCGACTCCGCGAAAGATAAAACTAAAAAAGTATAACAATAATTTAAAAAAGAAAGAAAAGAAACTTCTTATGCCGTTATTTTTAACAATGGGTAAACTAGTAAATGCGTGGTTGCTCTAAAATTTTAGGCCCAACACACTTTCAAATAATTTTTTATGGACTTGTTTGAGGAGACGAGAACTTTTCAGCAGCGATTCGTGCATATTAGCATAACAATTCTACGTAAGTAAATATAATAAAAACTAAAAAAAATTATTAAAATAAAAAAATTAAATACAGGTATATAGTTTCCTTTTTTTCTTCTTTTTTTTTTTTTTTTTTTGGTGTTGTATGCAGTTGAAGAAGTGGCGCCCTAGATTTTTAAAGTCTAAAGCTAAACTAAACACTTGTTGAGTCAGAGTTCAATAAGATTTTATTGCGCCAATCCACTAAATTCTCAGGAGAGCCTGCTTGCCTTGAAAAAAAAAAATTGACCTCTGTCGCCAGTAGAAAATACACTATTTTAATTTTTAACCATAAGGCAAGTACAAGATATAAAAAAAAAACTCAACAACAAATCCAATCAGTTCACCAAATCAAAGTAAAACATATTATCATTTTTCTTTTAATTAAAAATAAATGATTAAAAATGATTTTGCTAAATTAATTAATTAGCTTCTTTTTTTACTAATTGAAAAAAATATTATAAAATTTTACGAATTATTCCAACGAAAAATCCAATATATATTGAATTTGTTTAATAATTTTTCTTTTATAACAAAAGTTTTTTCTTTTCTTATAATTTCTATCTCTAATCCGAGAAGAAATAACATATAAAAATCTATAAAAAAAAACAAATAAGTTTTCTACGGCTCGCATCTTCACATTCATTACAACCTACTTTTTTTGTTTACATCGAAGTCGAGGCAAACATTCAGGTGTGAATAGTATTGTCGCACCTGTCGTTTTGTGCTCCGATTGGCCATCCATAGGGCGTAGGAAAACGCAAGTCAAAAGGCCGCGCGATCTCCAGGTAAACAGAGGGGGAAGCAACATGGCGGAAGCAGATGAATCGTTTGAAAATAATGATAATTATCAGTTGAGTGACTTTATTAACGACTTCGATTTACCCCAAACTGTTGTTATTGTTGATCCTGGTAGTGAAAATCCTATTCCTGATGTGACGTCTGGATCTACTATTGAATTGATAAACTTAGCTGTTCAAAGTGTTTTGTTGACACCTTGCAAGGCTGATGAGGAACTCGGGACAGGTGATGGACCACCACCAACTCCCCGTAAGGACAACGACACGATGGAAGTGTCTATAGATTACCCAGCCAAATATATAGTACTTCCACCACCTCATGAAGGTAATACTAATGGGGACAAAGAGTCCCCTGTTATTTATCAAACAGTGAAAGACCTGTTGAAAGTGTGCCCGCCTACATTCAAAGCAAACAGAACGTCGACTGCCCCTGCGATTTCTACTGATTTAATCGACGTCGTGGAGAACCCTAAAATTTGCTTCGAATGTGGAGATATATTTAAGTTTCGACGGATCGTTCGTGAAGGTAAATTTGGCAAATATTTACAATGTCGACACGAAAATGGGAATGTCATGGAGTTGCCCCTTTCGTGTCGAGGAAACTTTTCTTTTGTAGTCGACACAGATTCTACGTACACGGTTTGGGATCTTGTGCAGGCTAGTTTAATGCCTAGATATCTTTGGCAAGCTGATGATACAGATCATCGTAACTTCCATGAGAGTGTTATTCGAGTGGGGACCGACCACGATTTCACCACAACCACTGCACGAAACGATAACAATGAGTGTCAAGAAGCCGTCGAAAACAAAACAGAGGAAACTACCTATAGAAGTTTAAACGAATCTGCATATTCGGATTTTCCGACACGACGCCAGAGTCGAGGTCGTACCAGTCTTCATTCTGCTCAGATTTCTGGACGAGACATCCTTTACATGGACATACCAAATATATACATCGAAGCTCGAGTGATTAAGGATCCTTCGAAAAGTAACTTTTTTAACGACACCGATGACAAATGGTTATTGCCTTTGGATTCAGATATGATTATCCGTTGTTTTTCAGTGCCCATTTATGAACAGCCGTCTAAATACAAGGCCCGCCGGACATTATGGGAAATTGCATCAGACCATTCTCAACCGCCAGTGTTTTTTCCGTTATGTGCACAAATTGTCTCATATCCTGATATACCATCAGAATTTACCTGCAGCATATCGTCACATTCTAATGTGATTCTTCGACGTGTAGAATACGTAGACAAAATTCTAGCCCGAACTGAAAATGAACGTTTTTTTATTCTGGGCCCTAACTTGCGCCAAACTTTTTGCAGCCTTCCAAGAACGTTCACTTGTGTCTCAGATCTTTACAGCTGCAAACCTGGAACAGAATTACGTGTGATGGAAGACGTCGCGACAGATTTTCCTCGAACTATTTCTCTAAAAGCGGGTGACATTATTCGTGTACCTAAATTCCAGACTCACATTACAAAGACTGGCCGACGAGGTTCTCAGATGGAATGTCGGGTTCTAAAGTGTCAGAAACTTAACTCAAAAGGTGATTATGAAAAATTGAAGTTACCCGTTGACTTGGATTTAATACTCGTGGAATTAATTGCGGATGAAGATAGAGAAATATGGCACGTCAATGAACTATTTGACTATTTACCCACTTTACCAATGAATGTTGAAGCTGGTGACATTTTCCCTTCAGTGCCTTGCGATGCAGTATTGACTCTAGACTGTTACGTTCGTGATTCTGTTATTATAATGTCTAGTTTTCAAGGTAGTAAGTCAGACATGACTTTCAACAGCCGTGTATGTCTTGAAGTGCCCACCAGACATAAGGTGGTACTGGATTTATACGAAAATATTCCTTTGTCGGATTTTTCAAATAGCTTTACATCATCACCAATCGAACGAGTGTCTTTGGACATTGAGGAAATATTCCACAAAACATATACATATATGGAAACGTATTTTAGACATTCATACAGTATTGACAACAACATCTTCCGAAAATCCGACTCACAAATGTTACCTCATTATCTTTCATCCAGGTAAAGAAGTTATTTATTTTTAGAAATATACTTATTTGTATTTTTTCTTTTTTTACATTTTCAGAAAAAAAATGTGTTCAATTGAATAATTGACTTTTTGTAACTAGTAAAAAAAATCTGTTGCTTATCTTGAAGACGTTTAAGGTTACATAGAATTGTTTGAGCATATGTCAGCTGTTTACTTTTAAATTGCAAGGGAAAAGATTTGTTAAAGAAAATAAAATGTAAGTAAAAAAGAAATTACACTTTAAAGAATTTATGATAAATTTCGACAAGTACATTAGTGAGTTAGTGTTACTGTTAGTGTTACCGTACTGTTACCAGTTTCTTTAATACAGTACAAAATTAATTCTGAAAATTTACAGTTGAGTTATTCAATTTGGGGGTTACTGCAGTGCATACAGTATTCATTTCTGTGGTTTAGATTACCTTACACAAACATGGTGAAATCTGTCATATACTTCAACTTAATTTTAAAATAACTATATGAGAATTTATAAAAAATATTATTGACTCTACTGCTTCAGGTTGCCTTTCAACATATATAACTATTTAAATTAATGAAGTTTACATTGTTTGTAAAGAAAGCATAATCACCTAAAGCTAACCATCTTCTTACAGGTACACACTTTTGTCACAAAATTTGTGTGTTGTCCACCAGAAGAATTTTAAGAACAAAATGTGGGTAGATCTGAAAACTATACCTGTAAGAATTAATTTATACTTGATTGACAAATAAGAAAGCTTTTCTTGAATTATTACTTTAAATTTCGATATTCTGAACACAATAAAATAACTAATCATTTTTTAAAATACAGGGTGCAGCATAATGGTAAGACATTTAGTGCCAATGGCGTTTTCATCTAGCTAATAATGTCTTACCATTATGTGGGAGGTTTTTCTGCCGCACCCTGTAATAAAATCAACTGTGTCTGTTAATAAAATATTGATTACATAGTGTCATAGTGTACTGAATATCAAAGGTATGTTTTGTTTAGTCTTCTATTTTCTCCTCTAATTTAGTATTTCTGACTAGTTTTGTCAAGAATGGCTGAAATTTGGAAAAGAAACACTTGTAGATAATCAATATTGGGCAACAAAGACAAAAAAAGTATCATTGATTTTATGAATATTCTGGTATTGAAATAGTGATATATTTTATTGTCCTGGTGATGATGTGGATAAAATTTGAAATATCTGTACTTGGGTTTTTAAGTGGTATATTATTTTATTTAACCTTTTTACATCATCTGTATTTATTCTGTAAATAGGTATTTCTTTAGATGAAAATATTCATTATTGATGTTGATATTTAAGTATTAAGATTTTACAAGGCTATATATCTACTAATTTCCAGGTATGTTTGTATATATTTCCTTTTTAACTGACACCAACTGAGTTTTAAAAAAGGTTGAGTTTACTAATGAAGTTTTATGCTTAAAATTTAATCAGTTCTTTAATCTGATTTATAATTAATAACATTAGAGTGGTTAGGTAAGTGCAGATAAATAAATTTACCTTACTAATTAGAATGAAAGTTATGACAACTTTCTTTTTAAAGAGTCACGTCAATCTATCTTTTGGTAGTTTGTCAGTGTTATTTGACTACTGTGATACCTGCCAATTTAAACGATAATATAGTCATTGTGAAGCTTTGTAAAAGTGTTAAAATTTATGATCACAGAACTTGATTGAAGTAGTGTCTACTTTTTGTTTCAGGATTCTGCTTTTGATAGTTTCATCTTCTTTGAAATGAAAGTAGTAGTAGTATGTGACCTACATTGGTTAAAAATATCTTACTTTTTCTGTCAATTTGGGAAGATTAACATAAAGAAAAATAACACAAAACACAAAGGAAACTTAATTTTAATTGAGTAACTTGTAAAGAAAAGTTCATTTTAAAGAAAAAAAATTATCCAAATTTAAATATAGAAAGCAATTTTGACCTTTTATTTACTTGTCCTTCTTACATCTTATATTTGTTTGTGTTAGCAGGTTCATTAATTTAAAAAAAATAAAATAACAATGTCATAGCCAACAGCTCATTGCAAATTTTTTAGTTCCAAATTTTCAATGTTTGCTTGAGATGTTGAAGAATTTACTCACCTAGAATATTTTGATACAAAGCAACAAAATTAATAAGATAGAATACAACCAGTAATAAAGTAATAATACTACTAATAATAATACTAAGTACTAATTTATAATTCTTGTTCCAAAAATGTATGCTTTGAAATGAATATCATAAAAATATGAAAGAATAATATCTTTGCATTATTTTGCAATTTAGTCTGGCATAGAATATATGCAAAAACTTACAGATCTGTTTATTTGGTTAGGGTTAAATTTAAATATTAAACATTAAGAATATATTTAAAAAATTGTCAGTTTCCAAAAAACTGTCTCGACTTTCAAAAAATAAAATAACCCCATTTAAATTAACAAAATTTCTAAATATGAATGTTACATGGTGCAAACAAAAACTCCAAAAGTATATATGAAAACATTTTTGAAATACATTTATGTATTTTTCATTGCTCCTGCTTAGTTTGTGATGCATACAGGGTGTAATAGATAAAATATCATCTATATGACACAAAAATGAAAATAACACTGACATCTCATTTTAACAGATATAATTACCAAAATTGCACTATCTTGAAATACTAAACAGTAAATATATTCAATAAAATCACCATTGACTTCAACCACCGCCTACAATCGACTTTGGAATCTCGTGTAACTCTTCTGGACAATTTGATTGTTTAAGTTGGTGAATGCTGCCATAGTCCTTGCCTTCAGTTCATCTTTGGTATTACAAGTAGTTTTGTTGCTCTTTTGCTAAACTATGCCCCATACATAATAATCAACGGGATTGCAGACTGGAGAGTTAGGTGGCCAGGTGTACCAGGTGATGTTGTCACAGAAATTGTCTGACAGCCATGACTGGCTCTTGCTTGTGTAGCATGGTGCAGAGTCCTGTTGCCAGACATAGGTCTTCCAGCAGCCACCCTCTTGATTCAGGGCAGCACTATCTCCTCAAGACACTTGATATAGGGCCTCTATGTTGAGTCTGAGGCCCTATAGGAAAATTAATGGAGGCATAATGTTGCCATCACTAGTGATCTTGCCAAACACCTTCATAATCACCATTAGACTCTAATCCAGATTTTTCCAAATCCTCTGTGCCGTCCTCAGATTGGCATCCAAACACTCTGAGATGTTTGTATTGGAGCTTCTGGTGTGAATGCCAAGCAGTGCAGCATGTTGCTTCCAAATTTTTGATGGAGTGAATTGTGTCATGGTGCTCTTTTTTAACAGATGCTTCCCAAATTATCCTACTATACTGTGCAGTCAGCAAAATCAAAAACAAACAACAAACATGAACAAAATTAAAACCATAAAATTCCCAAAGAAATAGACAGGCATAGCCAGCTATGTTATCGACCTGGGGAGGTAATCCCAGTATGTATAAATATTGGAAAGTTACCCATTGCACCCTCTGTGTGTGTGTGTGTGTGTATATATATATATATATATATATATATATATTTGCAATAACATAGCTGGCTATGCCTGTCTATTTCAGATGTGGGAGTATATGTGATGTGCTACATAAAAAGTTTGGGAATTTTAATTATATGCCCAATCAAAATGTAGTCTGTTTTTTTGTTCCTACCATTAGTAAGATCAAAATGGCGACTTTGATGAAGATAATGGAAACTAGTAATATGTATGTTTTTTTTTTCATGGTCAATTTGTTCATACTTTTGGGAAGAATTTTATATATATATATATATATATATATATATATATATATAAATTCTTCTTGAGTTGTGTTCTTAAATAGCCTTGTCAGATCTTGACTCATATGGATGTCATGCATAGTGCCCAATCTATGTAGAAATATATATAATTTTTAACTGTATACAGCTACTTTCTCAGATAAATGATTAAAAATGACTTTGGGCAAATGAATCCTGTAGATTTTATGGAGGACTGACCTTCTCCAAACTTTGTGAATTGGTGCTACAGAACCACAAAAAAATTTGCCAAATAACAGAAACCATATCACTTGAGGTCTTTCAACAACACCAACAACTAAAATGGATAGCACATGTAACTCAAAGAGAAAATGCTATACTGTATATATTTGAGGGTAGTGAGTTTTTATGATCAGTTTTTTATGTAAAATATAGGTGATTGCATTATACACAGGTAATTTTTTGAAAATGTTAAAAATCAGGCATTTTTAGTGATTGGTTGCACTATACACAGGTAATTTTTTCCATGCAAAAAATTTAGGGGTCACATTATACGTGAAGTCAGCTTATAAACAAGCATATACAGTAATCAAGTTGTTGACGTTCCATACTACTTCAAACAACAGGTTAAGGAAAGCAGAGGAGTGAATGATCATGAGCAAACAAACATCAGCTAAGTTGAGTGGGACCATACACATCATCATGATACTAGTGACAAACCAGCCACACATTAACATTATTGGTTACTGTTGACCAGGATTGACTCTTGGGGTTACAACAGCATCAGATAGCTTTATGTACTGAAAAATTCAGAGACATTCAAAATATGACAGTTATTAAAGGCTGTTCTTAGTTTGGATTGAGGATAAGTTCTAATAAATCGAAAATCCAAAAGACTGAGAACTTAGATAATGACATTATAGTGTTAGAAGGATGCTTCATTGACACCTAGTCCTGGGTATGATGATAAACTACATCTGAGAGGTTTTGAGAAGTATGGAATCACCTCTTTATTGCTATTGTTCCCAGGTCCTCCCTGACAATGGGTGGTAGTACCTGCTAACTGTCCCAGCTATGGGCAAATAGTTAAACCCTACAAAAAAAAACAAAACACTATGAAAGTATAAAAATACATTTTTATAGTAAAAATACCGGCAATACATTTTTATATAAAAAAAATTACCAACAATATCTATTTGTAGTGAAATTACCAACAATACCTATTTGTAGTGAAGTTACTAACAATATCTATTTATAGTAAAGTTATTAACAATACCTTTTTATCTGTAGTTGAAGGCATATAATTGTGTTCAAAATATTTAGATTTTGGCATTTAATAACCAATAGAGGTTGATATGCCATTAAACAAAATCAACCAACCAAACCAAAATATAATTTAGCAAAACTACAATATAAAACGCAAATGTCACTGCCTCTAATAATTATATCCACACAATTGCACAAAAGCTGATATCATCTACCATGTATTCAATTATGAAAGTAAAATAACAGACCATATTTTTATTACTTCAAAGAAAATTGAATTTTGGCAAACAACCTATAAGGAGTTGATATTCCATTAGACAAACAAATCAAATCAAACATTGATACATTGAAGAAGGTGATAACTTCACTTACCTTGGGAGCGTTCAATCTAATTCTGGTGATACAATCAAAGAAGTTAAAATCATATTGGAAAAGCTAATGGGGTCTTTAAAAGACTCCATACTATCTGGTTTTCAAAACAGATTATTCTCTGAGTGAAGTTCAAATTATATAATTCTATTGTCCTCTCAGCTGCTTCATATGCACACAAAGCTTGGAAATCCACCACAGAAGTTACCCAACTCTGAGATGTGTTTAATTTAAGATACCTTTGCAAAATCTTAAAGCTGTCTTGGAGAGATAGAATCAGGAACAAGAAAGTTATGAAATGTGCAAATTCTAGAAACCTTAGTATAATCGTGGCAGATGAGTGAATACAGTTCACCAGCCATATTCTGTGATTACTTGACAGTCAGCCAACCAAAGTTGCTCTAAATTGGATATCTCAAGGCTGTAAAGACCACAAGTTTATCCTAAAATGTTATGGTACATTATAGTTAAAGAATTGAGAAAAAGAAATACCAACTGGTTCCAGGCTTGATCTAAGTTGAGAAGAATTGTGGCCCTTTGCTGTGCAAAGGTCAGAGGAAAATGATATCAAGGTAAGGTAGCATTGCATAGCTGTATTTCCAGGGGAACTTGTTAACTACTCGGCATCTTACCATTGAAAAAAGGCTTAGATTGTTAATGATTCCTTTTAAAGAAATTGTTGACTAGGTTTGTGAACATAAGCTAAAAACTATTAAGATCTGTGAGAAACCCTGGCTGAATAACTAATATCTGATAATGGACTTAGAAGGAAAACTGCAAAACTCCTAGAGAAGATAGCAAAGGAAAGCAAGAAGAAAGGACTAACTATTAATTATAAGAAGACCAGATACATAAGCAAGAGAGGTAGCCAACAATGTGAGCTTCAAATTGGAAATTGGAGATATCAGGATCAGGCAGGTACAGAAATTTTACTGCCTGAGTAATGTTGTAACAGATAACAAAAAGATCCAAATGTGCATCAGAATAGCCTTGCAGAATCTAAGCAAAGTATTAAGACATAGGAAAATTTTTATTAGAAATAAAGATAAGTGCTCAACTGCTATATCATATTTATCCTCCTGTCTGGAAGTGAGTGCTAAACAATTTCTTTATGGATACAGATAAGGAAAAGACTTGAAACAACAGAGATGTGATTCTACAAATGGATACTGAGGATAACATGGACAGAACACATGTGCAACAAGGAAGTTCTAAAGAAAATGGGAACTAGAGAGACACTTATATTTAAAACCAGAAAGCAACAGTTGAAATTTCTGGAACACATTATAAGAAAGAACAGTTTGGAAAATTTAATACACACAGGACATGTTGAGAAAGAAAAAGTGAGCAATTTGCTTGAGGAACTTGTTTGATGGTTGGTTGGTTGGGTTTTATGGCATATCAACCACTGTGGGTCATTTAAGGCCAAATTAAGGTATATATATATATATATATATATATATATATATATATATATGTACTTGCACATATCCCTATACATATATTAAATATACAGTACTATTACACATAGTTGGCAACATTATTTTCCGAAAACATTATCTGAAGCCTTGTTGTTGGACGTAGTTTATCGTCATACCCAGGACGCGGAACTTGTTTGAATGGATAGCAAAGCAGAGACAGGGATGAAGAGTCAAATATTGCTTAGAGATATAAGGGACAGGAAGTTGTAGACAGCCATGATTGCCTGTGTCCAGCACAGAAATGTTGATGATTTTTCTATCAGGGTGGGATATTATGGCTTAATCCAATTTTTGCACATCTTGCTAAGCTTGGTATATATGCATTAAAAAGTATTTAAGAGATTCTAAACATGGGCAAATCTACATTTTCACAGATGTGGCATTCTTGTACTGATGGCAAACCAAAAAAGGAATTGTGTGATATTGTTTTTGTGTCCTGGGTTAGCATTAATGTATTTAATTTTTGTTTGAAATTCCTGCATTATTATATCCCAGGCAGTTGAAATGAACAAAAATGAATAAAAATAAGACAAGTATATTTTAACACATGATAAAAACAACCTTCATTCATTCACTGTCTGAGAACAGCAGTGATTGCCTGGATTAAACAAATAAATTGCACATGCATGTCAGCTGGTCGATATCTTCAATTCAGAAGTGATGCACTTGTCTTGACAAACAAGGGAAATAACACAGTTATCTTCCTTTTAGGGGAATAAATTTAGCTTCCTTTAACATTCACTATGTGTACAAACCTACCTCAAGAATTTTGGCATTCAAAAATATAAAAAGGCCAAACATACTTCAAGTGAATGCAAAAAGATGCTATTGCTATTAAAAAGTAGATTGGCTGGATAGCTCTAAGGTGAGAGCTACTAACAATCCAACAGAGCAACACCACATATAAAATATGGCATTTCCTGTGTTACACAAGTTAGTTTAAATAGATTAGTCTGACCACAGTACTTGCTACCTATTGAAACTCAAAACTCTAATCTCTGTTTGAGAATACAACACATGTCCTACTATGTGTGTGTGTGTGTGTATAGATAGATACATACATAAATATATACACAGTTTATGTTATTTTTATGGATATACTTATTTGATATTATTATTATTATTATTGTTATGTTATTAATTCCAGCTTTGCTAACCAGAAGTCCTCTGTGGCTGAACATTCATAGCACATCAGGCTTAATGATGGTTCCGTATAGGATACAGATTCAATTCCTGTTGGAGAATGCATATTTTCTACGAAAATTCTTGAACATTCAGGCCAGTAAATGTAATTAATACTGTTTAATTAAAAACAAAGCATTTACTCAAATAAGGGTATCCATAAAAAATAATGTTTAAACAAAAAATATATTAAAATATTTATCAGATTTAATCCATTTAATATACATACATACATACATATATGTATATACATATATGTATATACATATATACATATATATATATATGAGGAGGAGGAGGACAACAACACTCAGAAAACAGTCTGCATGCCTTATTTGAAGGGGTTATCAGAGAAAATACAAAGGATCTGTGGTCCATATAACATCAGGACAACCTTCAAAAGCGTGACAACACTTCGCAGATATCTCTCTTGAGTGAGACCCCGCATAGAGGAGAACATGACTAAAGACTGTGTGTATGCTATCCCGTGCAGCTGTGGAAAGGAATATAAAGGAGAAACAGGCCGCCCCCTCAAGGTAAGGCTTCAAGAACACCAGAAAGCTGTAACGTGAGGGGAAGTAGAAAAATCAGGCATGGCTGACCACATATGGAGAGAGAAGGGAGATCACCATCGCCTGTGGGATCATGTTGAGATCATAGACAGGGAACACCATTGGAAAATTCATAAACTTAAGGAATCAGCACATATGCTAGGCCACAAAAATCTCCTGAGCCGACCAAGCATAGAAATAAATACAATATGGGAACCAATAATATGGAGTGCCAGAGAAAAGCAATGATAACAAAAGTTGCAATATGAGCTCTGGTAAAAACATGCATGATAACAGCAAAATTGCAATATGAGCACTAGTAAAAATGGTTGCTGAAAACATTAGGTTTATAATACCCAGGAATTCATAGCCATATATATCTCTATATATCTCTATATATAT
>OZ010572.1:51990919-52103419 GCA_963932145.1 Acanthosepion lycidas | reverse complement strand
ATGTATATATAATTTCAGTTTTCAGGGTAAAATTATCCTGAAAAGAGGAACAAATACACAAACATGATTGTTAGCTTATTAATATATATTACATGTAAAGAAATGTATTAAAACAAATGGAAATAAATTCAAACCAAGAAACAAAAGCATTTAGTTGTAAAAAAAAAAAGAAAAGAAAAGAAAAAAAGCTGTGTATATCAAAAGGTATTGAAATTTTGCATTGCAGAATTATGTGGTAGTGTTGTGTGTATATTGGGAAATCAATCATTCCCAAAGAAAAAAGAAATCATAACTGATTTATAATAAATAGATAGGGTACCCCTAGTTAAAACTAACCAAAATTGACCCATATTACCCCAGACTCTCTATAAACAATTATTCATTTGTGTATTACTTTAAATTATTGATAAATTATATTTAAAAAATTAAATCACATTTTAAAAAATCAACAGAATGTCCGAGTAACAAAATTAAAATAAACGTTATTTAATCACTAAAAATATATTGATAAATAAGTTCAAATATTTCTTAAGTATCAACTGCTCAAACAATTTTTTTTTCATACCCAAAATTTAAGCCTCTATGGAAGTGATATAAAATTAATATTAAAATTATTCATTTACTGTATGTAAAAATAAAATATCAAACTGAGAAATCAGCAAGGAAGGTTTTAAAGCAGAGAATCATAAGCTGTTTGGTATTTTCCTGAGTAACCTTTTGCATCTATCACTAAGCAAATAAAAGTTCATTATCTACACTAGTAACAGGTATCTACATAACTTTAGGGGCAATCTGTGACAGAATGGGAAATCTGCTCTTATTGGCACTCCAAAATGCCGGAATGCTGAAAGGATTTGCTAGGTCATCTTTGTCGTTTATATAAATTTGAAATTCTTTAAAGAGTTTAGTGGACGGATCTTGCAAATCTTTGATGGGCAAAAAACTAATATTGGTAGGTGTCTAGGATATAACAGATGAGCTGATTTGTAAAACTCATATACTGGATAAGTTTCCAAGCATTTGTTCAATTTTGAAAGTGATGTACTGAATACATCCTGAAAATTTGATGTGACCTTATTCCTCTCTATGTCACTATCAATGTAATGCTTTAAATCTTTCATTAAGTTGTACACAATACATGCAAATGGTAATTTGGTCTCCTCTAAGCTTGGCAAGGCTTTTATTAAATGAGTACAGATTGAGATGTAAATCATGGTATGATATATGGTGCAGTTTACTGTCATCTACTAATTCTAAAATTTGGTCTATTACCAAGCCATGGCTTTTCTCTTCTTTGTAGAATCATTCATAAAATTGTGCACATGAAGAATGATACTTGGCTGAATTGAATCCTGAATTTCATTGGGGTGCCACTGAAACAGGTTGGGGAGCTTCACTAGTTGCTGGACGAAAACAGCAATATTTGAAATGTCTTGACATTTCAGATATTGCTATTTTCGTCCAGTTTTTTTTTTTTTTTTTTTTTTAAACTGACTTAAAGTAGTGAGCTAAGCAACATTTATCAAATTGGACCAGTGCAAGAATACCTCTCCAGCAAGATGTAAAATGTGTGGTAATCACAAGACATGATGACTGTTTACAAATATATTGGATAAAAATATCCCTATGTGCATTCTCTATAATAAATGCAAATGTCAGTGTGTCACTGTGTCACACTTTTTCAACTTTACTCCTAGAGGCTGGAACCCAACATATCATACAACTTTAGAATCAGGCCGACTCCATGAGCAAATTACAAATATTCCAGGCCAGTAATCCTAAAATTTTAGATTCCCAAGTTTTCATTACTGTGACTGTTTTCGTCAATATATTTTTATTTTTTTACAGGATATTTTGTGACAAATTTTTTTTGTATGATAACAATTTTAATGACTTGGAAATAAATTTGGGAATAATTGAGATTAATTGTGAAATCCAGCAAAAGTCTCCCATGAAATAAAAATAACTGTTTGTATGGAAAGTAAGGACCTACATACATCAAATTGTCTTTAAATTAAGTGGCAGTAGAAAAATTATTGTTGAACTTTTAAAAGGTAAGCTTAAATATTAATGTAATATTTAAATGCAGTGATCAATTTTGAGTTCATCTTTAGTTTATTGTTGCCTATTGCATCTACTCCTCCCTACATATTGTGATAAAGGACCAATCAAGAGACCTCCGCAGGTGCTAGCTTAAATGCCACCTGATAAGGGTGGCTTTTAAGTTAGTTTTACAATATGTTGCTGAATCAATTACAAATGCAGTAATATCATTAAGTGCTATGTCAACATAAGTAACAGCTTGAGTGCAAGCCTGACTTACAGTTTGATGATTGCATTCTTTCATAGTGACAACAGCATAAGAAATGACTCCCATCAAATGCTTGCAGTCACATTCACCATGCTGTGATCATTTTTCATCTGCTATGATATGGTTTTGTTGGCAAGCTTTTTAGTTTATTTTTTTGGGTTTTTTTGGGTTTTTAGGCCTGCAAAATGACTTTTGATATAGTTGTCTACTACATTTGGCACTAGGAATACACACCACCTTCCTTACAATACTTTGACAAAAATGGTCTCATCTTGTCAGTTTTAGTGACAGGTATGTCACACATTGTGCATGTTTTTTAAAAAAAAAAACAAAAAAAAACTCAAGGATGAAATTCTTGTATCCTTACTTTTCACTGAATTTGTTATAGTAGTCTGTTTTATAGCAGGTTGCTTGTTAGAAACCATTTTTACTAAATGGTTATTAGATTTAGGGTCCTTTATAGTGTCCACCTTAACAAGGTCAACACTATGTTGACAAAATTTTTAGAAAAGCACATTGCCATCGGTATAAAAGTCTTCTTGTTCCACTCAGGCTTGTGCACAAATTTTAGAAACTGCAGTCATTCGCCTTTGTTTCTGATGTAATGGAATAACCTGTCACCTCCATGAGTGACTACACTATAGGTAGTAACTACCTATAAGTATCTGTAAGTCAACGAACTACAGAGACTAGCTGGGATCTGTTGAGTACAACTCTGACTTGCACGAGAACTACCGATCTTCCAATAGTAGCACTCACTACTGGATTGACTTGCAATGACTTGGTGCATAACTGTTACCTTTATTCTTATTGTACTGTTTTTTTTTTTTACAATAACCTTTACTTATTTTATCCATCTTGTTTTTCAAATATGTATTAGCACGGAATATAACAGTTTCTTTTTTGGAGAAGGTCCATTTTTCGAGGCTGAGGTTGTGGGTTGTTCGTATAAAGCAACCTGTTGCTTTTACATGTTAGGCTTTTAAAAAAAATTAATTTTGTCAGTCCAGTTTTCCATACAAGAGAAATGTCCTTCATTAATGTTACAGTTTTTGTTTTTTTACAGAGTAGCTAATAGGTAATTTTTAAAAAAATTGTTTTGATTTTTGGAAAAGGTTTGTGTGCATTTACTGTAACAAAATTAGATATTTAAGCTCAGAAACTGGATGTAAAACGAATGTCTTGTCTTTCAAAGATGAATATATATATATTTTTTTGTTTCACACAGCACTTTAGTTCATAGTTATTTTTTTTTTTAAGAACAAAAAATTATCTCACATGAATTCTTACAAGTTTAAAACTAATTTGTGTGTAAACACGGGGTTGCCAGGTTGAAATCAGTAAAGATGCCAAACAATGTTTAAAAAAAATTAAAAAAATCGAAGTAGGCAAACAGAAAAAGTGCAATTTTAAATTAATACCCATGAATTAATTATTGAAATGTCTAGAGACAAAAAGCTACATTATTATATGGTCTCATTATTGAGATTATCAAAATTTAAAAAAAATAAAATTTGGATTTCTGAAATGACAATCTGACCCCCAACCTCCATATGATTTTTAGAAAAAAGAAAATTTCTATTTCAAAATTGCGATTTTCCATTTCAAGTAGGCCATTCTATCTTTCTGTCTTTATGGAAAATAAGCCTTCTCTCTCTCTCTATATATATATATATATATATATATATATATATATATATATTAAAATAATAAGAAAGAATAGTAAGATTTATGATTCAGTGTTCTTAGCAGTTATTTTTATTTTTAAAAAAACAGTGCTCGATAATATATATAATATAATTATATATAATATTATATATATATATGTTGATTGATTTGTCACAGTGCTAAATATAACACAAGATGTTATCAATTGAGGTGTAATGTGTTATAGGCATGTGTTTTTGTCAGCTCACTATTTTCAACTGTCGTTGGTCTCCGGATATGGTTCTCTAGTGGTTTAATCTTTTGTACCTACCAGGATGTGATTACTGAAGAATTTCTCTGTTCATTCTAGTGGGCTGTGGTTTTCTTGATTTAGAGATTTCCTCAAAAGACAAAAATTACAGAAAAAAAATAAACGCTGTCAAAACGATCAACAATTGATTACAATAGGCTATCAAAGGTTACAACTGTTCTGATTGACTCCCTATGATTCTTGAGATACAGAGAAAGTTAACAGCAGGAAAGAAGCTTATACTTATGTGTCAGAGATTTCCTTAGTTTGTAGAGAGAGAGAGACTTCTGTCTGGACACAGCAAAAAAATCTGTGATGCAAACCACCCAAGTAACTGCACAAATTCAACTAGACTGCAGGCCATACTTATATAGACATTTCTCTGAGAGAATGACATTGATGGATGTTATCTTCACATGAACATCTTCTTTGTTAAGGAGACACATGGCCTTGCCAAAAAGTATCTTTGACCAGATTCTGGGCCCAGATATTTTTCAAGAATCAATATAATTTAGGAAGAGAGCCCATTAAATAAAACGGTTCCCAGACTTTGTAGGATTTTTGGTAAAGACATTAATCTTGTCACCACAACTTCTTTGAGGTTGTGAAGTGTGGTCTGGTAAATTCAAATAAATATACTGAATTTACTAAATCTTACTAGGTTTATTTTGGGTTCAAATTCTACAAATGTATTCCTCATAAGCATTTTATAGATTCTGGTTAATATTTCTAAACTGAAGCTTCTTCCATTGGGTTCTAATCTAGTCAACTAATGTTCTATATTTTTTCCGCTTAGTATTTTTGCTCCTTCAGTTACAATTCTTAACTCTCTCAATATCTCAAGTCACCAAACAACATTTCCTGCATTATTATGACTCAGGGCCACTGCTCTATTACATACATACATACATTCATTCACACACACACACACACACATACATACATACATATATATATATATATATATATATATATATATATATATGGACTGAAGATTGCATGAAACAGATGTTGGCACTCAATGTTGACATCACTGTCCAGTTTATAATGCAAAGGAAATTGTTCATTGGAACCATTTGTTTTTAGATAACAATGACTATCTGATAACATTAAGCAAAGGATATTAATATTTTAATAATTTACTTTAATTATTATAAACAACTTTATAAGAAATATGAAATTTATTGACTTGAAATTATTATTTTTAATTAATTTTAAATAAATGTTTGTTGCTAATTGATTTTGATAACAATGTGATCTTCTTGGTCTGAAGAGTAATCCATCTTGGATATTGGAAACTCTTTTTGTATAAATATATCAAATTTGTGTGTGTGTATTACCTAAATACACACACACACACATATATATATATATTTATTTCAAAAACATTTATTCACTTTCATTTATTAGACTTTGAATTGTCACTTTGTGTCCTCCATAATTTGCCTGACTTTTCAGTTAACCTGATGAATATTTATGAGCATTCTTAAATGTAAAAATTTTGAAAAACCAATAACATTTTTACTTTTGTATATAAATATGTGTTACAAAATAAAGTCATTGCATTTGCCTTCATAAAATCCCTCAGTGGACGAAATGTGTCAGTTAAGATAAGTTTTCTTTTTGTCTTTATTCATATTGTCCTATTATAGATATCCTCTACCTGAAATTTTTACACATGTGCGCACACATATATATGCTCTTAAGTTGTCCATTAATGGATCAAATGTTAATATCCGTAGACATTTTTTTATATTCCCAGTATTATTCACTTGAAATTTTCATAAATCTGTTATTCTTTTCTATGACGATTTTCCTCCTGTAATATCTATTTATGTGCATACACATATTTTATCACATTATACATTATATACATACACTCACCAATGAAATGGCAATAAAGAGACTAGGTCCAAATCATTGCTCTAACTTCGACAGTTCTTGTCATCTGACGATCTCTCTGCATGAAAGAGTAATAATTTGAATCTAAAGTTTTTTGTGTTGTTTTATTGATCAGCATTCTGTCTTGGTCTATTTATTAGAGGCATTGAGCACTTTCAGTTATTGCCTAGGGTGATGTCTTGCTTGTCTTTAGATTTCCTTTCTTTGTTTTTTTTTCTTTGTTTTTAGTTTCTTTTTCTCTTTCTTTATTCATTTCAATTTTCATTTTTTTTTCTGTAGGTTTAGTGTTGATAGGTTGTATTTTGAAGTTTTACTCATACTTTGGTTTATTTTATATATATATATATGTAGGACACCGTGGGTACTAAATGAAGAAACAGTAAATAGAAAAATTTAAATTCTTGATGACATATTTGTGTATGGAAATTGTTCATTCTATCTGTGATTTTCCTCATTAAATTTTGGAAGCCATGTAGAACTAATTTTATTAGAAACTGTATTTTGTTAAACAAAAATCTAATAATCAAAGCAACACATACCATGAATGCACTCCACAACCCTAAATAGAACCAACATAACTCACTTAGATCTGTTGCCTCCCATACTGTATTCTCCCTGTAGATAAAACTATTATATAATTGTTAAAGACTTTTTTTTTTAATCCTCAAAGTACTGTATAAGAGTGTTCTTTCTTTTCAGAATTTAGAAAGAAGGCTTCTGTATTCAGAATGATAAACTTGTTATTTACAATGAAAAATAGAAAAAAAGTCTTTTTGGACAAGAGAGATGAACTGGGTCATGTAGATATTGCTATTTACAAGGAATAATTGATGGCACCTGAGTGAAGAAATGGATAAATTAGGCTTTGTACATGATATTTAAATTATAGAAGAATTCAATATACATACCTCACTTATTTCAAACTATTCTTCTCGTCTTGATAGTTATAGATATTATTATAAATACAACATTTCAACCAAGTACATTCTGGTCATCTTCAGGTGTCCATTGTTTTTAGCTGAGATGGGATACCTATTGATTATTGTGTTATTTTGTCCCTATGATATTAGGTCTTGTTTGTTTCTGCTGAATGAATGTATAGTGTTTCACTACCTGACCCAGGGATGGAACTAAACAGCAACACCTGTTTTAATCAACTTCTGTATGCCAGTGTCCCGGATGAGAAGAATAGTTAAAAATAATTGAAATTCAATAAAAACAATGAAATAAAAAAGATTATATAAGTTTGGACGTGAAGGTGGTGTAATGAATAACTGCTCAGAATTGTTAATTAGAAAGCTGTCTTCCAATTCCAGTTGGGTTCGTTATGTTTACTTGCATGCAATTACCCTTGGAAAATGTGTGAATCCACCACTTATCCCTCCAGGTATGGGTTAATTAGAAGGACTTGTATTAATAAATCATCATCTTCAAATATCTTTACAATATAAAAATATTTTCTAGCTTTAAATAACCTGCAAAAGTTTGATAAGCTGCAAAAAAAACAAAAAAAAACAACAAACATATATATATATATATATATATATATATATATATATATATATATATAAAAAGAACAAATCATACCTATTACTGACTGATGATCCACAAGTGAAACTATGGTAGCACCAAGGTTTTTATTTTTTTTTTTTTATAATGTTTATAAGGCAAGCAGTCTTTGTAATTATAGTGCTTGATATCAAGAAATAGAGCGTTAATAATAATAATGATAAATCATTTTTCCCTTATGTTTACCTCTATTCTGAGTTTCATCCACCAAGTCTCCTGAAGAGTGGATGTAAATTTATAAAACACAGTAGAAACTGGCATAACTTGCCATTTATTTAATAATAACTTCATTAATTACCAACTAACACAACAAAACAATAAATCTGACAAATACTTATTAATAATACTATGCCATAAAAAACTTTTTAAAAAAAAGACAGCTGCAAGCTTTAACTAAAAACAAAACAAAAAAAACAACCTAGCATTGGTAAAATTTCATTCAGTTTAGGAAAAGACAAATATATTGCACAACAAAAAAACAAAAACAAAAAACAAAAATGGCAAGATACTTCAAGTTGGCACTTGAAGACGTGGTAATTAAAAAATATCCAACATGATGCCCACTGACATGTGAAGATGCAATACTGAAAAACTACCAAAGAAATAGTGTATATCTATAGATGTACCCTTACTTGCATTATTTACATTATTCGGACTGCTATCCTCATCTTCATTGCCATATACACAATGTTTCGGCTGTTAGATGCTCTAACCTTCTTCAGGTGATTGGAATTTTGAACCAAACCCTTTATTTCATCCACCAGGGTAGATTGTTCTAGTTCTTCAAGGACACATGGCCCACTGGATAAAGACTTGGTTAGATCCAATGACTTGACGCAAAGAGTTGTAAGTGCAGTACCAGGCCACAGCAGTGGTGAACCAAAAACTTGGAGAGTTGAGTTAAAATGAAATAACTGAGACATCTGGAAGAGGCATGGCATGTGGAACTAGAACAATCTACCCTGAGGGATGAAATAAAGGGTTAATTTCGAAATTCCAGTCACCTGAAGAAGGCTCAAGTGTACAACAGCTGAAACATTGTGAATATGGTAATGAAGATGAGAATAACAGTCCAAATAATGTAAATAATGCAAGTAATCATAATACCTCATGTCAGAGATATAGACAGAAATATACCCTTGTTAACCCATGAAAAATCGTGATGGATATTTAGAAGACATTGGAAAATTTATGCTTAAACTCTGCTCAGAAACCAGTGAAATGGTCCAAACTTAAAAAGAAAAAAAACTTTTGTTGGGCCTTAAAAAATACATAAATGAGAAATAACTACTAAAATAAATCCAATATATATATATATATATATATATATATATATATATATATATGTTCAAACTTTATTATAGTTGATACTCATATTTGAAATAGACACCCCATTTTTATTTTTATTTTAAACAGTGTCTATTATGTTTATCAGCCTCATTTTTGAGAAATCTTAATAAAGAAAGTCTCCCAAATGAACAGGCTAATAGATGTAATACACAGTTTAAAATTTAAAAAAAAAATAGTGTCTATTTCAAATACGAGTATCCACTATAATAATGGTTGAAGTAATAAAAAAATGTTGAATTAAAATTAAACTATTAATTCTTATATATATATATATATATATATATTTAACATACAACGTGTGTTATCATGTGTGATACCCTGTCTTCATCAGCCGCCAACCAGGGGTGGTCTCATGGTTTCGGTGGCTAAGGTGGGACCGCCACCCCAGGCACCACCAGCAGCATTTGCCACCAGGCAGGGTATAAAAAAACAAAAACAAAAAAAAAACTAATTGATCATTCCTCTTTGTAAATTGTTAATGAAATAAATAAACGATTGTACCTCTTTGCAGCTTCTGTCCGTAATGAAAGTTCCTGAATGCGTTAGCCGTTATTGATGTGCTCGTAAAAATCGTTATAAACGACTACACAAATGTTTCACTTGCGCATGTTAGATTGTGAGGTTGCGCGCATAATAATTCAGTAATGTCTGTTCTGACCGCAATTTTCCTTCCTGGATTTGTTGTCGATTTGGTCGTTTTTCGCCTTTTTCATTACTGGTTCAAATCACTCAAAGCAAACGTCTTATATTGTTCTACAAAAGGAACTGATTTGTTGCCCTATGTGACCCTTAAGATTGTTATTAAGGATAAAAGAAAGCTCTTTGTCAAGATTTGTCCAAACAGCCTTCTGGTTACATTTGGGCCACTGTATTCTTGGTTTACTTAGGATTCCTCCAGGGTGCTGTCGCTCAACGATGGAATCCTGAACGCTGTGGGTGTATTCCAGATTCATAATCCCATCACTCAATTTACATTCTCCGATAGGAGAATTACGTTGTTTGCACCAGCGTGCCTTATGGATACATAAACCGCGTAAACCGTTAAATCTTCTGCCTCAATCATACGTTGTAGCCGGGTTCATATACAGGTCGTTTCCATTAAAATCAGTTAATTAATTTCAATTATATGTAATTTATTTATATATGCTCTGTAATAAATGCATTGAGCTCTCTTTGTGGATAAGTTTTAATATTTTATATTAGGATTCACTTGGATTACTTACCCACAGATTTTTACCTATATATATATATATATATATATATATTGCAGCCACTGCAGAAAAACCTATCTGTTTTACTTAGACATTGTTGGCCATTGGAGAACCTGCAAGAAGCATATTAAATTTTCATTCATGAACCCAAACCAAGCAGTAGAGTCACTAGAGTGTGTCCTGCCCAGCGTAACCCTTGAGTTTTTCTCTCCTCACTCTCAAAACATACAACATATTGCACAGTAACTCACTTCCACGTATGTATAATATATATATATATATATATATATATATATATAAGGTCGCTCCTAGTGTTACTGGTACTATGTAACCCAGTATTACCTGTTTCATAGTTGGATTATCAGCAGCTAAACTGGTGCCCCCACAGATTAAATAGAAGACCTGTCAAAAAATAATCAATCCTTGGCGATTTTCATGCCAGAATGAGCCAAGATTTTGTGACCTGGAAGGGAGTGCTTGGGAGACATGGTGTTAGTAACTGTAATGACAATGGGTGCTTGCTACTAGAGTTCTGCGCATCTTTTGCTGTTGTTGGGAGCAGGGAAAAATACTGCAAGATCTCTGATGCAGTCATCATTGCTCTATACAAGAACAAAGGGGAAAAATCTGTCTGCTCCAATTACCGAGGGATTACTCTGCTCTCCATCGCAGGAAAGATCAATTCAAGGGTTCTGCTTAAGAGACTAGTACCCCCCATCACAGAACAACACCTACCAGAGAGTCAGTGTGGCTTCAGAACCAACAGGAGCACAACAGACATGGTGTTTGTTCTCTGGCAGCTGCAGGAGAAATCTCTGGAACAAAACAAGGGTCTGTATGTGGCATTCATTGATCTGTCAAAAGCATTTGACACAGTGAGCAGAAAAGGAATGTGGTAGATCATGGTGTGACTTGGCTGTCCTCCAAAGTTTCTGAACGTTGATCATCCAGCTGCATGAGGATCAACATGGCCAAGTTAGACACAGCGGTGATCTTGATCACCAACAGTGTAAAGCAGGGTTGCATTTTGGCATGAACTCTCTTCACTATCTTCTTCAGCATGATGCTCAAAAAAGCCATGAAATATCTTGATGATGGGATACCATCTTTATGGTGGCTTGTTTAATCTACGACAATTAAAAGCCCACACAAAGACCCTGGAGCAACTTATCCAAGACCTCTGCTTTACTGGCAATGCTGCCTTTATTGAAGGAGCTTTGCAGCAGACCACTTCCTGCTTCACAGAGGCTGCCAAACTTTTGGGGCTTGAAGTCAATTTAAAGAAGACAGAAATACTCTACCAGCCTGTGCCTCGAGATGGGTATCACCCTCCCCACATCACCATTGGTGCAACTGAGCTGAAGGCAGTCCATCGATTTACCTACATTGGATGTACCATCATGTCAGATGCTAGGATTGGCAAGGAGATCAACAACAGACATGTGAAGGCAAACATTGCATTTAGCAGACTGTACAAGCATGTGTAGTAAAACAGAAACCTAAAGAAGGGCACTAAGATCAGGGTGTAGAGATCATCATCTCCACTCTTCTATGTGGCGCAGAGTCATGGGTAACTTACCAGCACCACCTGCAACACCTTGAACAGTTCCACCAGCACTGTCTCCACACAATCCTTAACATCCACTGGAGAGACTTCAACAATATTGAAGTCTTTGAAAAGTCAAAGATCCCCAGCGTTGAGGCCATGCTGCTGAAGTCCCAGTTACGCTGAGCTGAACACATGATGGAGAATCATCGCCTGTCTAAAATTTTATTGTACAGCGAACTCTCCACTGGCTATCATGGCAAAGAGGCACCAAAGAAGTGATTCAAAGATTGAAAAAAAATCATTTGGTGCCAGTCACATCAACCTTTGCAAATGGTCAGTACTAGCTGAAAACCATGTCACCTGGCATTTCACCACTAACCATGCTGTCTCCTTCTTTGAAAATACCTGCAGATCCACTCTCAGGGACAAGAGGCAGAGGAGGAAGTACTGCAACTTTATGCCATATATATATATATATATATATATATATATATATATATATATAATGAAGGATTTGGAAAAACAAGTTCAGATGAAAATCAAAGGCAAAAGAGGAGGTTGATAGGAGCTGGTCAAGGTATGACCAAAACAATCGGCTGAATCACCAAAAAACAGCTGAACTACACACAAAATTCATTTAACCAGAAGGGCCAGGTTCAAAAGATGAAAAATAGCAACACATACACTCAAACAAACTTCTGTCAAGGAAAATAACTGAAATTTATGATAACAACCAAGATGTGTATTCCAATGTGTATGCTGCATCATTAAAAGAACACACACTGGGTCCATTTGCAGGTTTCACATTGTCAACAATGATAAAACAGCCCTGAATTATCACTGGATAATGTTTATTGTTCAGCCAGGACAACAATCACTTAAATGCATATGCCATAGTTTAAGTTACACAAAATCAAAAAGGTCCTTCAACTGTGAGTAGTGTCCTGACATTAAATCCACTTTTATTTCTATACAGGCTTATATAGAAGACCCAAAAGTGCTGCCCCCATAAACATGTTGTCCAGTGAGGACCACTAACCACCCCACCTTTCTTGTTACTCTATTGAAGACAAGTTATGATATTACACACACACGCTCAAACTGGGGTGGGGGAGTTGCAAAATGTTCTCAGCCTGACCAAAATCTGATGTTTAGTCATTTGGTCATCTGAGAACTTTTTGTCAGCCTTTCTGTGATTGTCTAATAAAATAGCCTATATATATCTAGGCAAGATCCTTTAATGAAATCTCTTCTATTACTGATAAAAAGCATTTCTGTTTCATGATGGAAGAAATATTTTTGGTTAGATTATTTGTCAAAATTTAATATGTGACATTAACAGTGAATCAAGATATAAAATTTCCATTTTGAAAGGCAACCTCTTATTGAGTTGTTAGAAATTGTACTTTGAGATAAAAAAACAAAAAAACTTTCAACTGCCTTAAATTTATGACAAAATGTCACATTAAATATGAAGTGGATAAAAAAAAAATGAAAGAATTGGTAAGGACTGTTAAAATGGAATAGAATAGAAAATGAATTCTACATATTGAATATTGACATTTCTTTTTGATATGGCTTGAAACAGCGTGAATCAAATTCATACTTAAACCGTAGTCTTTATTCGTGTCTAGTCTTATTTTTTTACTTGTTTCATCTTAAATTTGGATGCATTTAATTAACTAAGGACCTTAATTTTTAATGAAGTCAGATGTACACCTACATGTGAACAGAGGATGTGCAGGTGGTGTAATGGATATGGATAGGAATGAGAAATCTGAGAGCTGAGTCAGCTTCAGTACATTCATTTATGTGCAGATAACCTTGGGAAATGTATGACTCCATCTCTTCCCCTTAGCTATGGGTTAAATAGTAAGAATTTTATCTGAAAAAATCACTGTTATTCTCAAAGGATTTTTTAATGTAATGTTGACTCACAAAAAAAAGAATTATTCTTACAATCCCAAATATGTTTTGGCTTTAAATAACACACAAATGGTTGATAAGCTGTAAAAATACAAATCATTTGTGTGAAAGTGAGTTATTTAGCTGGTCAATCAAACAAGTATTATTCTGTAATGTGTTTGATCCTCACTAAGTGTCCTACATATATGGTCTTGTGCTAGATTAAGCTAAGCTTATTAAATTCTTTTAATGAAGTTAGAGTTTGTGAGTATAGGTAGTCATCGACTTATGACATATGTAACTAAAACTCGTACATCTGAAAAGTGAAAGTAAGCAAGCATATTGAGTGTGTTACATATGACAGTTTCCACACAGCCACCCAGATACAGTAGTGACCCATTACAGAACAGTCGAGTTATATCAATGTCTTCTAAAATTTCTTTCAAAATACCCTGCAATGTCTTCCAAGAGGAAATTATCATTGCTTACTCTTAAGCCTGCCAAGAAGGAAAGAAAGGCAATTGATCTGGACACCAAAATGACGGTTATTAAAAAGTACAAAGGAGGAAACAAAGTTAGTGTGATCACATGTGAGACAAACTTATCCCATTCAACCGTGTTGATAATTCTTAAGGATAAAGAAAAGATCCATGAAGCCGTGAAAGGTTCAGCCCCCATGCATTCTACCATTAGTATGAAGCAATGTACTGGGCCATAAAATAGAGAAATTACTTCATGTTTGGATTGAAGACTAAATTCAAAAAATGATACCAGTAAGCCTTTATACTCTTCAGACAAAGGCAGGAAGTTTATTTAAAATGTTAAAAGAATGTGCTGGAGATTAATATACACAAGAGTTTGTGGCAAGTACTGGGTAGTTCAAGTGGTTCAAGCTATGGTTCAAATTGCATAATGTGTGTGTGACTGGAGAAGCAAGTGAGCGCAGGGGAGGAAGAAGCATGTAATTTTGTTAACAATCTTGATGAAATAATTAGGGAAGAGTGTTATTGTACAGAACTGATTTTTAATGTGGATGAAACAGGCTTATTTTGGAAACGGATGCCAACATGCACTTACATCCACAAAGAAGCAAAAAACATGTCCAGGTTTAAAGCCTTCAAGGAGAGGCTAATGCTTCTGCTTGGTGTGAACATTGCAGGGTTCAAGCTTAAATCTTTCGTTATCTAACACAGTGAAAACCTGTGAGAATTCAAGAACATTAGCAAGCACACTTTGCCAGTCCACTATTGTTCAAACCGTAAAGCATGAATGGCCCAGGTACTGTTTGAAGACTGGTTAATTAATTGTTTTATTCCTCAAGTGCATGAGTATTGTCTAGAGAGAGGAGTTCCGTTCAAGATTTTACTGCTGCTTGATAATGCATCCAGACATCCCATGTATTTAAATGATCTCCATCCTGATGTGAAAGTGGTTTTTGGTCCCCAAATGATAGAAGAAGAAAAAATCGCGGAAGAAGAACGGGGAGAGGCCAAGAAAGAAGAGGAGGAGTCACAATGGATATTCACAAGTAAGTGGTTATCATAAAGGTTCTCGCAACTCAATAAATCCTTTGCACAATGGACCCAAACATTGAACGATTTGCAAGGATTGAATGGATAATACATGATGTGATTAATCCATATCATGTAATTTATGATGAGAAAAAAAACAGATGATTCAGACAAAGCTAACCAAGTTTATTAAAGTCGTATCTCTTTCTAATAATAGATATAAAATGAATAAAGACAATGAGAGAGAAGAAAACAATAGAAATGGAAAAAAAGAGAGCCACAGAAAAGGGTAGATGAAGAGTGAGAAAGAAGAAGAGTTAAATAAAAATTATTAATATCATTATAGTATCATGACACACCATACTATATGCATAGTAATTTAACATTGTGCAACTTACAACCAACCCATCTTATGATGGGTCTGTCGGAACCAAACGCCATCGTAAGTCGACGACTGCCTGTATTTTTTTTTAAATGTTTTTCTTTTTTCTTTTTTAGGTCTGTCACCAAGAAAGAATCACGTATCGTTCCTCAGTTGTATCAACTCAGGAGAACTTTGTCCTCTTTTAGTATACGAAAAGCAACCAAGTTACGAAAACGGTTACTCCAACTGCACAAGAAAAAAGAAACAGAAAAATCTAGTCCCCCCTTTCTAGATAATTCCCAACATGATTCAGGTGAGTTGGATAAAGTTAAAACATAATAAACAGTATTTATTTTCTTTTTCATTTCTTTTTTCCATTCATTTTTTTCATGGTTTTATTTTTTACCAAATTTTCATGTGTAAATGCAAAAACATAAGCGTTTATTTACTTTGCTTTCTTTTTTTGTGATTCATTTTTAATGTTTTTTGTGAAACTATATTTTTAGTATTTTTTTTAACCATTAGTCATTACTAAATTTTAGCTAATAATCTTTTTTGTTTTTGTCAAATTGTTTTCTATTTTTAACCATTAATTTTTAGTCATTAATTCCTCATGTTTTTGTCAGATTTTTGTTTTTCTTATCTATTAATTTTTAGCTATTAATTCTTTTTAACCTTTCATTTTTCACATTCTTGTCAAATTGTTTTATATTGTTTTAGCCATTAATTTTTTGCCAATAATCTTTAGCCATTAATTTTTGCCATTAATTTTTCATGTTCAAAGGCAAAGCATAAGTGCTTATTTACTTAGCTTTCTGTTTTTTTTTAACCATTACTGCATTAATGAAAGAGTTAAATGTTTTCCTTTGACACTGTATTGCATCTTCTGTGAGCAAAATACAAAATGTATCATCCATCATCACTATCCTCTTCTAAAATACCGACAGGATGCACAACTCTTAACCCATTTTAGAACCTTAAATCATAAATAAATAAATTTTATTGACAATTTTAACTGTATTTAACTATTATTCATTTTTTAAAAACATTCAGAATTATTTGTCCACCACATTGACCAAATTTTACATCTTTGGATTATCATTCATTTTAATGAAAAATTACATTTCCTTGGAAGATGACAAAAAGCACTGAAAGCAGGTCTTTGCACAGAAAAATAAAAAAAATTCCCGAAAGATGGATTTATAAAGTTACCTTAAAGAAGAGGGCATGAGATAGTGAAACGAAAATGGTAGATATACTGACAAAAAATAAAACTGCAACACCCAGAATTCATTTCAATTTACTCAAGATTAAACATATGACTAATATTGCTAGATTATAGTAAATGATCATTTTATTTATATATATATATATATATATATATATATATATATATATATATATATACACACACACACACACACACATATACCTACAGGGTGTGATGGGGAAATTGTAACCTTTCTATATTTTTAATTTTATGTATATGTGTTGTTTGTTTTTGATTTTGTAAGCTGCACAGTATAGTAGGGTCAGTCAGGCAGCATCTGTAAGAAAAAGTACACCATGATGCAATTCACTCTGCCAGAAATTTGGAAATATCATGCATTATTGCTTGGCTTTTGCGCTGTTAGCTCCAATACGAATATTTCAGAGTGTTTGGGTGTCAATCTGAGGACAGTGCAGAGAATTCAGAAAGAGTTAGATGATATATCCAGTTAACACTACAGTGTTTGGAGTGATCACTAGTGATGGCGACATTATACCTCCATTCATCTTCCCACAGGGCTTCAGACTCAACACAGAGGCTGCTGGAAAACCCTATGTCTGACAATAGGACTCTGCACCATGCTACACATGCAGGAGAACCCAGTCATGGCTGTCAAACAATTACTGCAACCACGTCACTCCTTACACTGGCCACCTAACTCCCCAGACTGCAACCCCCTTGATTATTATGTGTGGGGCACAGTTGAGCAAGAGACCAACAAAACTCCTTGTAACACCAAAGTTGAAATGAAGGCAAATATTATAGCAGCATTCACCAACTTAAGCAAGGAGACCATCCAGAAGAGATGCAGGAGATTCTGAAGTCGTCTGAAGGCCATGTTTGAAGCCAATGGCAATTTTATTGAATAAATTTATTCTTTAGTATTTGAAGATATTTTTGTGTAATTTTGGTAATTATATCTGTTAAAATGAAATGTTAGTGTTGTTTTCATTTTTTACGTAATTTAGGCAACAATTTACCCATCACACCATGCAGATCAATAAAGCTACAGTTTTCATAAGATGTGTATGAACAGTACTCAGACCTTATATTAATACACTATATATTCTTCTTGAACATTAACACTGGCCTGTACAGTTACATATATATGATCACAGTGATGTTATTCTGTGCCTCTTGCCTCTGTTGATGCAATAAAGTGAGAATTGTACATAAGCAAGATTTCTTTTTGTTGTAGTATACCTATGGACAATAATGGATATGTCCCCATTCATATAAATACAGTAGTAAATACTGTATGTTGCTCTGCAATTGGAGATTTATTGACTCACTTCTAGCAGTTGGCTACTTCTACATGCCACTGTCGAATCTTATATGTGTTGTTCATGTCCTAAGTATTATCCTTCATTACCAACCTTCATGTGATTATTCTATTCAGTAACCTTCCTTTGGTTACAACACTTTCTTACAGATGCAATGTTACAAACCTATTCTCTATTAATAGCAAATCTTCAAATAAGTTCCATTCTTTAGTGCCACCATTTCATACATTTACAACAGCCAAGACCCACTTTGCTTCATCCACTGGGTTGAATCACCCCCATTCTCTACATATTTAATTGGCAAGAAAAGTGTTCCACTCAGACAGCTTCTTCCCAGGAATTGTTGTTTTACAAAACAAACTTCTATATAGAGGCATTCCTGAATACTACAGTCTACCGCTTATGTTCATATCATATGCCTCATTCGGTAACCCTCTACCTTGGATAGCTCTTGAGTCTTGTATTGAGGGAACATTAATATAAAACAAGAATACATATTGAATGAGGGATAGGTGTTGCAATTATACTGCTCATGAAAATTGTCAAACATCTTGCAGAGCATGTTGACTAGCATGGGCATCACATGGGTTGGCATTATCCTGCTGGAACAGCACATCATTTCCTTGTTGTAGGAATGTCAGCATAATGGGTTCAACAATGTTCTGGCACTGTTCAACATTCCCTCCATAAGCACCAAATGCAAGCAAATGGCACCCCACACCAAGGGTTGGGCCTGTATGTTGTGGGTGAATACACTCTCCAGGTCAACATCATATGATCATCACTTGAATGAAGGCAGAAATTGCTCTTGTTACTGAACACTACAATCACCTACTTTGTGGAACCAACTCCCTAGAGGATGCTTCCCCAATCACTACAATCTTAACCACATATCCTCATAACCTCTATTTCTTATCTCTTACTCTGTAACTCTCTACCTTGAGTGGATCTTAGGCCTTGTACAGGGTGAACATAGTTAAAAAAAAAAAAAAAAAAAAAGGAAGTTTAATTTGATACACACTTGATGATCCTCTTGTGACATCCCTTGAGATGTGCACAATGGGGATATGATGTAAGTAGATGCCTAGCTAGAGTCATGTATATCCATTCCTATTACTATTAGGTTGGTGCAAAAATAATGACGTAATGTCGTTTTTTTGACGTTAAAAAATATGTCAAAAAACGACATTATTACGTCATTATTTTTGCACCAACCTTATAATAAACTATTCCCAAATGTCCATGTCAAGACACCTGACACCAAATTTGTTCTGATCTATGTCATGGATGCTATGTAGTCTGCTACTGTTGCTCTCATAAGGCATCAATCTTGGGAAGAGTCTCTACTATATTGCCATCCAGAACCTGGTTTACATTTGTAAGAATACTCATTTGATGACTGTTGCCAGCATTAAAGCATCACCACCAATACATCCCATACAATATATGCAGCAGTTCTCTGAAATGATTATCCAACCTGTCAAACCCCCATGATCTGACCCCACTCAAATGGCTAATTGAATAAAAGACAGGTATGTGCTTCTCTGTGATATGATACATGCAATAAACCTTATTGCATCATAGCTTAAAGTTCAGGCATAGACATTATATTGGCAAGTGTTGATAATAGTAATATTGGCTGTTTCCTTATGACAAAACATTTGGCATTCATTGACCATACAGCTAGTGCTACTTTGATAGTCTGGCTAGAGACTAGTATATCTGTAGTCAAGATGGCCAATGGTTCATGTGGGAGCTACATTGACTTTGATCTGTGATGTGGATTCTGTGCAGTCTTTCACTGCTTCCCTTCTTTCACTGCACGGTGAGCATCTGTACTATGTGGCCATCCAGAACCTGATCTACAGATGCAGGAATATTCAATTGACCACTGTTGCCAACATCAAAATACTGCTGAAATGTCACACCCAGCATGCACCACAATTCTCCAAAAGGAGTAGGAGGCTATGTAGTCTGCCACTGTTGTTCTTATCAGGCATTAATCATGGTAAGAGTCTCTAGTATACTGCTGTCCAGAACCTGGTCTACAGGTGCAGGAATATTCATTTGTCCACTGTTGCCAAAAACAAAACACTATTGATATGTCACATCCAGCATGCACCAAAAGGTGTTGGATTTGGGGCATTCAATTGAATATAGTCCTGCAATTTTATTTTTTTTTACACTGTGGTAATATATTATATCTAATTCAAAATGTGCAATAATAAAAAACATGAGCTTTATTATTTCTTTGATTGCATGATAACAGAATTAACGCCATATTCCTTTTAGCCAATCCAACTGCTAAAAAAATGACATTACATAATGTCAGTAATAAAAATAAATATTTTAAAAATATCTGTGCTACTTTAGGTTACATAATACTTATTATAAATTAACTACTGGCTACTGTCAAGTGAATTAAATTGTTGAATGTACCAATTTATATCTATAAACAAATTCTTAGTTTTAATAAGTAGCCAATATTGTAATTTGAAGTATGTGCAGGTAGTGTAATGATTGGTGACTAAGAAATCAGCAAGCCAGGTTCAAATTCTAGTCAAGTTTGTTATATTCACTTTAAGTCAAATATCCTTGGGAAAGGTAGGAATCCACCCCCACCCGCCGATCTAACAGACTGGCTTTTTCAGCCTTAGTTGGCACCCAGTTTATGAGAAGAAGAATTCTGAATTTCAAAGCCAGTTGGGTATGGGTTTTTTCAAGTCCATCTTGCAAAAACTTACTTGCTATGAGAACCAAATGCCAAGCATTTTGAGAGCTGTGGTTACATACACCTCAGTGGAGTCTATAGGTCTTGAATGAATGTTTGTAAAACTTTACCAGAGACTAAAACAAGATTCCAGTATCACTCAGTCTAAATAAAATAATTGCATTAGTTTGAAGTACATTGGTTCACTATCTATAGAATTAAGCTGAAGAAACTCAAATGTAAAGCAGAGAACATTTAAGTTTTTGTTCTTTCAAATTTTGCTACAGTCAGTCTTAGTTTTATAGTCTTCATAGCCTTCCATAGTTTTTAGGTTAACGGTTTGGCCTAAATACTTAAATAATTGCATTATGGATAAGGGCGTGAGTAGTCACTTTAAAAATGTGTCCTTTTATTTATACTTTTATCATTATTAACGGCCAATACTCCCCACCTTTTTTTTTTTATTTTTTTTTTTTTTTTTTTACTCACGCTTGAAAGTTATCTAATATATTAAAATTAACTTTTTCTTAACAGCGTAATAGTAAATATAAATATATCATCAAGGGAGATAATTTAATTATAATTATGTGCAGTAACGTCCCTTAGAATGTGTAGGTAACTTAATGATTATCAATTTAGAAGTGTAAGCGATGGGCCGATTTCAAGTTCTGGCCTAATTTACTGCTGTCACTTCACAATTACAAATGGTGTGAATTCATTTTTCCCCAGTTATGGGGAAAATAGAAGGGTAGAATAGGCTCTCTATCCTTGTGTGATAGTCTAGGAGATGGAAAATTCTGAATACCAAACCGTGGAGAAGGTTAGAAGAAACCATTCCAATATCTTTCTCAAGAAATCAATCTACAGATATTAAAGAAAAGGAAACCCAGAAGAACCATGATTGCCTATGTCCAAAACAAATCCCTCGAATAAATGAACAAATTAATTTTTGCTGGCGTTTGCATTCCATAGTAGTAAACAGGGCTGACCTTAGAAGTTGTGCCGCCCAAATAAGAACACTTTCCAGATAGTAGAGTATGAACCTTCGGTACAGTTTTTAATTGGAAGCAGTTGATCCAATTGATTTAAGGCTAGCCTTGATAGTAACCATAAGAATTACTAAACTGATCCTCTCTATAAACTTCTGATTTATTGTTATCAGAACTGATCAACTTTGATAAAATTTATTAAATAATGTAATTTGATTTTATTTATTTTATGTGAATATATTTTTAAAGTCTGAATTCCTTTTAATAATAACAATATTAAATTATAACATTATATTACTACTTTTAACTTGAATTTACATTGTTTATTAGGTGTGAGGTCAATCTCTCTGGATTTTAGGTGGAAAAATAAAATCCAAGTGTTGTGTCCACAAATACAACACAATAATATAGACAGTGCAAAGAAATGATCTTTGCAGAAAAAGAAGACCAAGCTAAATATGACAGTAATGTTTATACAGCCAGATACATCTATTTACTTATTAAAAATCAATATTCTTTGTTATAGCCATGAAGAGACCAATAGTTCAATTGTTCAAAATGATTTGTCACATGTGAGTCTGCAAAGTTTTGAAATGTTTTTGTTGCAAGTGAGGAAATCAAGTGGTATGGTACACCAATATCTGTGTTGTGTGAAGAACACGCTAATGAAACGTGTGACTGCTGACTGATTGCATGCGATAGTAATAATTTCAAAACACAGTGAACAAAGATAGGGGAGACAAAACTTACTTTCGTCATGGTGTTGTTTGTAGAAAAATCATCACTGACATACGCATTGTCATGGTACATGTGTCTAAGTTGTTGAGTAAGGCTTCGTCTGGTTTGCTGACTATCTTTCAACAACTGTCCTTCACTGACTGTGTTGTTGCAGATCTGGTCTCTGATTGTTGCCGACAAGCCAGTTTTATTGCTATGGGTCAACTCAGAATCATTATCTGAGTTTTTGTGCAGGAATGTACTCAGTAATCCAAGCCCTGACCTATTTCCAGATTATTTGGAGTTTAACTGCACAGCTGTAGTAGATAGCACGTCACATGACTTGTCATATCCAATTAGGTTCCAGAAACCACTTATTTAATTTGGAGCTGCATTTGTATGGAATTGTAAAAAAAATTTTCGTATCTACTGAATGTAGTAAGATTTATTTGTAGGTGTCTCTTTCTTGTTTATGCTTCACTTATTGACTGTAAAATATAGGAGTTTATATGCTTAATTTGGTTTTATCAGAATATGGCATTAATTTTTATTAGAAAACAAATATTTCAATTTTGTATTAGATATTTTACATACGACCAAATTTATGAATCTGTTGTTTTCATTTTTTATCTTTTCAGTAATATTTTAGAGCATTTAGAAATTATTATATTGTAGCGAAATGGGGCTACAGGTTTTAATGGTCTAGATCAGTGTTTCCCAAACTAGGTCATATTACCCACCAGTGGGTGATTTCAACTGTTGGGTGGGTGATGAGCGACTGAACAGAAAATAATGGGCAATTGGAAATTTTGCGTATTAAAAAGGTATTTCAACCTATGTTACCTGAAAAAATATTCAAAGATTTTTTTTTTTTTTTATTAAATTAGATAAAACTTAATATGGGTGTCCAGTTTGCAATGTAAGTTCATTGTCAATTGATCCCCTTATGTCTTTAAAGACTCGCGTGTGAAAACCTTTAAAAAGATTTAGCAAAATATTGATTTTTATAAGCTGTCAAAAATGATGATGTTGGTAATTCTGGCATTAAGCACAGGACAGAAGTGTAAGCACCCACTAGGCTTGCACCCATTTCAGTAGTATAAGTCTATAAAATGTGTAAATAAACCTCTTAAAACTTTTAAAAAAAAGTTATTAATGTTTTTAAGTTTTAAGAAAATTTGTAATAATCTAATTTAGAACAACTAAGGTTTGAATTATTCTTGAACCATTTGGTAAATTTTATAGCAATAAAGAATTGTAGAAAAAAGTTATAAATAATTGAGAAAAATCAGTGAAACAATGAGCCTTTTGGTTGACTATCAACTAATGTAAGTTATTCTTTCTTCCTCATTTGAATGTAATTACCAACAATGTAAGGAAGATAAATTTTTGTGGATCCCTGATAAGAAAGGTTTTTCACTCTCCCTTCTCCAGCTTCTGCTACATTGTTCAAATGAAATAAACCAGATGCTCAGTATAAAAGATAAAAGAGCTGTTGTATAATTGGTTAAGGGTATAATGTTTATTGCGGGTATTATCTTTTTCTTGGCTAAAGCTTTTTAAGGTAACTCCTTAAACCTCATCAAGCAAAGACATATTCTCATGCTGCTTAAAAGTAACAAGTGATGTTACTGTCAGCACTCCCATTAATCCAAGTAGTCATAGGAATCAAATTTGGAGAAAAAGAGATAAGCAAATCATGCAAAACTAGATACAACCAGTAAATAAGACTGAAACATTTTGACTCTATGAGAAATAGCCAGGCAGCTGGTAAATTCCAGAAACGGTACACAAACCATCCAAAAGATATTTGCTATTACTAGAAATGTTTTAAGCACAAAGAAAACTAGAAAACCACAGAAGTTAGACAAGTGAAATGAAAGAAAGATTATGAGAGTCTTAGTAGGCAATTCAAAATTAATAACTAGAGAAGCGAGGATTGAATGCTGTTTTACCATTGAGGTTTCAATTGATATGCAGAGTATTATAAAAAAATTTTTTAAATCATGAAGAGTTGTATAGTAGCAAATAGTAGCAAAAATATAAATAGCAAAAAAAAAATTAACTAAAAAACAGCAGAATAGAAGACTGAATTAGTCAAAATGACATCTAACATGAGATACTGGAAATTGAAAGAAAGTAATTTTTAGTGATGAATGCAAAATAGTTACATTCTAATGCAAGAGAATATGTAGGAAGACCATTGAGAGAAAGAAACAATGCAAAATACAACACAAAGATGGTAAAATTGAATGGTGGGTGATAGCATCAAAAATGATGATAGAATAAAAATTGATAAAAGTTAATGGAAACTTAAACAGTGAAAACAAGATTAGTTTACTCGAGTCTAATCTTCTCCCAGACTACAAAGATGGATAAATTTTTCAGCATAATGATACCTCCTTGCCACATATCATGTGCAACAAAAAGGTTTCTTGTAGATGAAGATGCTCAACTTTTGGATAATTGGACAGCTCAAAGTCTTGATCTCAATATAATTGAACTATTGTAGAAGGAACTTAAGAAACAAATGTACCAATGAAAATCACACAATCTCTGGTATTGCTTTGGTATTACTGCCAAAAAGAATGAGAAAAAATTCCCAATAAGAAAATCTGAATCTTGTCACATTCAATGCCACATCAAACTGAGGCAATTATTCAAGCCAAAGGCAGCAACATCAATTGCTAACTCCATACTTTGACGTTTTGTACTTTCTGTAATAATAAAAGATCTCTTTTTGCAAAAAAAATTACTTTTTAATTTAAGAGCAGAAGGATGAAATTTTCACTGGTGCTCCAGTATTTTTCAAGATCATTTTATGTATTTTTTTTCAACATCACTATACTTAAGATGCTCTATTATTCACTATACAGAAACGTTAATTCAGTAACTTTATTTTTGGCCCTCAAAGATCATAAAATGTACTGAGAAAAGCCCATCCTGGGTATGACGATAAACAAAATCTGACAGGCCTCTGATCAGGAGGTTTTGATGAGTGTGGAACCACCTCTTAATTGCTGTTGTTCCCAGGTCCACCCTGACTCAGGGTGATGACACCTGTTAGGGTATCAATTATGGGCAAATAGTGAACCCCCAAACTAGGGTCAAAACATGCAACTATAAAAATACATTAGAAAAAATTATCAGCAATAAATTTTTGTAGTAAAAAAAAAAAAAAAAAAAAAAAAAAAAGATTCCAGCAATACATTATTGGAAAAAAATTTACCAAAGCTTACATGAAAATAAAATTTGATATGCCATTAACTAAACCAAGCATACTGCAAATCACTTTTGATTTTGAGGTAAAATTAACAAAAGTAATTAATTTACCTAGGTGGCCCCAAAATGTTGTATGCCAAGGTATATAGTTATATTGCATCAGGTTAAGCTAACTTCTTAAATATTTATTTATTTGATGCTTATGCTTTCTGTTTAATTACAGATTCAGACACATATGAGAATATGGCTCCCAACGTTCCAGCCTCATCTAAAACGGAAGATGCCCTTCATGCTCGGTCAGCTGATGGCAAACCAATGCTGCAGAACAACCTTTGCCCATTACCAAATTCTGTTGTAGATGACGGTTAGTAATGCAAGGCACATTATTATATTCAATGTTTTTTTTTTTTAATTTTTTTTTAATCTTTGGTAATTTTAACTTTGATAATACTTTTTAGAAATATATCTTTCAAACTCTCACTGATATAATCATGATGAGAGGAGGGAACATATTAGCTGAAGATAGAGTGCAGATGTCTTGTGTATCATTGCTCCCTCATCAGTTGCTAGTCTTCTTGTTACTTGCAGCCAATAAGATCTGGGAAAGAGTAGTGAGTTTGATCCACACTAGGTGTCACATCTAAGCTAAACTGAATGAATAACTATATAAGCCAATCCTGTCATGAAGGTAGAATTAAATAAGTTCCAAATGTAATGTTAATAATATCTGATAAGAATATAAAACTAATTTTTTAATATTTAAAGTGATTGTTTATTCACTTCTGATTCTGTCAAATTAATGTCAGTCAATAAAAGATATGTAGTTTCAGGTCTCTTTCTTTGAGTATTCAACCTTCTTGTAAGGATGTGAAGGATTCAGCCTTTTCCTCTCATAGATCAAGCATTTAGATAACTGTCATTCAGTTGTCTTTTTTGTGTACATATTAATTTCAGCTGGATTTACTTCCTTGCTTATGCTGTGTTATATTCCTTGCTAATAGGAATATATACTTGAACACAGTGGGTAAATAAGTAAAGGTTTATGTGGATGCAAACTTTGTCTAAAGCACTGATAGTATTTCTAGAAGTTGGATGTTTGTATTTAAAAACTTCTGGCCACTTTGGGAAACTATCCACAGTGATCAGGTAATAATACCATTAAATGGTCCTGCATAATCAATGTGTAGACGTGTCCAGGGGTTATCTGTTTCTGGCCATGGTTGTGTTTTAACTGGCGGGGCTCTTGCAGCTAACTGACACCCTCTGCAGTTTTTCACAAAATTTTCGACGTCTATATCCATTCGTGGCCAGAAAACATAACTTCTCATAAGAGATTTCATACAAGATATGTCAGGCTGACCCATATGAAATTCTTTTAAGATCTTTTTATGTAATGCCTGTGGCATCACCACCCTGTCTGCGTACATTAGTGTATTTTTGAAGATCGAATAAGGAGAAATTTTTATTCCCTTTTTATTCATTTATCCTGGTTTGTACTTTCATATTTTTAATAAAATTATCTTTTTCTGCATGAATTTTTCTGTCTGTTTTAACTTTTTATTTTCCCTGGTGTTCACCTGATTATGGGCAATTCTCATAAATTAAATTTAAGTTTTTCCCTTTATGTACATAGACTTTTAATCTGAAAGTCTTATCACAAAACAAAATGTTACACTTAATTCACCCTTGAATTTGAGTGTTTTTCCTGCAATACCCCTGGCAATTTTGCTTGTGTCAGTCAATTTTGGTCAACCTATTTTCCTCCATGTCTGTTTGTTAATTATACTGCTATTGGAAGGTTGGTAGTTTTCGCGTAAGTCGTACTCACAGATCCCAGCTAGAGTTTTGTAGTCCGTTGCCTTACAGATACTTATAGGTAGTTACTACCTATAGTGTAGTCACTCATAGGGGTGGCAGGTTATTCCATTACATCATGTTGGTACACAAACCAACATCTTTTGTAGCCTAATTCTGCACTTGGTGGCTTTGAGGTGACCTTTTAGCTCAATCCTTGTTGCCTAGGTCTTTTGATATTTTAAGGTAATATAATTATCTCACTATCACAAGAAAAAAATCCAATTCCCAAGATTAAAAAGAAAAAAGGAAATTGTCCTACTGGCAGGAAATTTAGAGACATTCTCTTTCCAGCCAGACCCTTGCAAGGAGAGCACGTGGAATTGAGCAGTTCCAGGAATGAAGACTACCAATAAGTTAGTTTAACCAAATATCACTTTCTCATGTTTAATATTGCCTTTTACTGATACTTGCAAATAATTCTATTCATTCACCAACACAAACATTTTATTAACAACTATATTACAAGAACTTTCATACATCTACTGAACTTGTACAACAAAATGCTTCTGATAATAAATCCTTCTGATTATCTGTCTATATTCCTGAGATGAGATATTGTAATTATTTATGCCATTTACATTGTTCAGATTATATATATATTTATAAATGTCTCACTTTGTTGTTATGAGGAATATGTTATATTTTAATAACTATAAACAGGCGTCAAGCAAGGCTCATCATAACAGTGATATCAAGTACTGAACCTAATCTGTGAATATATTGAGGTCATCATAGCAGATCAACTCTTCTTAGATCAAAAGTTTCTGATGGACATTAAATTCAATTCAGACATGGTTTGAATCACATAATTTAAAAGTATAGATTCAATGTTTCTGAAATGTGGATTTGGTTTGTTAAAGATTGACTAATAGTGATAAAATATAGCATCTACAAAAATCTAATGGTGAAAAGAGATTATTTTTAATACATGCATACATGATCATAGGAATACTCAAAGGAAACTGGTGCTCTTTTAGAGACAATAGTTAAATATTTTTACAATATTAAATATTACAATAATTTTTAAAATTTAAAAACTTTAAAATTTTTAAATTTTAGAAAGTTTTAAAATTAAAAAAATTTTTTTTTAAAATTTTACAAAATTAAATATTACAATAGTTAAATTATTGATTCTATTTAATTTCCATCACATAACTCAACTAATTAACTGTTTTGTGATTAATTCTGTCTGTAGGTTATTAAGTAAAGAACACAGTTTTCTTACATAGTATTGTAGACTCTCCACGTGTTATTTTTGGACCATTTAAAAAATAACAATAATAACAACCTCACCACTCCTGCAAAGTCAAGAAAAACGATTTTCACAAGCCAGTATTAAATTATTTTCTATCTAGTGAAAACCTTGTGTTCAAAAGTTTCATACTTCTATTTGAAGTTAGATTTTGGATCTCCCTTATGGATATAAAATAGAAGCATACTGCTTCTTCAGGGTCCAAAACAATTTCAGAGGCCAGTTTGATCTACATGTGCTTCTATGTGCATACACATGCACACAATGGAGAAGATAAGCAAGATCTGCCAACTAAGGCATATGAACTCACAAATACATTAGGCTGACCATCATAAAGTAAGTCTGTTCACACATTTCACACCACCCCACAAACATTTAACTACTTTATAGAACAAACTTCATTGCAAAGAAAACTGAACATTTTATTGTTATTGTATATTTCTGTAAATAATATATAAATGTTATTTCAACTGACATTCTATTTCTACTTTTTCTTCAGAAAATAACCTTTTTGTGTTTCATTTAAAAGATGTTGTTAAATGTTTGGAATTCCAACACTCACATAACAACAAAAACCTGGGTAGACTGATCCCAACAATATAGATCAAGCTTATGTAGTATAGATCAAAATATATCAACATTGAACCTTGTTTTGTGCTATCAATCTCTTTCTATTAAATATATTTTTAATAAATGCAACACAGTTTAAAAGGACTTGGTGTGCTCACAGCAGCAAACAACTAAAACTTTTATATGAAACTAGCATAGTACTCATAAAAATGTGTTATTTACATATGGATCAGCACTTCTGTCTAAGATCAGAGTGTAGTATATACTTGCTCTCTGAAAAGGGTTACACACATGCAACAATATATATGGATACACATTGTGTTTTACATGTAGATAAACTTATCAGTAAATTTTCTGAATATGCAACTGATAAGATATTGAATAAGCTAATTTATCACGTTCTAAATTTATTTCTAAACTAAAGTTGGGTTTCTGGCCAAGATAGATTTAATAGAAATTTTGACCTTGTATCAGACAAAGTTAGGATTGGCAAATATTTAGATTTGTGTAAATTTCATCTTCATTTTTCAGAGCAAAATATCTATGAAGATGTTGATGTGAAATCATCCAAAATTATCAAAGAACCAATTATTACACATAAAAATGAAAATGTACAGAAGAAAAGTAGTAAGTGTTGACAGTTTTTTAAAAAAAAATTTCATTTTTAAACCTGTTTTTTATTCTAGAAATGTCATTTAAAACTTCAAACTGCACTTTTGATTTTCTTGAGAGCATAGTAATACATCTGTTTTAAATTTTTCATCATAATAAAGTTTTTTCTTCTAAAATAAATACTAAAATAACAGACACATATGAAAATAAAATTTAATATTGCTAAATGAGTATTTTTATGCTTTTTTATCAACAACATATTTGATTACATTTACCAAATACCCATTCTACAAAGAGAACAAAGAAAGTTTTCAAAGAAATTCTCTTACCTCTCTAAAATTTCTTTTTGTCATTATGCTAAGTCCATTTGAATTTCTTAGTCTGGTCATAGCTACATTGAGCTGACCATGAGAGAAACATTTTAGTAATTTTCTAATGTTTATATCTATTTTCTAAATAAATAAATGGCAAATTCTGTCTGTCTGTTTGTGTGTTTGAAACTCCTCTAACTTGGGCTACACCTGCTCTACATAGACATATTATACCTTTTTGGAATCAGGATGTATCCCGGATTGAAAATCTGCTCTTCGTCTGGTGCTTGAACATCCAATATTAGGATTTGTGTTCAGGTGAGAAAGGAACAGTTTAAAGTTCAAATTTTAAAAAACTGGAAAAAATTAGTGATTTCACAAGTTTTTAATTTATATTGAGTTTAAAGTAGCACAAAAACTTTGTGAATTTAAAAAAAATTGTTTTAAATTCAGTTTAAAATATCTCCAAAACTTTGTGAATTGAAGAAATCAATTTTATTTCTTCAAAATGCCAAGGAATCAGAGTGAGAGGTTTCATGATAAGAGTTTTTGAAGTTTTACAGAGTTTATGATTTGGAGAACTCAATATTCAGCCTGAAATGGAAATGTCCTACAGCAAGGCCTCTGATAATACATTTTTGAACAAATAATGTTGCCAGCTGTACATTTTTGAAAAAATAATATTACCAGCTATACATTTTTGAGGAAAAAAATATTAACAGAAATAGATTTTTGACAAAGCAAAAATATTACCAGAAAAAAAAGTTGTTGGCATTAAATGACCCATTGAGGTTGATATGCCGTAAAACAAAACAAACCAAACCAAAATCTGTCTATGCCTTCCAGAGCCTATCATGTGACTATGTTTATTATAAATACTTTAACACAAGTTCATTCTTTCTCTTTGGGCTCTCTTGCCTTCTCTGACATACAAGATGTAGTAATTAAAGAACTTGCATTTCGTCCTTTACGGGCAAACACTATGACACACACATACACATACATATATGTATGGAACATTACAAGCAACAGGAACCTATACAAACATTACAGAACATTCATTCCTTCAACTCTTCTGAAGCTAAAAGTTTATAAACATATTCTTAGCTTTAAATAATTCTTTCAACTCTGTCACGGTGAACATTTTGAGCAGCAAGTTCATTCAACTTTCTTTGAGCTCAGATAAAAATATTTCTTTAGTAAAGACTTTAATTCCAGTTAAAGTGAAGTAACTCCTATTAATTATGCTTGTATATCATTGACATACATAAATATGAATATTGTTTGTTATCGTAAAAACAGTTTTTTGTGTTGTTTCTCTTGTTTGCTTTTTGTTTGCTTACACATTTGTAAAGAAAAAATGTATGTGTTGATTTAGGCTGTCAATACCACTACAAACCCATTGCTGTGAACATGTTTAATTTTACTAAATGGATCACATGAACTGCTATGAACCCTTTGATTTCTATCACTTAATATTTGAATGTATAACATATATATATGAAAGTGTAAGAATGGTTTCAGGGTTTTATTTTTGTTTTTTGTTTTTACTTTTGTAGATGTCAATCTGAAAGAAATTTATATATTTTATGGACATTATTTCTTTTGATCTAATCACTATGTCACTTTGAAAAGGAAAAATAGAAAAATTTCCAATTGACATGTGTAGTTGTTTTGCTAGAAAATAACATATATATATTTTTATAATCAAAATCATTTTTATAACTTAGTGAAAATTGTTGTTTTTCTTGTCTGTTTCTAGAAAGCCGATTCAAATTCTTCAAAAGATTCTCTAAGAGGTTCTGAGGAAATTCCAAGTACCAATTTCCATTCATTCTTCACACCCACAACCTGGATTGATGAAAAGTAAAAGAGCTGGAAACAAAAATCAAATGTATATAAATATAAACAGATAACTGATGTCAACCATATTTTCCCCCCATAATGCATCACTCATATCGCCCTTCAACTGATATTAGCATATTTTATATTTTTAGAAATAAATAAAAAAGAAACAAACACAAAAAACAAAATTTATAAGCTAAAAACTTTATTTTGCTGAGTTTTCTTCTATTCGATTCACTAAACTTTAGAAGAATAGAATTTTAAGTTTGCACTCATCTTAAATAAGTTCATTTGCTATTTTTTTTCCATCTTTTATACATTCCATGGATATCAGAGATTTTATAAGAATCTAATAGAGTATTATTTTTTTTTTATTAATTCCCGTTAACAAGCTTTCATGACCACACACTTACAACAAAACCACAGATCATTAATTCATTAGTGTGCACACTATGCTAAATTTAAAATAAAATCAACATTGGTAGTGCTTAACCTCTTCTGCTTCTGAATGAAATTATGGATCACCATTTTTTATCTAAAGCAATTTTTACAGCAGGGAATTACCAGCTTTGATATCAGTCTTAGTTCTTTGTTTGCTTAAAACTCTTGGAATTTTCCATTAATCATTCTTTAAGTACTAATCTAAAATATATTACTTATATTTGACAATCAATTTCAACAGTGGCGAAGAATTTCTTTTTTAGGTTATTTTTTTTTTTTCAAATTTCAGTACTAAATCAATTTGTATGTAATACCTGTTTTTCTTTAATTGTAACAGATTTAATAGCAGGAGCACACAAAACATTTCATTGGTTTTTTTACTGCTTATCAACCCTTTGTGGGGGATTTAAAGTCGAAAAATATTTTGGGTTGTAAGAATAATTCTTTTTATACAAGTGAATATTAAATTAACAATATTTGGAGAATAACCATGATTTTTCCAGATACTTGTCCTACTATTTAACCTATAGCTGGAGGGAATAGATGGATTCATATGCACTGCATACCCCAAAACAAGTTTCAGGATTCCAAATCTTATTCTTAACATAGTCTCCTTGTCTTCCTCAATTTTGGCAGTCACTACAACCTTAACCTGTTCAAGGCTTTGGTTAACTGTTATGGACACTTACAGCACTTTTTCACTCCAAAAACAAATTCCATGACAGCTATTTGCTTTCTATGTATGTCAAGATGTGCAATAATTTTGAAAGGGAATTATGGGTAAAAAAAAAAGGTAACTTCATAAATTTTTCCCTGTTCTACACAATTTAGGATTTATAGCTAAAAAAAAACCTTAGGAATTTTGTTTAATACTTTTAAAATTGGAGCATTTTGTCTAGCCCATATATAAAGATAAAATTTCTGAACAGTTATTTAAATTGTATATGTTCATACTCTTGCCTAAAGAAAATTGTTAATTCACTGATAGACATATGAACTTAAGGATGGGTTGGGACCTGATGATAATATTTGACTTTGGAACTGTATTTAATGTATTTTAAAAATTGCCATTAGTCATTTATTCTAATGCTTTTAAGAAAGACATGTAATTTGAAATGCCAAGTCATACATTGATACATAATAATACATTGACACATGACAAATGAGGAAATTCAGTTTTAAATTATGCAGAACTGAGAAACGAAAGTTAACTAGATTCCATCTCAAGGAGAATGTGTTCAGTTCACAATCAACAAGGTTTAATTTTTTTGTTTTAAGGCTCTGCTCAAAGATTTATTGGCCCATGATGAATAAAACCAATATGTTCTAAACTTTACTTCCAGATGATCTTCAGTTTAAAGACTTCAGTAAACAAATTTACACTGATTAAGAACAAGGATTTCTACAGAAATACTTGTATCCATTAAATTAATAAGAAATAATTTCAGATTATAAATAAAATCAATTAATTCCTTAGAAATTACTTTGTTTACATTTTGGAAACAAAAACAAAATAAAAAAAAGTTTGCAGGTATAAACTTCAAGATCTGAACAAAAGAGGTGTATTTGCTAAATATCATAAGTGAAATTTGCTTTACTGTGAATGTCTTCCATGCAAGGCTTAACAGTTGATGCAGGTTAGAACCCTTCCAGAAGGCACATTTTCTTTATTAAGGCTCTTGTATACAGGGGGCTGGTAGACATGAATTTATACTATTTAAAAAAAAAAAATCTACTCAAACACATGTATCTGCTAAATATAACATTTAAATTAATAAAAAATTCCAGCAATGTTTAACATTCATGCCTACAAAAAAAAGGATGGTTATTCCCAGGGCCAGTATGTACTACCCCTGAACCTCCTGATGGGGTTGTGGAGGTGGCAAGCATAATAGGGGGTCCTAGGCAGTGCCCTATTACCCTTGTTATATTATCAAAATTTACTTTTTTCTACATACATTTGTATACATTACAAATTAAACTAACCACAGTTGACTATTAAGGGCTGAAAAAATTTTGTGAATTTTGATGTAATTCTAGCTTTTTTTTTTTTTTTTTTTTTTTTTTTTTTGTCCAAATCTGTGAATTTGTTGTTTTGCTCATGCTAAATCTCAAAAAAGCACTCTATAAAATTCAATGATTTTTATCCATAATGTTGACTGTGTTAAAATTATTCAACTTTTTAATAAGAAAAATGGTAAGTTGATATTTAAAATTGCCACAAAACATTGTTAATTTATTTAAGATGGAATGATCTATTAGGTTGGTGCAAAAATAATGACATAATAATGTCGTTTTTGACGTTAAAAAATACGTCAAAAAACGACATTATTACGTCATTATTTTTGCACCAACCTAATATTATTGATGACGTATCTAATTTGTATTTAGATACATTGTATTTATTTTCAATTTTTCTAGTTGAATTGTTTATCTATATTGCATACTAGCTTAAAAGCCACCCTATCGAGCAGCATTTAATCTACTTCCTGTGGAGGGCTCTTGATTGGGCCTTCATCACAATAGGTAGGGCGTAGATGTGATAAGCAACAATAAACTACAGAAGAACTCAAAATTGATCGCTGCATTTAAGCACTGCATTAATATTTAAGCTTACTTTTTAAAAGTTCAATGATAATTCTTCTGCTGCTACTTAATTTAAAGACAATTTGATATACCTAGGTCCTTACTTTCCATACAAACAATTATTTTTATTTCATGAGTGACTTTTGCTGGATTTTGCAATTAATTTTGATTATTCCCAAATTTATTTCCAAGTTATAAAAATTATCATACAAAACATTTGTTACAAAAAAGACAAAAAACAGTTGCAGTAATGAAAATTTGGGAACCCAAAATTTTAGGATTTCAGATCCAGATCCAGCCTGGAATGTTTTTAATTTGCTTACGGAGTCAACCTGATTCCAAAATGGTATGATATGTTGGGGTCTCTAGGTGTAAAATTGAAAAAATGTGACACAGTGACATTCCCATTTATTATATAGATGATTCATTATTGTACATAATTAGGTTAAAATAAAATTTGTATTTATATGAATACCACCTTATGAAAATTGAAATGTAGTAGAGGGTATTTGCATAAATTTAGTAGGGGCCTACAGGATCATTGCACCAACTCTGGTTATTCCTTTGATACACACTATTACTGTATATTTTTTTTTACACTATCAGCAATATTTATATAAGATTACAAAAATATGTGTATTAAGTACAGTGTGATATTTATCTTTTTATAATGATTTATTATTACCATTTTATAAAGAAATAAATTTGAAAACTAATTTTTTTATTCAAAAATTTATGAAACATTACAAAATTATCAAAATACATTGGAGGAAGAGATGTTCTCAAACCTATTTTAGGGAACTTATGAAGCAAGAACAAATGAAAGAAAAGCCTGGAAAATGCATTTTTTCAAAATTTATAATTACATTTACTCATTATGTGCTTATTTAAATTTTCTTGTTCAACAATAAATTTATGAATAAAAAATTTCTTTTCGTATTTATTTCTTTATAAAATGGTAAATAACAAATGTTTCATTATAGTTGAAGTTGGTTCACATATTTTCATAATCTTGTAAATATATAATTATTCTTGTCAAAAAGAAATCTAATAGTGTTTAATATTTCTGGTGTTAATTCTTAATAAAAAAATGTATAAATCCACATTCATATGTTTAGGTTTCATTAAAAATTTAATCATTGATTTTTAAAACAATAAATATTGCTGAGGGCATAGAAAGTGTATACAGTAATAGTGGTGTCAAGGGAATAACCATCCTTCTGGTACACTTTTTTTTTTTACAGGTACAAAGATTAAATATTGCTGAAATTTTTTAGCCTTTAAGAATTGTTGACATCATAATTTTCCATAGTTATTTTATTATCTGAATATATCTTTTATGAACTTGATTCAGTGATAAGAAAAAAGGTTCAAGAGCTCAATCATAAATGCTACACAATGTCAGAACAAAAAGTTTTAATAGGGCTGCTGGCTATTCATGCTTATAAAATATATAAAACCGACAATATAAATTTCTGAAATTTCTTTGTGATTTTAGTTTCTCTGGGTTGATTATGTTACCTCTACATGTTTTAAACTCTAATTAAATAAACATCATTAACCTTGAATTGAAATCCTCCAATATTTCCTGGTTTTGTGACTGAAAGGGCATCAAATAGAATAATTCTTAAATCAGACTATTTTGGAATATCCATGTGTCAGCACTGACATCTTTTTCTGGTTGCTGGTGGCAAAAATATATTTTATTTTGAGCTCATTAATGTCCGAGTACAGCTTTAATCTTCTGTGGGGCTCAATACTTGAACATTGAAGGCAGAATTGGACAGGATCACACTCTTTTAATGTTTTATCCCCATCACAATGAATGATAATGAAAAGGTTAACACATTTCCCCAAATTAGACAAGACAAAGGTCACTTGTCAGAATTAAAGATTATTTTCTTAGTAACATTTAGTATTCCCACTAGAGACATAATAAATGTTAAGCTTCCATGTTTGAACAAGGAGACATTAAAAACATCTCCCACGGTTGCAGAAACTGCTGTAAAATTGTTTTTTTTTCTTTTCCTTCTTGAAAGTGGCTGACCATAATGTTGTGTTTTGAAAATGGATAAAATGTATATATAATATAATTAAAATATATTTATTGAACAGAACTATCTTTGGCACAAGACCATGTTCATGGAATACTTGGTAATCAGTTAACCTTCTATTAGTGATTTGTCTGAGTAGCATGCATGTCATTGTCCTACAGTTGAATGCTCCAAATATTATTATAATAATATATATTAATGCTCTGATTTTCCCCCGCTCCCCAAAGGGAAAAGAAGGAAAAGATCAAGAAAGACATGGAGAGGGAAATCCTCCAATGCAATCCTGGGCTCAGGCATGAGCAGTAGCTACAAACAGGACAGAGTAGAGTTATTCTGTAGAACATCTTATGTGCCACAAGGCACCAGGCAGATAGATATATTAGGTTGGTGCAAAATTAATGTCGTTTTTTTAACATTTTTAACGTCAAAAACCGTCATTATTTTTGCACCAACCTAATATTAATGCCAATGTCATTCAGATAATTTAAAAAGTTGAATTCTGGAAAACATACATAAATCTTATAATTTGTTAATATTTCAACTTGAACAGCTTCTTCTTGTGAACCACTGCTTTGTGGAACTGACTCCTAAGAGGATGTTTCAAAATTCATATTTAGCATTTTCAGAATATTTAAATCAAGGGGAAAGATAATTCTCTTTAAAAGGAAATATTAAGGATAAAAATAATGACGTAATAATGTCGTTTTTTGACGTATTTTTTAACGTCAAAAAACGACATTATTACATCATTATTTTTGCACCAACCTAATACTAATAATAACAGCGGAAACATTTACTAATCTATCAAATTAAGAACAGATATATGGCATACAATATTTGATGGCACAGTAAAGTTCACCCTGTACAAGGCCACTCAAGGTAGAGAGTTACAGTAAGAGTTAGTTTATGTAGATAGGAGGGGAAGATAATTGTTAACCCAAGACTTGAACAGGTTAAGATTGTAGTGATTGGGGAAGCATCTCAGAGGTTCACTCGATCCTTTTCAAGTGGAACTTCTCACCAATGGAATACAGAGGGAATGAGGGTGTACATTATTTACATTATTCGGACTATTGTCCTCATCTTTGTCGCCATATTTATTACAACATTTCGGCTGTTGTACACTCCGACCTTCTTCAGGTGGTTGAAATGTTGAACTGAACCCTTTATTTTGCTCACTGGGGTAGACTGTTCTAGTTCCATGTGCCATGTTTAATGGATTTCAGTTATCAGTTATCTCCTGTTAATTTCCCTCTCAAAGTTTTCCACTGCCTTAACTGGGTATTGAACTCACACTCTTTGGGTCCTGTCACTGGATCTAACTAACACCTTTATCCACTGTGCCATGTGTCCTTGAGGATAGACAAATACAGAATTAGGGTGGTTTGCTACAATGTGAGTGGCATGGTGGATCCTGGCTATGAAGGTTAGAACTGGCAGAACCAAGAAATGCAGTTCATCCGAGCAGATTTCTATGAAAGTAGCTATAGAGCAGTAAGAGGCTTGCCACATCCTGTGAGATATCTATATTTATATTTATTTGAGAAATATATTTAGACATATTAAAAGAACATTCATAAAGAAAAAGAAACAATTCATAAAAGAGGGGGTAACAAAAAATATATGTTACCATAAATCGGGTAATGATATATAAATTTTTTTATATATCAAGAACAACTTTAGGGGATAGAAGTATGGCAAAGTGAAAAATTTTTTTTCACTTTGTCATACTTCTTTCCCCATAAATTGGTAATTCCAAAATATAATGATTAAAAACATTAATTAAATATTAATATAATATTTATATTTAATATTAGTGTTGTGGAGCTCCATCGATCTAAAAATGCTGGAAAAAAGTCTGCCTCCTCTTGCCATGTTATATCTCTACAAGGGTTAGATTAGACCAAAAATAAAGTATTGTTGTCTTGTCTGGACTGAAGCAGCAAAATCCTCAGTTACCAGCCTTGATAGAATTCAAAATAAAATGTGGCCTTGTAGGGGATGACTTATTTTTCATTCTTTCCTACAGATGCAATCTTGCAAACCTATCATCACTCTATTGATATTTCCATGGCAAATGTTCAGATGAACTCCACTCTTTAGTTCCACAAGTTCAGACCTTTATAGATGTCCTCATCTTTGTTGCTATTATTGGACGTTGTGACCTTCAGGGAATTTTGAACTGAATCTTTTATTTAATTTGCTGGAGTAGATTGTTCTTATTACACTCCATGTCTAGGAATATCTCATCTTATTTAGTACAGCTCAGTTATTGCTTGCCCTGTTTACACTCAGTCTAAGTTTGTCCTTCTTTACACAGAAGAAGAGGATATTAATCTCAGTGCAAATAATAACTCCTTGTCCTAAAAATTCAGACAGAAATATATACTAATATATATTTCTGAGATTTACATCCCTCCTTTTGTATATTAATAAATTACTGGCAATAACCATAAAAAATTTCACAAGTTTCCTATTTCAATTTTCTGATGAATTTTAATTCTTAAGTTAATGATTGAATATGTTCTTTTGGAATTCTAAAACAGTTAAGTACCCATGAAAATTTCACTACCGATTTGTTAAATATTTGAGCTTAACAAACAATAACAATCACAAATATGAATACAAGTCATTATTTAAAGAAGTAAGAGGGTACAAATGAAAAGATTCAGAATTAACAAAGTTTTCCATTTCACGCAAGCAAATATTAAACAAGTCTTATCATTGCCTCTACTTAACCTTTTTTCTTTTGATTTCTCTTTCCTCTTTCTTTTTTCTTTTTCTTTCCTTTTTCTTTCTTTTTTCCTTTTTCTTTTTCTATTTTTCTTTTCATTTCCTTTCTCTAAAACCACACACACCACTTTTGATATATCTTTTCTTCCACCTGTCCTTGCAATCAAACAGTAATGGTTCCTTATTTATCTGAGGTAATGACAGGGCATAATGCTAACTAAGGAACAAAATAACAAGCAGAATTATAATATGACGTTAGACATAATGGGTGTCATGTTGTTTGAATTTATAGTTGGCTTGCAAAATATTCATTCTGAATAAAAGGTAAACTTTTATAAATCTGAACTCTCATCAAATAATAATATGCTTCACACCGCTATTACTGTATACTCCCTTGGTAATTAGTAAAGCACATCATTACTAAGTCATGACAAACTACTAAAATCCTAGACTGATCCTCTGGTTATTTTTATCATTAACATCCAAAGTTCCTTATGAAAGAAACAAATTGTTTACTTGAAGATGAATATAAATGAATGGTAATAATTACTCTTCAGTACCTAATAGAGTTTATTTATTTTTTATTAAGGAAATTTTCTTTTCACTCTCTTGAGCTTATTAAGACAAACTTCTTCATGCCATGTTTTTCAGGAAGTGGGGAATTATGGCTCTCCACAACACTCTATCCTTTGTAGCTCTTAGGTTTGTCTCTTCACTTTCCCTCTCAATCCTTGTTCTACAATTCATTAACACAAACTTGTTAGATAGGTTATTCTCTCTTGCTTTCAATATATCCTCTTTCTTCAATATTTGTTTCTTTTTTAACCTAAGTGTCCTTTTTTTTGTTTCCATTTAACTTAAAATTTCCTGACTGGACTTTTATTAAGACCCCTTCCCATTTATTGTGTAAGGAGAAAAATTCCACCCACCCCTGATCATTAAGACACCCTTAAGAGTAGATTGATCTGTTTTGACTTGCTCAACTGTGTGAATACAAAGTATAACAAAAGGTAAACATACAAAGAAATGCTGAAAAGTTCTAAGCCTAACTCAATTAAAATCAGTATTTCATTAATCAAACCATAGAATACTGATTTTAGGAAATAAATTGGGCTAAGAACTTTTCAGCAAAATCTCACACTTTTTATTCTATTTTTATATTAGATGAAGCATTGTCAACCATTATTAATTTTTGACTTAGATTTATTCTTCTTACTTTTTGTTATGATAACTCAGGCTATCAATCTGCAGTGTGAGTTAAAAAAGAAGTTTAAGCTCCAGGTAAGACATGAATTCTCATCTTATTTTTTTCTAACTTCAGGAAGGTCACCTTTATAATGGTGGCATTCTCAAAGAAGCTTTGAGTGTCTATCGGGATTCAAGTTCACCACAGACCTCAAGTGGAACTCATATATATGACCCATTGCTAAAGATCCTGCAAAAATGGTCAGTTCCTTGTACTGTCTCAGAAAGTACCTGACTCCACCTGCCATGATCCATCTTTACAAAAGTCAGATTAGACCAAAAATAGAATATTGCTGCCATATCTGGGCTAGAGCTGCCACACCCTCACTCTCCACCCTTGACAGAATTCAAAAGCCTTTATTTGTCTTTGTAAGCACTGAATCCACTTTACAACCTGTTTCTCATAGACAAAACATTGCAACCCTATCACAACTCTGTCGCCATTTCCATGGAAAATGTTCTGATGGGCTACATTCCCTAGTCACACCAGTTCAAACTTTTAGAGTTAAGACCTGCCATGCCATATACACTACAATGAATCATCCTCACTACCTTTGTATTCCATTGGTAAGAAAAAAGTTCCATTTGAACTGCTGCTTTCAAGAGCCACTGCTTTGTAGAACAGACTCCTGAGAGGATGCTTCTCTGACCACAACAATCTTAACCAGTATCTATCCTACATATCCTCATAATCTGCACTTTTTGCCTCCTTTTCTTGAATAAAACAATCCCATTCAATAACTCTATATCTTGAGTGGCTCTTGTATTGGGTGAACAAGGACATAAAATCTTTTAAAAAGTTTGGGTAGATCAGTCAGCAGAGCAGCTACAGCTAGATAATTTTTCTTGTTAGAATCCATTTTGCACATTTATAAACCTACCATTTGTCTGTGCATTGAATATTGCTGACATATTTTGTCTGGTGCTCATATTATATATCTCAAGATTCTTGACAAAATTCAAAGAAGCATCCATAATATAATTGATCCTGACCTAGCATCTCAACTCCAGTCATATTCCCACCACCATGATGTCGTTTCTACCCGTATTTTCCACAAATATTCTCATGGAAATTGTTCTGATGAGATTTCTTCCTTGATGCTTCAACTGCATGAATTTAAGCATACTACTAGATTTGGCAACTAAGTCTCATGAACTAGCTAGATGCAACCATATATTCTATTCTAATAGTTCCTTTTCTCACACTTCTTACCTGTTGACCTCTTTTATGGTTTCTTACTACCCTGCCACTTATAATCTTTAAAAATTTAAATACAATTGCCAGCTTTATCTTCCTGAAACCTGTTCTTTTATTGTCCTTTCTTGTCACTAAAGTCTTCTCATTCTCTTTCACTCCCAGTAACCCCTTGCATCTGAGTGGCATTTTCACTTTTGGGTGAGATAATATATATATATATATATATATATATATATATATATATATATATGCAGGATTCACAATGTAAAAGGGATATGAGAAAATCTTACTTGGAGCTTATTCTTTATTTCAGATCCATGCTGATTATGTACTGCTGTAGACTGTGTTATAACTCACTCCTAGTGATTATGATATTATGTCTCAACTGACTCCAACAGAACTCCACTGATTCACTTTGAGTTCTTTATTTAAGGAATCTTGCCTAGTTCATTTGTGTTACCAGGAGTGTCTTATTTACTCCACAATATCCCCACTTTTGAGATTTTTTTTTTCACTAGTAAATATTTTTCTTTTATTTTTTAATATTCACCCCTTCCACTTACTGACAAGTTTGCTATGTACTGAACTTTGTATTTCTTTTGTTTTCGGTCAACCTTTAGTTTTTCCATGTTTCCTTTATCTAGTAATCATACTTATACCTTCAATGAATTCTTGGGGTGTTGCTACATCAAAAATATCATACAGTACTTGCACAGGTTCTTCCTTTCTTGCAGGACTTTCTTCAGTAAACCATTTTGTTTAACTGATTCCAATGTCTTTTATGTTCCCATTTTTTCATTTTACCATATATATATAATTTTTCCAATTCGTGACCTTATTATGCTGTCTTCCCACATTTCTTTTCCATTTTTATATACTGTGAAAAACACTTTTTCACTAATTTCAAAAAATTTTGTATCCATTCTTTTTTGACCTGGTAACAACTTGTTGAACACCAATGTAATTTTTCTTGTGAACATCAATTCAGCCTGTCAGAGTATTGGGATTTGGTATCATCTGGTACACTCTCAAGAATTTTTGTAGTGTTCCTTTGCTCACTTTTTCATTACTTGCTTTTTTCAAAGTTCTCTTAAAAGTACCTACTAACTGTTCAGCTTGTCTGTTTGACTTTGGGTGATATGGTGGGATAGTAATATGTTCAATCACTAACATTTTACAAAATTCTTTAAATTTGTGTACTGTTTTCCAAGACATTAGCATCCAGAATGCCATATCTTGCAAACAGTTCATGTAAAAAATTCACTGTAACTGGAAGTTGACTTTTTGCACTTACAAATTTCAGGTCACTTAGTAAAGCTATTCACTACCACAAGATAATGTGATCCATTTATTGGACCTGTGAAATCTATGTGCAATCTTGACCACAGTGTATCTGTCTTTGGCCAAGGTTGCAAGTTAAGTGATTTTGCTGCTTTTACTAATTTTTCATTGTCTTGATCCATTTTCATCCAGTATACATAGCTTTTCATAAGAGATTTCATCCTTGAAATTCCCAGATGTCAACTATGAAATTCATTTAATATCCACTTTGGTAATATGATAGGTATTACTACTCTTTGTGCAAACATCAGTACCCTCTCACATAGCAAGTAAGCATTCAAGTCTGGATTATATTAAAAAAATCATCTTTCTTTTAGTCATTTCTTTTTATTTTTGAAATAAATATGTTTTGTTCTCCTTTTACTTTTATTTCTTCCAGGGTAACTGGTAGTTCACATACTACATTGCATAATATATTTTTAATTTCTATTTCACTTTTTAATGCTGCAATAACAGTGTCCTCAAATGGTTCAGTATTTTTTGGTATCAATTTTGATAAGCCATCAGCATGTCCTAATTTTTAATAAGCTGGTACACTAGCATTGTAATCTATTTTCTATATGCATAGGAATTCCTTTTTTCAAACAATAAATTAATAATAGAGATCAGTGGTCGATCAGTAAATGAAAATTCTTTCCATGTATAAATTTGTGAAATTTTTTCACTGCAAATATTATTGCTAGTGCCTCTTTTTTGATTTGGCTGATTTCTCGTATTTTTTTCAAAAACTCATTTCACATGCTATATCTGTTGTTCCTTAAATACACTTTTAATTAATATATCATTCAGATAAGCAACTGCAAAATCACAATCTGCAAGCATAGTATCCATAGCTTGTTAAAATATAGCTGGAGCCACTTGTATCCCAAAAGGAAGTTGCTTGAACTTATACAATCCCTTGTGCATATTTATAGTTATTAACCCTAAACATTCTTCTTTAACCTGTATTTACAAATACTCTTCAGAAAGATTCAGCTTTGAAAAAGATTTTCCACCATTTAAATTTGCAAAAATTTCCTCTGGACTTGGTAATGGGTAGTTATAGGGTTCTAAACATTTGTTTAACCCTTTCAAAAAATCAGCACAATCACAATTTTTTTTTTTCTTTACATACACTGCTGGTGCTGCCCATTTTGAATGGTCAGTCTTTTCAATTACACCTATTTTTTCAAATCTGTCTAATTCTTCATTGATCCAATGCTGCAAATAGTACACTACATTTTGGTTTAAACACTGGTGTCCCTCCTTTTTTCACTTGAAATTTCACTTTGACTTTGGAATACTGACCCAACTCATCCAACAGAACATTTGGAAAACATTTTTTTTAATTCTTTCATTTTTTTTATTATATTATTATTTTTTTTTAAACTAGTTGCTTGTCCATTTAAATTTTTGCATTAAATATTTATAGGTAAATCCCACAACTCAAATAATTCCATCCAGTCAGTACCAAATAAGTTTGAAGTATTTTTTAACACATAAGCCTTAGCTTTTACACACTCATTATGAAATGAAATGTTACAAATCATTTTCCCAATAAAAAATAATTTCTTATCAACACACCACCTATGATTTTTGAAGTTCTTTTCAATATAGGCTTTCTGTTTGCTCTCCATGTGGCTTTGTTTATTATTGTAATATCACTACCAATGTCTAGTTGCATTTTTACATACACATTATTAATTTTCACATATACAAATTTTCTTTGGTTTTCTGTAATTATTTTTTTCATTGCAATGCTGTGTACAAAATTTTCTTTTCCTTGCTTTAGTTTTACAGCATGACTTTTTGTGTCCTACTTTTCCACACTTGTAGTACTTTGAATTCTTAAAGAGACAGTCATCTCTGAGATGTAAACTTTCACATTTGAAACATGGATTAATTTTTCTTTTTCCACATTTTTCTTTTGCTTTTATTTATGTGCTTTCTTTTTTTTTAATTTCTTCTGTATCATGTCTCAGATTTAGGATTTAGTGTTAGTTTTTGATTCTGTTTAAGTTTCATTAGAATTCTATCATATATTTCTGTGTCTTTTGTTGCCATTAACTCTTGAATGAAAATTAACCCTTTAAACATATCCAGAGTCAGTTCATTTAATTTGAATCTTTCACACTCCTTGTTAATAATTCTAGCATATGTGACAAAATCTTCATCGGATTCATACACTTCCAACAAATATTGAATAATGAAATGTTTTTGCTAAAAGTTTACTCAGAATATTTACTATTTCTTCAAAGCAAATTTCTCCTGTTTTTTTTTCAGTAATACAAAATTACAGTATTTTTCATTTTCTACTAGTCCCTGTATTCTTCTCTGAAAATTTGCTTGTATCTTCTAAAATAAGCAGAAAAGGTAATCCCATCATCTGAATTGTATTTGAATTCAGCTATGGCATTTGCCACCATGTTGGGAGTGAAAGAACTTGGGAAATTTTTCATTTTCTTAAATATTATTTAAATTAAATTTTGTTGTTGTTTCTGGAGTTCCAACAACTGCTGTTGTTGCTCTTGGGATAATAATTCTTCCATATTTAGAGAATATCTGTTTCTTTTCCTTCTTTCTCTTTTTTTTTCTTTTTTACACACAAAGAACAAAATTAAACCAACGTAGTCCTAATTTCTCATTGTCACTGTTATAATGTGTGCCAAAGCAAAAAGTACTTTTCCCTACTCTGTATGAGTTTCGATCCCTTGTTGCTACTGTTATAACATTCTTCTTTCAGTTATAATATTGTCTCTACTGACTCCAGTGGAACTCCACTGACTCACTTTGAGTTCTTTATTTAAGGCATCTTGCCTAGTTCATTTGTGTTACTGGGGGTATCTTATTGACTTCACAACAGACTGAATAATTGCAATAAAAAGCAACTAGAATTAAGATGAAATAAATACAATTTGTAAATTAATATTTATGCTCTATTTCAGTCTGTTAACTTCTAATATATTGTGTAAAAATTTCAGATAGAGTATATTTGCAAAAGAACAATATGAAAAAAGACAACAGGAAAACTTATCTTAGCTGATGCATTTCATCCTCTGAGTGACTTGATAAAATTTCTTGGAGGATGAAATGTATTGGCTAAGATAAGTTTTCGTTTTGTCTTTTTTCTAATATATATTTTATGTAAATTGTACTTTATTTTTAAAAATGTCTTTCTAAATAATCAAATCAAAGTATAAAAAGATTATATATTTTGGTTTCAAAAGCCCTGCAAATATATAAGGAGCAATAATCATTGATATTCAATTGTCAAACAGCCAGTAATATGCTGGAAATTTTGTGTTCATAAAAATATGCACTTGTTTTCTTAATTAGGTGTTATCATTTATTTTGATTAAAGCAAAGAAAATTATACAAATATTTCTCTTTGTTGTTGTTATTGCCTTTTTACTTTTTGTTCTTAAAGATATTTAAGAAAAAAAAATTTTTAATGCACATATTCTTTTTATTGTAATTTTTAAAAAATATGATTACTTGTCATTTTACATATTACTTTTCTAATGTAATCCTTTAAACATGTTTTCATTGTTTTTGACTATTCACTGTGGAGATAATAAAACAAAGTAGAAAAAAATGCTATTCAACTATGCATTTTATCCCTTATATGAGGCATTCTCAGATTAGAACAAAAAATAAACCTTTGTGTGAGAAAAGAGAGTTGAAATATAGGGAAGAGGAAATAAAAATTTATCAGACTTTGCCACCACAGAGTTGGTGTTTTTCATACTGAAGACACTAAAATCTGATGGATTTGAAATTTAACCCTCTTCAAATCTATCTGTGTTGTTTTTTTGTTTTTTTTTTGTTTTGTTTTTTTTGCTATATTAGTTTGTATGCGGCATTGTGCTACTAATAATTTTTGCAATGATGGGTGAGAGTGAACCTGGTGTAATGTTGACCATAGAGAATTGAGATTAGTGCACTTTCAGTGCAAGATCTCAATCAAGATGTCACGACTCTCTGGTTGCAACATTTGATAAGGATTTTTATTATCTCTGCCCCATATTCCACTACTGTTTTCTCACACATGGATTTGTTTCTCATTCCAACCTGACGACAACTACTACTATAAAGAGCAAAAATCAGCTGAAAAGTGTGGAGCACACAGTGAGGATGGAACTCACAAACATTGTAGATATGATGTTAGTATATAGATCTTGTAAATAGGAGGCGGCAATGAGAAAGAAACTACAAAGATTGAAAGATTATTTTAACAAGTTACTGATAACAGTTCAGCAATAATACAAAGGAAATGGATTTGCACACTCTCATGGAAAACAAAAGATTGGTTAAAAGGCTTTCAAGATATTGAAGTAGACAACATTAGAAGTGATTCTGCTGTGTTCCAAGAAAGATTTTATGACTGCCATTAAAATAATATCTTCAAAAAGAATTTTAGACATATAGCAGAAGCATTAGACGAGATGTGGCAACAATTTTCAATGTATAGATGAATGGTAGACTTATTAAATGATCATTGTAATCAAAGAAAGATAGCTCTTTGAGGTATGTGATGGCAGACAAAAAGAAAAAGATGTTTGGTGAAATAAGATTTAACAGTACAGTGAAATCAGTACTTTGTAGTGTTTGAAATTGAATTTGATAAAGTTTAGTAAATAAAATTATAAAAAGCAATTTTATATTGTGATAAGGAACCTATTGAAACCATGGAACCTCTCAGCTTTAAATGACCCACGAAAAGTTGATAAACCATAAAACAAAACAACTGACCAACCAATGATGGAACCTACTAATTAGCATCATTTTTGGTTATTTTGCTGCATAAACTGAGGTCATAGAACAAAATCAAATTCCTTGTGAGTTAAAACATATTTTTCATGTAATGCTTCATTCAAATGAGCCAATTGTTGAGTGGTGGGCAGTCATAATTTGTGGAACAAAAATGAAAATAAATACCAAGACAGTCAAATACCAAGGTAGAGGATTGTGCATTGTTCCATTTAATAGATTAATGCTTTGAAAATAAATATGTAACATATTTCAATCAACAGGTCACATTCCCGCTAATAATAAAAAACATACTTCATGATCCCTTTGAAGGGTATTTAAGCAAAGTTTCTAGATGGACTAAAAAATAAGGAGAGATGAACATCAACAGTTCACGATGCTTGGCTTAAAAGAAATTCTCTTACTCATTCACTTGACTTCCTCACCAAGCTACTTGACACTTACACTTTCCTCCTCACTTTCTTCCTTGTCACTTTTTTCTCACACATACATGTAAACGCCAACTGCCCCCCTGCAGAGGGTAAAAGTCCCTCAATAGGGCCACCTGTTGGCCGTGGGTGGCGACCTGTAATGTCTGGGGACGGGATCCTGGTGGTTGAGCAGGTTGTAACCCAGGTGTAAAGCGGTCACAATCCTGTAACACACCACTTTGGCCCTTACCTGGGCTAGACAGGCGGTCGAAGGGGCCCAATCTGATCAATCGGCTGGTCATGTCAAGCCCCATCATATATAATCCACCCCAAACCTATAACTTACACTCCTCTTCCCAACCAAAACTAACACTTAACCCTAAATATGTGATGGAAGGCGGTGGCTAAGGGTCAATCAATTTGGGAGAAAAAAAGGATCTGACACACTTGCTAAACCTTCACAGCTGTAAAACTTGGATAACGGAAACAAAGGAACACGCGTGCTCAAAGACTCCTCCCAAAGAGAGTATACCATTCACATAGCCCCGACATGGCAAGGCGAATGGGTTTCCCCCTTGTCATGTCACAATACTGGACTCCACGGTGGGTAGGGAGCGTGGATGATGAACAAAAATAAAAACAATCAATGGAAAAAAAAGAAATCTTCCAAGAGACCACATGTGGATAATGACTCAGAATCAGAAAATGATAGTGAAAACTTTCCACAATTTATTGTTCTCGAAGCAATAAGCAACAAAGCACTAACAGAAATATCAAAAACTACAAGAAATAGAAATAAAATCCTACCCACACCAAACCCTAAATTTCTCAAAGGGTGTAGTAAAAAGCAAGGAGCTCTCCCTGTGAACTCTAGAGGAGATAAAAATAGAACTCCAAACTCAAGGCGTTACAAATGTCAAAAGAATCACAATAAAGAAAAATGAAGCAGAGATACAAACTAATACCTACATTCTAACCTTCAACTCCCCCCAAATTCCGACAACAATTAAAATTGGATATGAAATTATAAAAGTAGAACAATACATACCAAACTCTCTTCAATGCTATAGATGCCACAAATTTGGGCATCACAGAGATTCCTGTTGAAACAAAAAAACATGTGGAAAATGTAGTGAGAAAGAACCAGAACATGAAGAAGAGAACTGTCCAAATGAGAGCCTATGCTCAAACTGTTTGGGAAACCATTCTGCCCTCTCAAAACAATGTAGTATCTACAAACAGGAAAAAGAAATAATCATAATAAAATACAAAAAAAATATCTTTCTCAGAAGCACGAAAGGAAGTTAAAAATAACATAAAAGAAAACACCTACACCTCCATGGTACAAAAAGCAAATAAAATAAACAATGAAGATAAAATAAAAGGTACAATTGAAATAACAAATTTATGTAAGGAATTAAAAGCTTTCCTTGAAGAATTAAAAACCTTTTTAATTGAACTTAAATTGGATCAAAATAAAAATAAAACTCAACAACCCAAATCAAATGGAATTAACCCAGAAGAAGGCAAAAAACTCTGGAAAGAAAACATAGAACAAAACTCCAGCGAACCCTCTTCTTCCCAAACCCAAACCAAGAAAATGAAAAATAAACAAAAAGACAAAAAAGTGACAACAGAACAAGAAAACACTCGATCAAGATCTAACTCAAAATCAAGAATCAATATATCAAATGAAAATAAATTTGAACCTATGGAATATATGGAAATAGAATATAAACAAAATCCAAAACAAAACCCAAAATCTGACCGAAGGACACCACAAGCAGTTGAAGACAAACCTTCTAAAAACTCAAGAGATGGAAAAAAAACTGGAGAGGACAAATGATATAAACCTAATAGGTAACTTTACCCCCAAAAAATGAAAATATAACTATGGCACATAAGATCCTGCAATGAAACTGACATGGAATAAAAACTAATTACAATGACCTACTCATACTTATGTCACTACTGTATCCAGCCGTCATCTGCTTACAGGAAACTTTTTTACAAGAAAATGCCAACTTAAAAATTAAAAATTATAAACAATACCACTATAACCACAATACAGGACATAGAGCTAATGGAGGAGTGTCAATATTGATTAGAAATGACATACCGCAAAGTAAAGTACGCATTAAAACTAAATTACAAGCAATAGCAACACAAGTGACACTGGATAAAACCATCACAATTCTTTCCATTTATACACCCCCACAGGAAACATTAAATACAATAGAAATAAACAACTTGATGTTTCAAATAGTGTATATGTATGTGTATATGTCTTTATAGACATATATATGCATGCATGGATGTAGATATGAAAATATATAATCAGAAACAATCACAAGAAAAAGCAATCCAAAAAAATACAGTAGATTATGAAATCCAACAGCCTCCCAACCTTTTATACACTATAACCATCTTAAATTCATAAATAAATAAGGCTTCGGCATAAAATGACCCAAATAGGAGTTGACATGCCGTTAAATCCAACATCCACATCCAACATCCACATACATGTAAAGAAATCACATTTCTTTTCATTTTAACAAACAACTACAAACAAGGACTGTAAGAATTTTAATGCTCATACACACTAAGGAAAATTTAGTTGTAAAAAAACACAATTTTTATATTTAAACACCTTTCTCAAATATTTCTTTGTGTATTGATTCAAATCTCCAACAGGTTTATCCAGGTTTTAACAAGTGATAACAATGATAATAAAGTATTCTGTTTGAATCCTACTGAACAGAAATAACTATTACCCTCATTTTGATTCTGATTAGGCAAACATATTGAAGGTTAATCTGGAGCTAGCCATGATCATCTTCATTTTAGATTCTGATTATGTTAAGATTTTGAAAGGTAATCTAGATCTAAACATGATCATTTTAGTTTTTGCTTAGGCTGAGATGTTGAAGGGTAATTTGATTTAACCACAATTATCTTCATTTTCGATTCCTATAATAAATCCATTTTTCATCACCAATAACAATCTTGTGCCCAAATTTCCATTTTTTGTTTTCTTAAGCAAGTAGAGAAAGACAAATGTTCAGTCACTGACTAATGTTTGTTTCTATAATTTTTTAAGGAATCTTGTTTCTTTCCTGTCTAAATTTTTCTTAATGTTCAGAAATAATGTACTACAGTTGACTAATTTCACTTGTGATTTAAACCTGGATAAAATTCAAAGACACTTCTAAGATTTCCCTAACAATTAGTAAATGTTGGCGCTGAGAAACTTTGCCTTACTCTAATTGCCTAAAAGAGCAATTCAACTCTTCCACATTTCCCCTGTCCCCTCCCCCTTCTCCCTCCTATATGTTGCTCTCCTCACCCCATCTCCCTCCGTTTTCCTCTCTTTCCTCACCCTCTTCTCTCCTATCTCCTTCCTTCATCTCCCCTATATCCCTCTTTTATCTTCCCTCCTCTCCTTCTTGCCCTCTCTCTCTCTCTCTCTCTCAACACAGATTATGTTTGCCTTTGAATAGCGTGTAAAGTCTGTAACATGATTTTGTTTGTAAAGAAAGGCATATGTATCTTCTTTTTCTTCTATGTGTTGTGTTTCTGCAGGACATTACCAATTATGGCTCTCCATAATCTACTGTCCTTTGTAGCTCTTTATAAATTTTTGTTTGTTAACCTAGAATTTGTTCTGCGATCCATTTACTCAAGTTTGCCAGGTAGGTTATGTGTTGTTTTCCTCCGTTCCTGTGAGTATCAAATTTTCCAAGCCCTCTATCCTCATTATGTGCCCTAGAAATTTCAGCCATTTCTTCCTGATGTTAAGTATAAATATATTTTTTGTTTCCATTTTGTCTAAAGTTTCATTGTTGCTCACATATTTGGTCCATGGTATTCTCATCATCATTCCGTAGAACCACATTTCTATTGCTTCAAGTCTTTTCTTCATATGTGAGGAGATTGTCCAGCATTTGCTGCCATATAGGAGGGCCAATATTACTTAACAGTTAAAAATAAGAAAGGAAATAAAATTAAGAATTTATTAATCATAAAAAATACATTTTTAAATGACCATTATATAATAGTTGATGTGCCAAAGAATTTATTCATGGTTTTCTATCTTTCTATATGTACATAGGTTTACTTCTGGATTGCTGTGTAGAATGCAAGAATATGCTTTACCTCAATTTTAATGTTGTTTATGTTTTAGACATTATTGAAGCTGATGACCGATTTAATGAGATTTTCTCTCTCAGCTTTAAATCCTTATTTTCTTTTTTTATGTTAACAGTTTCCCATTTCTATGCTTCAATTGTTTTTGAAGGTAGAAAGATGGACAGCACACAGCATCTTCTTATAGAAATCAGTTTAACATTATTCATGACAACACATTTTCTAGTAGATCTACCCTAACTGCTAGACATTCATTTTGATTTGATCTAGATTTTATTTTTGTAGTGTTTGTTACATAAATTGCAAAGTGGTTAGCATTGACCTATAAAAATTAGGTGAAATACTGAATGTACTATTTAAAGAATTTGGAGTTGAACTACTACTTTTTCCTTGACTTATATCTTTCTCACATGATTATTATACCGTATTATAATAAATATAACAACTATTATTTCTAAAGCCATTGATATTTTTGTTACTAATAAGACAAAGACAGCTGCTACTAAAATTCATTTTTACTAATTTTTTAAACTCATAACCATTACAAATGTTGTTATTAGTACATGACTGCAATTATCATTGTTTACTTTTAACAAAGCAGTAAAAAGTGACTAAGAAAATGGAAAGTGCGAAGATAAAATTTTACTTTGTCAAAATACTATATTTAGAATTTTATAGAACTCTAATTAGCAGAATGTGAATACATTGAGATAGATTTACTATTTTATTTGTAGTGAGTTAATAAAATATAAATAACTGAAATGGATCTGCTATAAAAAAAAGATTTTATTGGCTTAAAAACATTAAGAAAAATGCATCTTTATTGTGACAATAAAAGAAATTTATTACAGTTTGCACCACTTTTATGTCATGATAATTTGTTTCTGTGTAGCCTTTCCCATGCCTTGTTTTTGCTCATTACATAATAAAAACATGCATACACATATATATGAGATAGATATATATTTTATATATCAAGAACAATAATGGGAAAAAATGTATGACAAAGTGGAAAAAGTTTTCTTGTGCGATGTTTTATCCTTTAGGACTTCATCAGACTAAATTTGTTATGTTGGCACAGCTAGATATACATACAAACAAGTGATGCTGGAAATTTTAAATTTTAATTTTTTTTTAATTTAGAAAAAAGGTCTAAATAAAATTGGCTAAATTTAAAAAAATATCTTTTTTCACATTGTCATACATTTTTCCCCACATATATATATATATATATATATTTTATAATAAAAGAAAGAACAGTAAGATATAAAATTTGGTGTTCTTATTAATATTTTCTTTTTACAATACAGTGCTCAATGTAAATTTACAGAGCATAAATTTTATAAATTAACTGATTTAAAAATATGGTTCCATCTCTATACAGGAATTACCATATTTCAAAAACAGAAACTAAAAACTTCAAATTCCATTATATAATTAAATTAAAGGCCCTTCATTCTGTTTCATTTTCAAGCAAATTTTTTAAATTTTTTAATTCCTGTGTAGCAATGAAACCATATTTTTAAATCAGTTAATTTATTATCTATCTATATATATATATATATATATATATATATATATATATATATATATATCCAAACAAGTTTTATGAAATTCTACTGACAAGGTCTGTCTATTCAACTTTTATTATATCTTTTCAATGTTTGAATGAGTTATTGTACATTGGGATTGAAGCTATGAATAGATTTGTCATACATTTTCCCCCAGTATTGTCCTTGATATATAAAATATATATCCTTATCTCATATAAATGCATATGCATGTTTTTATTATGTAATGAGCAAGAACAAGGTGTGGGAAAGCGATTTTTTGAAACAAAAAAAAAATTTGCTTGAAAATGAAACAGAATGAAGGGCCATTAATGTAATTATATAATTGAATTTGAAGTTTTTAGTTTCTGTTTTTAAAACATGTAGCGATGGAACCATATCTTTAAATCAGTTAATTTATAATTATATATATATATATATATATATATGTAAGCAAATATATGGATATAGATCTGACAGTATGAAGAAAAATATACGGAAAAAACAAACAAAAATCCTTATATGCACTCTTTGTCATGTTGAATTGATAATGTTAATTATATTTTATGAATATGTCCTGAAGATGCTTTATTAGACCGAAACGTCCGACGTTGACATTATATTAACATTAAAACAGCATAATTGCATATAAGGATTTTTGTTTGTTTTTTCCGTATATTTTTCTTCATATATATATATATATATATATATATATATATATATACAAACAAGTTTTATGAAATTCCACTGACAAGGTCTTGTCTATTCAACTTTTATTATATCTTTTCAATGTTTGAATGAGTTGTTGTACATTGGGATTGAAGCTATGAATAGATTTTTCAAATTTAATTTTTTTTCTTGTTATACTCAAGTACTTTCAAATTTTACAGTCACTGTAAATCAGTAAACAAGATTTATTTGACTAAATTCTGCTGTTTTTACTTTGTTTAATTAAGTTTCTTGATGATATTTGTGAGATTCAAAACTGGGACTCAGGGTTGGAATGTTAATATTCTAACCACTTGGTTATGTTGGACATACCCAACCACCCACCTCTCCCTCTCTCTCTCTCTCTCTCTATATATATATATATATATATATATATATATATATATATATAAAGTAAGAACAGTAAGATATATAATCCGGTGTTCTTATAGATATTTTTATTTTTACAAAATAGTGCTCAATATAAATTTACAGAGCATTAATATTATAAATTAATTGATTTAACATATGGTTTTTCCGCTACATAGTTCTAACCATGTTTCAAAAATGGAAGCTAAAAGCTTTGAATTTAATTTTGTAATTAAATTAAAGACATTAGTTCCATTTCATCCTCAAGCAAATTTTGGAGTAACTTATTACTGGGTTTTAAAAGCACAGCAAAAATCTTAATTCACGTTTCCAAGGATACAGAGAAAGCCATTCATCTAGACAAGGAGCGTTTGCGAGTTCATTATCGCTGTATTTTGTTGTATCAGTTATTAGTTATGTTTTGGTAGGGGTAGGGATGTATTTTTCAATGTATTCTGACATCCGTTAAATGCATGTTGTCTGGATTTTTTAAAACTTTATTGTTAACGGCAAAAATTCTTATGGTATTTTTTTTTTCTATTTGTATACTTGAAGATTTTTGGTGGGTGTTTAGGTTAGAATACGTTTTATTTAACTATGATTTAAAAAAAATTTTCACTTTTAATTTTTAATATACTATATTTCTTTGTAAAACAAGTAAATGTATTAGAATCACTTACAGTGTGTAAAATTATTTTCACATCAAGTATAAGTATGTATATTGCTAGGTCACAATTTTTTTAAAATTTATATTTAAATATTATTTAAGTAAAATTTTTGACAATGACGGTAAAAATAGCTAATTAATTTCTATGATTTAGTAAACTTTTATTTTTTATATATTTTATATAAATCCAGTAATATATAGTTTCTCATCTAAGTACAAAGGACATGGGTCATTCAATGGCTTACATCTTTAGTTTTTCATCATAATTTCATTTTACTGTAGGTGTTTTATTGGATTCATTTAAGTGCCGGTAGTACTTTGAGAGAGGTGTTTAGGTTAGAATATGTTTTATTTAACCACAATTTTAAAAGATGTTTAGGTTAGAATTCGTTTTAACTACAATTTTAAATACAACTTTAAAATATTTTCACTGTCATTTTAATAGACTATATATATATTTTTTTTTTTAAACAAGTAAATGTAATAAAATTACTTACTGTATATAAAATTATTTTTTCACATTAAATATAAGTATGTATATTACCTGGTCGCACTTTTCCAATTTATTTTTAAATATTATTTAAGGAAAATTTTTGACAATGACGGCATAAAATAGCTATTTCATTTCTCTGATTCAGTAAATTTTTATTTTTTATAAACTTAGTAATATATAGTTTCTCATGTATGCACAAAGAACATGGGTCATTTAATGACCTACATATTCTAGCTTTTATTAACTTCCATTTTACTGTAGGTGTTTTATTTGATTCTTTTAGGTGCCAGAAGTATTTCGAGAGAGATGTTTGATTTTTATATTTATTTATCTTAAATGAACTTTGATGTTGGTTGAATCTTTTTTTGAACTCATGGCTAGTGCAACCTATATATATTTTTATGTTTTCAGGATTTTCAATCGAAGAGATATTGCATTGGTATACTAATGATTCTGTGCAACATTTATTTTGTAGAGAGCAATTATGAGGGTTTCTACAGTTACATAATTTTTATTTATCCTCATCAGTTTTTATTTTTATTTTTCCATTGTCTAAATTTTTTTGGTTTTGGTATAAGTGTTTATTTAAGATATTAGCATTATGTTTCTTAATAATTTTTTCTAAGTTTTCTGTACAGCTGTAACTCAATTTTAGTGTGCTTTTATTGAAAATAGTTCTTAGTTTACTTTCACTAGGAAAATTCTTGACTATTAATGTGAGGAATTTTTGTCCTAATTTGTTCTTTACCATTTGGTTGTATGGGGGCTTATACCAAATTATTTTTCTACATCTGTTTTTTCTATGCTTTCCATTTTCATTTTTTATATAAATTAGTTTTGGGTTTTTGTAGCCACTCTCTTTTAGAGCTTTATCATAGGAATTGATATGCTCATTGAAAAACTTATCATTTGCTGAATTTGTACTTATTCTTTTTCTGATAGATAATGGTATATGTTTAATTATAGATGGGGGGGGTGATTTGATTTAGGGTGTATATATAAAGGATTGGTATATATATATATATATATATATATATATATATAATTTATTTCAGTTGAACCTTTCCCACACTTTATTTTAGTCCATATTTTTTTGTTTTTAACTGAATTTAAGACCATATTTAGATATCTGTAAATAAATTAATTCAATTATATATATGTTATTTTGTTCCACTAGTATTCATCATCTTTGATATGGCTTCATGATTCCATCCTCCTTGAACTTGACATCTTTCTGTTATACCTGACGTACTTATTCTCTTATTAATAGACTCTCCCACACATAATAAGTAGTAGTAGTAGCAGTCGCCAGTTTGGCTCAGTGGTGTTGAGCGAGTCAGTCATTATCAACATTGAAGTACCAACCATCACAACTAGATTGCTGCGTCATTAACTCTTATTTCAAGTTCCTAACGTTTTGTACGTCGAACCTAATTTAGAACGACTTATTGAAATACAAGCCTCCACTGTGAAAACTACTCTACAACAATATCTGAGTGTTTTTACAGGCTTCCAGAGAATTTAAGTTCTTTCTATTAAATAATTTTGTAGGGATTGAAATATGCGTCAACCTGAAGGTACAAGATCAGGTGAGTATGGTGGTGTAATAGGAGATCTCAGTCAAACTGTACCAACTGATAGATTCTGTAGTTTGGGACCATTTTTAATATTTCAAAAAACTGAAATATAATTGAAGTTTATTCCTGAAATTATAATTTTGTATGAAAACATTTTTCAGGTTTGCAAATTGTTTTACAAAGAAATTACAAAAATCCAGTATTTAATTTCTGTAAGTTCTTCTGTTTGGCTTGAATAAAAAGTCATTTTTATTTTAAATTGGCCACTATTGGCCTCCAGTAACCTTCGATTTCAGTAAAACTTATCATTTTTTTCTGCATAAGTTACTCCTGATTTATCAATTTATCCTCAAGAATATGATTGTTTCACTCTCATACAGATCATTAAGGCTACAAAGTAATTCTACCTTCATTGACCTCAAAGGTTAAATTTGACCTTATCCAAGACAAATACAATTACAATACTGATATTGCAACAATGTGCATTTGTGACATAGTCAGGACATCATATATGGTTAGGTATGTGTCTCAAAATGGAGTCATTGTTTCAAAGTGGGTCAAGTTGGTTATGTTCCTACATTAGTTTTCATGGCTGTCTTTAGCTCAATACACCAAAGTCATACTGTCTTGGTTTGTTACTGAAAATCAAAATCAACTGTCTTTTCACTAGAAGAAAAGTGTTTTGTAGTATTAAAGAGTGCAATGAATTGTCTGTATTGGCTACTTTTATTGTCCCCAGAAGGGAAAATTTTGAAGACTATTAGTCAGTAATGGAAAAGAAAACGATTGTGAGAGAGATTTTCTAATCCTAGCAATTACAAACTCATGTGTTCCTATGAGGTGAAAGTTCTCACTGAAAAATTTTGAAGAGAGAAACTTATTTTATTAGGAAATCTTGCTTCCTAACTAATTGCTGGTTTGTCAATTCACAGGCCAAAGAAAAGGCACTAAAACATATCTTTCTTTCCTTTTTGAAGGACTTGGGACCATCAATTGACCCTATCAAATATATTTCAACAATTCGATATATTTCCAACAACCGGTATAGCTATTTTTCATTTAGATCTTTTTTTTCTCTCTAATCCTTAACTTTAACTTATTCTTCTCTGTTTTATGTACACAGTGTCATACATTAACAACAGTAATGATTTCACAAGAACATGCATTAACTGATTTCATTATATTATTCTGTAATGTGAGGAAAATTAAAAAGAAAAACAATGAAACCTCAGTTCACAAATTTAATTTGTTCTTGAAGGACATTTGTAACCTAAAATGTTTGTAAACCAAAATATTTATCCCATAGAAATCAATGTAAAATGGATTAGGTCAGCTTCTAAGAAAGTGAGTTCACTGTGTCATACAAGACAATTTTTCTCTCTAGAATCTATATTACATATCTCTAAGTCTAGGGCACCTCAATGTGGTATAATGGTTAGCAAGCTTATCTTGCTAGAACAATTACAACAGAGTAGTGAGTTCGATCTTCATTGGGTGTCCCATACTTTCGGCCTTGTGCCACATTTAAGCTATGCTTGGAAAATCATTACATATCTATAAGTCTACCATTCGTCCAGGCTTAGAATATTGCTGACACATATGGTCCAGTGCACCTGCTATTTACCTTGAACTCCTTGATAAGATCCAAAGAAGAATCAGCAATATTATTGGTCCTCATCTGCCAACTTGGCTTCATATATATATATATATTTAACTTAATTTAATAACCACACCAACAACCTACAACATAAAATGTGAAGAGACATTGATAAGATCAAGAAATCCGATAATATAATTCTTGAATGGGATAAGACTGATAACCACTATCATATTGATGCAGAATTATACCACAAAGTCATCACTACAGAAGTATGTAAATAAATATACTCAAATAAATAAATAAACAAAATAACAAACTGCTCCCACTAGAATAACCATTAGAATAAATAAAAATAGAAATAAATAAGCAAAAACAAGTAAAAATAATCAATCCAAACAAATAAATAAAATAATAAACAAATTAAAAAACTTCCCCCTTCCACCAAAATAACAGAATAGACTACAACAATCAATCCAAAAACTGAACAAAAAATAGCTGTAATTACTTTCCCTGACCAAAACAAATTATTAAATAAATGATTTAAACTAATCTCAAAATTTTTTTTACTGTTGCTAAAACATCAAAAACCAAAAAGAACAAATAAATATATGAAATAAAAAATAAAAATAAAAATCAAGTAACATAAATTAACCCAAATAAATAAACAAACCACTTCCACCAAAATAACCATCAGAATGGACTACCCACAATGCACCACTGACCTGTATATATAAATATCAAGAAAAAGCCCAACACACGTGGCCTGACAATTGGGTCTAGCACGAAACAGCCTGTTGCCTCTGAGTTTTGACTTCAATATTCATTTTTATATTTACATACACTCTATCTCTGATATTGAGCACTTTATCCCATAAATATAGCACACCTTAAAACTATATTACTTCATATATATATATATATATATATACACATACATATATATATATATTCATATATAACACAAATGAAAGTGATATCATTAAACACTCCTGTAAATCACTACTATTCCACAATGGAGATGCATGGATAAAGAAAGAAGGGATCTTTGACACAACAATGGGAGGCTTTGACAATGCAGAAACCTGCAAAATCATAGGAATATATTTACTACATAAACCAAGTGAAATAATAGATAAAAATGATACAGGGCTCTACAGGGACGATGGTCTCATAATCTTAAGAAACTACAACAAACAAAACACACACAAAGCTAGAAAAGCAATAATAAGGATTTTTAAAAATAACGGATTTGACATAGATATAAAAATTAACCTAAATGAAGTAGATTTCTAGATGTGACCTTCAACCTAAGAAAAGGCATATATAAGCCATACAGAAAAACAAATGATAAACCACTGTACATACACACATCCTCCAATCACCCACCTTTGATAATCAAACAGATACCAAAATTCAAATTAGCATATCACCATATAAAGTTATTGACAGCAATTTGTTAAAAATACACTTTTATCAATGATTTTTTTAGTATTTTTGGTATCTGCAAAACTTGACTGCTAATGGAATCAATGGTTGTAAATCTCACTTCATTCTTCTTCTCCTATGCACTGTGTACTTCCAGTCTGTAGGTGATCATGGCTCTACACAATTTACACTCCCTGTTCTACTATCCATTTAAACAAGCTTGTTAGGTAGGTTATGTGCTGTTTCCTTTCAATACATCTTGTTAGTGTCAAATTCTCCATTCCCTCTTTTCTCATTATATGTTCTAGAAATTTCAAATATCTCTTTCTGATTCTCAGCATAAGCATCCTTTTTGTTTTGATTTTCCTTAAAATTTCCTTGTTACTCACATGTTCAGTCCATGTTATTCTTAACATCCTTTTGCAGAGCCAGATTTCTGGTGTTCTTTATAAGTAAGGAGATTATACAGTATTCATTGCCATATAAAAGAACTGGTATTACATAACAGTTTAGCATTTTTTCATTATTTTTAACAAAATTTTCCAGTTGCTTAATACTTTAACTTTTAACTCTAGAACACTAACCATCAATTAAAGTTACACCACTACTAACCATGGGTATATCATACCCGATTTTGAAAATATAAAAAAAAAATTAAATATAAAACTTTATTTGAAATATTTTACATGCGGGCACTTCAAACTTTGTACTTTGAGTTAACATTAATAGGAACTGAAAAACATTATTTAGGTAAGAAAATCAGGTACTGAAAATTGTAATTAAAAATAGGAAAATTTGTGCTGGCTACTATATACCCATGGTTAGTGTTCTAGAGTTAAACTGTTTAAATTTTGGAAGGTCACTTTTGATATTTCAGTGTGTCTTGAGATTTTTATGTTCCATTTTCCATTCACTGTTAAAACACTTCTCAGATATTTAAATTTTTGTACTTGCTTGATTTTGGTATCTTCGATTCATAGTTTGCATCTTAGGCTGTTCCTCTTACTGACAGCCATACATTCTCTCTTCTTACAATTGATTGTTAATCCATTCTTCTTACTTTCTATTATTATATTCTCAAGGAGTTTATACAGTTTTCTTTGTGTCTGCTATCAACATTGTGTCATCTATGAAAAAATAGGGGAGAAAAATAATACTAAGTATTAGTGTATATTTTTGTGAGTTTGGTTAAAAGAGACTGGGGAGAATGTAAATCAGTTGACAAAAAGGCACACCATAAAAAAAAAATGATGAGAGATACTCAGTGATATAAACAATTTTATTAAAATAAAATTTTGCTAAATATTAGGGATGTACAAATTTGGTGGTTTGTGAACCTGGAAAAGGAGGTAATAAATTCCAGGACAAGTAACTTATTTTTTTTTTCTAAAATAATGCTCAGTGGTAATTGTGGGAAACATATCAAATTTACAATCAGTATCAATCAAATAACATGAGATATCACAAGAAAAATGCCAGGGTATACAAAGCAATGAAAATTATAAAGAAGAAGGTTATAGGATACAAATCCTATATCATTCCAACAAAGAACCGAAAAACACAAAGTAGATTTGCACACCCGCAAAATCAGATCAAAATGACTAAAAACAGATTTCGCAATAAGGTGTGAAATTAATTTTCTGACCAATGAAAGGAGGCGATTTGCTAAACTAAAAAACAAGATAACAATCCAGTGTGAAAAAAAAGTCAGCTATAAATAGATAGACTCAAGTCAATCACCAGTCAGAAGGGTGAAGAGATCATAGAGGACAGAAGACTGACAGTCAGGTCCGTCACTGACTCAACCCGACACTAAGAGCAGAAAGTGGGGTAGGAAAGGAAAACAACAACATCAAATTTACAACTGACTCCAAAACAATTCAACCCGATAAGTACATTTTCCTCTTATCTTTTATTTCTCATTCACACTCTCTTTTTCAACTTAAATTGATCGTCCCTTTTTCCTTTCCACCTACTCGGCGGATACACAAAAACAAAAGAAACAGACATTACTCTACTACTCTGTTGAAAGACAGCAAACACATAGACATTTTTTGTTCAAATCACATTTGCTTAAACGAACTAAAGCATTAATCTTTTTTACTCTATTCAAACAAGATATAAAAATATACAAATTTGTTTATTCTGCATGAATGACATTAAATATACAATGTTCTATTTTCTACAAACATTCTTTATCATGTTGTCTTTTCTTGAAATTTGCATTGTATTTTGTGGGCAGGGTATCCCGTATTAAATTGTCCTTTTAATCCGGGTATGCTGTACCCCACAAGGTACAATAAAATGGTTTCAACATGGTTGAACCCAGTTAAAAGGGTATATTTACCTGGAGGATATAAAATGTGAATGTTTTTAATAGTTTTTGTTATTTGATGTGAGTTGTCGAAGTTTGTGACTGAATCCATTTATACTTTCAAAGTTCAGAGTCTTCAACATAGAGCATTGTTTTGAGAACAGTACTTGTTCTATGTTGTGGAAACAATTATTTTGTTACAATAGTTGTAGTGAAAATAAGACTTAATTCTGTTGTGAAAATGACAGTTTGGTTGTTAAGACTTCGTTGAGGAGTGGGTTTTTTTAGTCTACGTTCGGTCAGCTTTTCAGATATTTTGCTTGGTGTCCATCGTATCTCCATCTCCTGGGCATTGTGTTTTCTACTGCTGTTGATGGTTGTATTGCAGGGATTTTTATAATCAAAGGTCGACTTCGATTTACTCCCCAAAATTTAGCAGTCAATACAAGAATTTCAGATTTCAACTTGCTCAAGTAGCCATTGGTTAAAAAATCATGTTATCAAAACAATTTATTGTAGTAGAAAAACACTTTTTCCTTCAACTTCAGTTGACCCACCACCTCCTCTCCTTGAGCAAGGACATTTGCAAGCAGGATGACAAAGTTCAGGTTTCAGTAAATTATTTTATTACCTTCATCCCTTCCCCATAACTACCAAAAGCTGAAATTTACTCAGAATGAAAAAATAATTTTTAATACATCTGTATATCTTATGTTGTTAAAACTGTGTCCAACAGTTTGTAACAAGTTAAAAATACACTGAAAACATATTATTATTAATGCAAATCTTCTTTTTTGTGAAATGTGAAATAAACAATGAGTTTTCTTACAAAGTAAATTATGTTTTTCTAGGATAATTTTCTCAAGAATCATTTGTGTTCCAAACAGAAATGATAATAAATGAAATTATATGGAAAATTTGTCCCGGCTTTCCCACATGAAAGAGTTAAAGATGACAGAATCAATAAAAGCAACAATGGCTTGAAAGTTTAAAGTGGACAATTCTGTCTTTTGGGCAGAAGAATAAAAACTCAAACTCCTGCTTGTGGTATAGCAATAGAAGAAAATGTTTATTTACATACACAAAAAAAAGATAACGGGATATACATAAATATGAACGAAAAAAGAGAGAAGAAAATTCCTTTTAACTTAAAGGAAAAAATTTTTTTCATATAAAGGTTTGCTCAAAATATTTCTCTGAGCACCTAAAAGTTCTTTAAGCAAGTAAATTGCACTTAAGGGGGTAATACTTACATAGATTTCTTCAGAGCTCTTGTTAAGGAGGAAATTGTTGGAAGATCTGAAGTTTCTAGTTGAGTGAGTTTGTAGGTTGACAACAGAAATTTCTAGATCTCAATTAGTTTTTAGTAGAGGGCCAATGTTCTGTCTTTAAAGCCCAGCATGATAATTTTGAAATCGCTATAATTCGTATAGTAGATTTTGTGCACTTTTGGGAGAATCAGATCCCAAGAGCCTTCTTAGCTTAGTAAATATTTTTCAGGAAATATCAGCTTCTAATTGATCAATAAACACACAAGTGGGCATTGCAATCCACCCATGCACAATATATTTTTTCAGCGTGTGACTAAGTAAAGTTTCCCGCCAAAGCGCTGTGATCCTGTCACGTGATTACATTATCTATAAAAACAAACACAAATTTGCCTCTTTCTCTCTTTCTTCTCTATTCTTGCTGCAAAATGTAGTCCCAGAGAATTTTCGTCTTGACCTTGTGGTCAGACGTTAAAGAACATTGCCAACATACATGTATGTACGAACATTCACCAAAATACGAACGTTTTCACACACACACACACACACACACACAAATGTTCACACACAAACACAATGTTAACTGTCTATGTGCTTTGTAAATGTTTTGTTTAATACATATATTTGTTTATATATATCGGTCTTGTTTGTTTGTCTTCCTTATCTTCAGTTGGACTTAATCCAAGTTCAACATTCTATTGTAGCTGGACCTTCTAGCAGGAAATATAAACACACGTGTTTTCTTTACATCTTCACCCCCCTGTCCTCTACATAATGGTGACCACCAACATGATTTTGCAAAGGAAAGCCAATAGTCAACATAATGATCAACTAAAAGGGCAAATACACAATACTTGACCCAAAGACTGAACTCACAATCATTATGTCACCAAATTCACAAACCAATCCACTAGGCCACTTTTGTTTTTCCCCTCTATCTTCTTTCCTTCTAAAAATGTACATTTATCTACTTGTAAAGTCTGTAAATAGTATCATCTATCCACTTATCAAATCTGTAAAATAAATTATTTCTTTTTGTTTGTCTTTTGCAAAAAATATTTTTTCATTTTTTTCAAAGTTGGTAATAAAGTTCTCTTCCTTTTTAAATTAAAAAAAAAAGCATGCTACAATTTAATTTATGTTATAATATTCTAGTTTTAACGTTTTTCATTTAAAAGTAGACAGTCCACTTGATGAGAATAAATAACAATAATCACTTGTTGGAATAATTATATAGGTTATTATAAAATCTTGCTGAGGCTTTACAGCGAAAAATACATTTAACGATGAATGATTTCGGTAATCGATATATTGGTTTGGATTTTAATTTCATTAAAAATAAAATTGATGGGATTTTTTTTTAAAGTATCGAAATTTACATGAGCACGTATCCACAAAGCGTGACTAAAATGTTCTCAGTTGTGTATTTGTTTATCTTCAGTATTAGAGAGCGCCGTCATGGCTTCCCAATCCGCTAGCTTCCAACTTGTCACTGTCATGTACAAGGTAAAGTCTGTTCACATTTTATACGGCTTTCTCAGCTTCTATTAATATTTCACTTTTTTGGTTTATCATTTTGGATGTTAAGGAACTGCAGTCTGCTAGTAAAAATATGTCTATTTTTAAATCTCTTCGTTTTGCACACTTTTTTTTTTTTTTTAATGATGTGAGATAGCTAGTAAAACGTAGTGATAAATATTGAGGGATCGGTTTTTAATAAATTATATGTTGTAATTTGATCCTCCATTTTGTATCCATTACATAAACGAGTTGACGTTGTTTACGTTTTCTTAAAACGCGTTATGTTTTCTAACTTGATAGTGCAAGCTAAAAAACTCTTAGAAATATCTACTATTTAAATTTTAAACGATAAATGAATGTTATTTGCAGTGTTTGTTCATCATGTATACGATTGAACAAAAAATTGCAGTTTTAAAGCTAATTTTTTGTGTTTTGTTCAGTCATTTCTACCGGTTAGAAAGAACTGTTTTTTTTTCTTCTAAGGCGATCAACCGACCTAGACCATATTTTCAATTCAACCTTCTATTTTTATGTAACTTGTCCCTTCAGCACTTGGACGATCGTGGCTCTTCACAACTTCCTATCCTTTGTAGCTCTAAATGTTTGTCCTCTTCGATTTCGATTTTCTTCAGTCTCTAAATTTAAATATTTATTATAGTTTAAAGTATTTTAGTTGTTTAAGTAACTGCTATACTTAGCTTTGTTTGCCTTTTTTAGTTTTACTTTTTAACATAAAGAAATCAAAATTAAAAAGCTCAGTTACTGCTGGTTGTTGTTTTAAGGAGGCAATATTTACTATTATTTTCTTTCTTTTCTGATTTAATGTTAATCTGTAATATTTTTTATAATCAAATCGTTATGAACCACCGTTTAAATTTTTTATTTTGAATGATTGAAAAATGTTTGAATTTTTCTTCCTGTTAGTGTTGAGCTGAGATTAAGTTTTACTATTTTTTGTTCAACTTTTCTTTTACACTTAAGTTTGCATTTGATTTGATCATTTGAATATCTAATTTTTGCAATAATTGTAATTGTATTTTTAAATTAAAATTTAATTTATTTTTTGATGAATGCATCATTTTTCGTTACTGCTTGTTTTTTTTTCTAGCAATCGGAATTTTATCTTTTTAATTTAAAAAAAAAAGAAGGTTAGCTGTAAAATCGGTGAAATTTTAATTTTATGAAAACTGAAAATGGAAACATTGGCTTGATTTTGGGGGATGGGGGGAATAATATTTAACATTCCCCTCCCCCAGGCCTTCTTGAATAGACTGTTTTGATTACCTCCCTTAGTATTTCGTATTAAACTCGATAATGGTTTATAGATAAAGAGAGTAAGCTTAAAAATTTCTCTTTTCCGATATTTATTTCCCTCCATTATGATTCTAGCATTATAAACTCATTAATCGGTTTATGCCAACCGATTTTATCTTGTATCTACCCAATAATAAGTCTCTTCTATTATTGAGTATTAATCATTATCACTGTCAAAAAAAAAAAAAATATATAAAAAAGATCTTTTTTTAGATATTCTTATTTGGAATATTTTTTGTTTATTCCAGATGGGATAGAAAACATATATATATATCCGTTCATTGGAGAAATACCTTTCAGCCAGTCAGAAATATTTTTAAAAGCGAGTCTTATTATTGGTTAAAAACAATGGCAGTGAAGAGTGACCCCGCGGCTCCATCGTAGTAATGTAAGTACTTTCTTACGACCCTTTCTCGTTTACTAACGTTTTACTTTTATCTTGTTTGTAAAGTTGCTCATCTATTAATTTAGGACCGTGGGCTGAAAGTGGTTTATAGATAATGACTTGTCATAAATAGTAATAATGGTAATATTTTGGTTCCTTTCTTAGTTTGACTCTGTCGATATGATGTAATAATAATAATAGTAAAAGTAACTGTGTAAGTATTATTTATGTTTCGATGTGTCAGTATTTGGTTCCATCATGAAACTTTTCGATCAAAATTGTACAAATTATTAAATTAACTGTTAATTATTATTAACATATCGTCTTATTGACTATTTTAATTGGAATCTACTAAATTTTACTGATTAAAAAAAAGAAAGAACGTTAAACACTGTTCCAGTAAGCTTTGTTTCCTTTTTTATTAGCGACCCTAGGATCTGTTGTTTATTTTTTAATGTTGAATATTATTATTTTATTACCAGTTTGGTACATTTTTTTTTTAAGTCAATGTTTACAAATTTAAGGAATATTACTATTATTAATGATCATTTTTCGATAGTACTTTAGTTTTATTTCTACTTTACTGCTGCTTTAGTCTTTCTTTGTCTAGTCGAGTTGTTTAAATTAAAAATTTTTTTTTTTTTTTTTTTTTTTTTTAGTTGTTTTTCACACATTTTTTGTTTAATTTGTGTTCCTTATTAATTTATTATTCTTTTTGAGTCTTTATGCATTGAAATAATTTTCACCGATCTACAGCTTTTCTATACTGGACAATTATTTGATTGCATTTACCGGGGTGGTGGTGTACTGTAGTTTTTAATAAAATTAAAACATTTTTTAAACTAAATTTTTTTTATTGATATTTAAATTATGACACTAGTTTTACTTTTTTACTTTTAGTTTGTTTTTCTCTCGTAATATAAAGAAACTCACAGCATGACATGGAAATTCTAAATCTTCATTATTCATGAAGCCCAGTTTTAACCGAATAATAAAGGCACTGAAATAGATTACCACTGCGTCACTGAATATTTTTTTTTCTTCTTTCAAGTGTTTCCATTTTGTTTGACGTGAACGTAAGTAACTGACACCATAGTTGTTCCGTAAAAGAATTACGACATAGAAGACGACTTACTGCTTGCTGCCTAATATTTCGTTTGTGCCAATATGTTCTACTAACATTCATCTATTTTTTTTTGTATATGTGACGCCTTAAGAATCAACCTGTTGAGATTTTCACCCTCTGTCTCTAACTCTCTAACTAAAAACACATTTTCAGTTTCTTTTATAATGAAAATACATGTTATCTCTCCCTATCTAACAAATTTTAGAAGACATGTGGCTTGTTTTATTCCAAAATCTACTGACTAAAAAGAATAAGATTGTTTTTAGAATAATCAGAGAAAGGAAAGCATAAATTCCCATAAAGATTTCAAGAGCCGTTGCCATTCAAGATTTCAATTATTGGCACCACATAGCGATGAATAAATGCAGAGGAGACACTAAACAGCTGTATTATTTTTTTGTTGTAGTAAGAAAATCATTTAAATTACGTAAAAAAAAAAAAAAAAAAAAATAATTTTCTAAGTCCAAACAGAAATTTGGCGTTAACTTTTAGTTTTATTTATTTATGCTTGATAGTTACAGCAATTTGTTTTATTCTACGTTTGAACATTTTCTATATTCGTAAGTTTAAAAAGTTAGTTTTTTAGTTGTTTTCATGATCCATTTTTTTTTTTTTGTCAGTTTGCAATATTCTCTCTTTTCTGATGAAGTGACATTTTTTTCTCTTGTAAAGCAGAAGTGTCGTTATGATTAGGATTTTTAAAATAAATCTAAATAGGAAATCCAAACCTTTTCTTTTTGATAGTCTTCCTTTTCGGATTAAGCGAAAAGCCATATTGCATACGCAAATAAATGTCAGGTTTTAATTTAATTATTGGAGTAAAAGTAGAGTAATTGTAAATTTGGAAGGTTGAGTTGAGACAATGTTCAAACATAGAAAAAATGTGTTAATGTTTATTGTTTATATTTTAATTTTACAAACAAATTTTGGTAAATTTTAGTGAAGTAGTGAGTGATGTGGCTTTTGGGGTCCCATTCTGATCATTAATTAACAATGTACTATTTTTTGGGGGTAATGTTTTCAAATCAGAATAAAAAACGTTTTTGGTTATCTATTTTATAAAATCTACAATGTCAAGTTTTAAAATTATCTTTGAGAATCCCATGCATATATACATTTTCATAACATTGTTTCATTTAACGATTATCTTTTTAATAATGAGTTAGACAACTGATGGAGGATGAAAAATTAAAATCCAGATAACTTTAAAGTTTATTAGTAAAGAAAAAATATTAAGCATAATCTTGAAAATGAAAATACTTGTAACAGTTAAAAAAAAAAAAAAAACTCTATTTTTAGTTGAGAAGCTCACCGTATTTTTATTTATCTGTTTTTTCTTTTTTTTTTTTTTTTTTTTTTTTTTGTAGTATTATCTTTGTTAGTCTGCATAATGTCCAATAATGTTTTGATATGTAGAAAGAGATATGTTCATGGTTGAATGCTGGCTGTATATAGAAATATATTTAATAATTAAATATATTTCCACTGACCTCCTTTATTTATAATCATAATATGTGATATTATTACAGAAATGGTATCTTTTAACTAAAGAGTAAACTTGTCATCCTGCTAAGGTGTTTACCTGTTCATGAGTCTTGATGATAATTGATTGACCTTGAGTCTGGCACCATTGCAAAATCTTTATTCAATGGGAAATTTCATATAACTATCATAATTGGTTCAATTTTCAAAGTTAAAACATGTGCTAGCTAGCATTCTAGAGTGTGTCAATGAGTTTAGAAAATCATTAGAGTATCATTTGGCTTCTTTTTGTTTGTTAATTACTTTATTATCTGTACTGAAATATTTTTGAAATTTCCCTGGTAGTAGCATCAGTACTTTGAAAGTAGGTATAATTTCTCTTTTTTAACAGATTTCAGATATTCATAGCCTTTTGTTTCAGGAATATGAAGCAACAGTATTTGAAGATGAAATAGAAATGTTATGTGACACCACATAGTTCAATCATAATTTATCCAACTTTTACTCTGATTCATTCATCATGCTGACAAAATTCAGGATATCCATTTATATTTAGAAGCATTTCTCTTTGGAAACTCATAAGGAATTTCTTTTCATGTGTCAATATCACAATATCTGTATATCTTACCTTGCTTCATTTTTCTCCTCTCAAATTTCTGTTGACATAAATGTCAATAGCATCTCAAATTCTATTTTATGCTCTTGTCAATGAGGAATACAACAATTCTAAAATTTGATTATATTGATATGTGCAATTGGAACTCTAAAGACAAAGTACACCTTCAGTAATGTTCATTTTGTACATTGCTACAATTAAATCTCTTATGGCTGTTTACAATTTCTGGGCATTTTCTATTACAAAAATTTTAGGTATACTATACTCCACTATACTTGGCTTCCAGTGAATGAAGAAGGTAGTATAACTGGTATTCCTGGTTCTAAGTTCTGGTCTTCTAGCAACAAGGTGATCCATCATTCCATTGTAATGTTCAACTTAATGGTTTATTATGAACTGTAGACAGCGTTCTTCAACATTGATTTTGTAGGAAAAGCTTTTCTAATGTATGAATGATGCTGGTGTTATTTCTGTATTTAAGATAATAGTAAAACTTCTAATTTTGAACACTGATTTGTCACTCCTCAAAATGCTGTCTAATCTTATCCCATCTAATTTCACCATTCAGAGCTAAGAGAATAACTCATTGAATCAAATTGACATGACTTATGAGATCTTTGTTCATGGCACATTTCTTGATTGAACTATGAAGTCTCTCTTTTCCTGAAAGAGTTCTCGTTTTTCATTACAGTACAGATATTATTACTCGTAGGGAAATTGTACTACTGATGTCTGGGATTAATGCAGTTCATGTTAACAAGTTTCTTCCAACTCTGCCAAATGCATATTTTTGTATAGCTCAATATATAGGTTGTGATATATCATAATTTCTTGTATACATCATATGAGGCAAACATTTTCTGGTGCATCTATCCTGTATTGTAAAGATTTGTTTGCATCACTAATATTAAGTTGGTGAAATAATGGGTAATCATTTTCAAGTTACATAGTAGTACATACATTTGTCTTTAAATTGCCCCCCCCCCCAAGTTTCACTTTCATCTGATGTAATAATTTTTGTACCAAAAAATGGAAATTACACAATTCTTTGTTATTTCTTTCATAATTTTATTAAGTTTTTTATTCTTTGCATCAAATAAGTTTATCTGGATAAAGAAGCAGTGGAGACATTTGTACTTTATCATTCTAACAACAGTGTTTCTCAACCTTTTTAAGCAATGGCACACCTAGGAGCAATTTAAAATATCATGGCATGCTTAGCAAAATTTTTAACATACACAAATATGAACTTACTTTATTTTAATGTTTCTATTCAATGATTTGTGCAGCTTATTTAGTGTATAACCTGTGCCTGGTGTTTTCTTTGTGATTTCTTCAATATTTGATTGAATGTGCAATAAGCAGACATTCGTTTCTTCTTCAGTTGTGCGTAGTTGTTCTCGCTTCTTATTTTTGACGTTATTTAGGGTTGAGAAGCCTATTCTGCGTAAATAAGAAATAGAAAGTTGCAATAAAACTGATAAAGCCTTTTTAGCTAATGTGGGATATTCCTTTTGTGTTGAAATCCAAAATATATGAATGGCTACCATTGAATGTTTTACTTTAAGCCCTCAATCACTAGAAATGGTGGCCAATTCTCCTTCCTTACATAACTGAAGTTCAATATTAGAAGGAACATTTATGAAGGGATTTCAAATCCAATCATACTTTTGCGGCACACTAGTGTACTGCAGCACAGTTGAGAATCACTGGCTTAGAGATTCATTTCTAAATCTGTGCATTACAATGAGGACTATTTTGTCTATTTCTCAAATGTTATCAGGTTCGACCATAACTTGTTCATTTCTCTAATTAATCAATTATTCTTCCTTTGTTATCTTGTCATACTTTGTGCTTTTCTCAAAGCTCTCCTGCTGTTTTATTATTATTATTATTATTCCTGTTATCTCGTCGTACTTGGTCCCTTTTAATCTGCCAATTGTTCTTCACCAATGTTCTCTATTCATAACTGTCTTGTTGTCTTTCTCTTTCTCACCTACTATGTACTCTGCTACAGTTCATGCTCAGTCATGCTGGATCTTCTCATCTGTTGGATGTGTCTTATCCTTCCTCTTATTTCATGTTTTCAGTCTTCTTGAATCTTTTGCCAGTATTTTCTCATGTTTTTCACCTTAATTCAAGTCACTGATCCTGTTCCATCGTTATGGTCATTTAAACATGAAATGAGAATATAATTATTGAATATTTCTGCTTCACATAGTGGTATAGGACATTGTAACCTCAACATGAATTCCAGTCATTAAGAGAACTGTTATCAATTCATTGTTATTCTGGGGGTAATAAAGTAAGATAAGGTAGGTAATGTAGCAGCATAGTGTAATGTTCTCTGATTAGTATAAATAACTACTTAATTGAGTTAGGATAAATTTTATCCTCTTGGGGGATTTGAAAATTGTGAGTCAATATAAAATGTGTGGGATAATACAGGTTTTTTTTTTTTTTTTTTTAACTAAACCTGTTTATATTGTAGTTATGTTGCTGAAGTAATTTTTCAGCTTTTTTTTTTTTTTTTTCTTTTTATAAATGCCATGTTCCTTCAGGATGTAGATGATCATGACTCTTCATAGATTCTTTTCCTGTATTATCTGTGAAATTACCATGACTTCTTGGGGGAGAGGTAAGTTTCCTGTTGCCTTGTTCTGAATTCTAAGTAGTCCTTCTAGACTAGATGCCAGCCAAAAATTAGAGAGTTCAGTCTACCCTTAATGGTGGATTCATGACTTTCCCATAAGCATTTTTGTGAAAGTGAATGCAACAAAGTAAGCAAAGATTTTAACTTGGCTTGCTGATTTCACTTTCTATACCAATAACTGTAATGCTACTGGCATATTACCAATGTCATGACATTCAAATAGATAAAATAAGGTAGGGACAAGTAGAATAGATTCATTGCAAATCCTAGAAAATAGCTGATTTGTAGCCTATTATTTATGAAATCTGCTTTAATTTTATGGCATAAGAAGAATAAATAAATAAAAAAAATTAGTGTTGAATATAGATTTAAAAAAATTTCTTTAGGACCAAAGATTTATTTTTTTTTACTATTATTTGGTTAGAGATCAAGTTGTTTCCTATTTAGGATTGGGTTTCCTGTTTCTTTTAAATTCTGCTCATTTTCTTTCACTCCCTGTAATCCCTTTGTGTCTTAGTGGTGTTATTGTCTTGCTTGGGATGAAGTGAGTAAAAAGGAAATATCCTAGAAACATTGAATTTGCCCATCTCTGTGTCATTAGAAGCTAACAGGGTGTTCTTGTCTGCGAGCAGAAAAAGAAACAAATTGCAATTGAAAAAAAAAATTAAAAATTAGCAAAAAAAACCCCTATTTTATAGTCTGGGAAAGAATTATCAGCCTTATATATTTGACTTGGGTTGTTTAATAACTTTGTCAGTTGTTTCATTTGGTTAAACAAAAATCATTACACCTCAAAAGATTTTCACATAGAAACCATAAATACCAATTTGTCAGGAAAGATAAAAAAAAAAGGGCTTTTCTTGTGTAAAACCTAATTGATATATGTAAAATTATTAAGTACTGACTGTATTGTTGGTTATTAAAAACTATTTTTCTATCATTGACTTTATCATGTAATTGTTCTTTTTTTTTTTTTTTTTTTTTTTTTTTTTTTTTTTTTAAATTTTAAAGCCTTACACTATTTAGAAATGGAATGTATAAAATTTCGGTATGATTGATATTTAGAGAAACAAGTTGAAAAATATTTTAGAGAAACAACTGCACAAGATTTAAAACTATTACCTTTTAATTAGTTTGTTCAGTTTATTTAACAATAAAGCTAAATAAATCCCTTAAGAACAAAATTAAATCCAAATCTTTGCAACAAGGCAATGTTGAAGAATAGTCGATTATTTTCAACAAATTTGTAGGTTTTATTAATTTCTAGCTTTATGTAAGATTAAATTACTTTAAACTGGTATACTGGAAGCAGTTAACTATATAATGAAGATGGTAACATTAAAATTCTCCATGAGTTTAAAAAAACTTCAGACGAGCAGTTGGATGGATTAGTTTATGGAAGTAATTCACTGCTTAGAGAAACAAGACAGGAAAATATGTATAAAATAGGTTTTAGAATAGGGAAAGTGGAAAAGCAATATTTTGTTTTTTCTACAGCTGTTGATTAGTACAATTGTATTCTGGTAGTATATTAGTATTCTAATAGTCAAAATAAAGCTTGGTTTACTTCAAAGATAAAAAAAACAGTATTTAAAAGACATTTAGCTTAACTTTTCAATTTCTTGAATAAATTTTTCATTTCTTTAACAAAACAATCTATATAATAAATGCAAATGTCAATGTGTCTCTGTCACACTTCTTCTTTACACCTAGAGGCTGTAACGCAATATATCATACCATTTTGGAATCAGGCCAACTCCATGAATGATTTAAAAACATTCCAGGCTGGATCTGGACCCACAATCCTGAAATTTTGGATTCCCAAGTTTTCAAAATTTTTTTATGATAACAATTTTTATAATTTGGGAGTAATTAATATTTATTGTGAAGGTCACTCATGAAATAAAAATAATTGTTTGTACAGAAAGTAAAGACCTATGTACATCAAATTGTCTTCAAATTAAGTGGCAGCAGAATTATTGTTGAACTTTTAAAAGGCAAACTTAGATATTAATTCAATACTTAAATGCAGTGAACCATTTTGAGTTCTTCTGTAGCTTGTTGCTGCCTGTTACCTCTACTCCTATTGTGATGAAGGAGCTAGCTTAAATGCCACCCAATAGGGCATCTTTTAAGCTAGTAAACAATAAATTTAATTCTATTCATAGTTTCAATTAGTGTCTTCATTTGTGTCGATCAAAGACAATATATTTTCTAATTTATATTGTATCTTGTAATTTTCAAAGAGCTTTGGGCAGAATCCCTTATTTTACAACTACCACAACCTTTTGTCACCTTAATTAGGAAGATTTACATATCCAAGGTGGTCATAATGAACACAACCAAAATTCACATATTCTTTATATACTCTGTATATATCAGGTTGAACTCCTTTTGCCTTTAGCACCACTTCAATTCTTTTTGGTATGAATTAGACAATTTTCTTGAAGCACAATTTCAAAATTTGGATCTATGTTATGACATTCTGCAATTCTCTGAAATTGGTTACACATCCCACATTCAAATATCCCTTTTTACCATATCCCAAATGTGCTCTATGGCACTGAGATCCAATATCAAATTTTATCCTCATTTTCTTGTCCTTAACTGACCGGTTTGGCACTTACCATGATCTTCTGCTATTGTAGCCCATCTGCTTCAAGGTTTGATATATTGTATATTCAGAGATGCTCTTCTGTATATCTCCATTTTAAAGATGGTCTATTTGAACAGCTGTTGCATTTCTATCACCTTGAACCAGTCTGGCCATTTTCCTTTGACCTTTCATCAACATGGGATTTCCACCTATAAAATTATTACTTGCTTGAATTTTTTTTCTTTTTTTGACCATTCTCTATGAACTCTAGAGCTGGTTATGAATAAAAATCCTAGTAGATTAGCAGTTTTTGAAATAATCAGACCAACCCATCTGGACCCAATGAACATGATGCACTTGAAGTCACTGAAATCACCTTTCTTTCTTCTACTAATGCATAAAATGAAATTCAAAAAGTTTCCAGGACTATGTTTAAAAGCCTGTATCCGTTAAATTGCTGCTACACCATTGATTGATTATATAAATTATATAAATTGCTACTACACCATTGATTGATTATATAAAAGAGCATTTGTTTAGGTGTACTTAAGTAACGTGTGTGTGTGTATATATACACACACACACATATATATAAGCACACAAAGATCCAAGTGGCTCCTAACAGGAGCAGACTTTAAAGAAAATGCACAGAAAAGAGAGCTCAATGCTGTAATGACAGAGCAAATTATTTCCACAATTTTCAATGACTTTATGGCTATTCTGTTTTCAGCCATTTGGGTATTCCCTCCTCAATGATTTTAGTTGGTGAGTATATTATATATGTATTCATCAATGACCCATATTATGACCTCTTGGGTTAGCCAAGGTGGGAATAAATAGCCAATTCACTGAGCATCTAATCTGGAGTGCCTGATTAATGCATGACTGTCATGCATGTAACTCAGTTGTTGGTGGTCAGACCTGAACTAGGAAATTTATATATATATATATATATATATAAAGTACCTCCGCTTAAATTTCAATACCTAAGGTTTAAAATAAATTTAAAAAAATGAAAATGCATTCTTGAAGCTGTGTTTCTAGCTTTAATTGAAAGCTAAATTATTAAATTTACTATTTCCAGTAAGCAAAATACCCTGGTATATTTCAAATAGAAATTATATTGATGAGAATCTCAACTTTTTGCTTGCTTTCAGAAACTTTAAATTCAGCCATTTTTGACAGATTTGTAAACAAAAGTTAATTTTTGGTTTTAAAAATTTTCCAAAAATAAAATATACTTTTCTTAAACTTTATTTGAGGATTATTAGTTGATTTAAAGTACAATTAATCTGATTTGAAAAGAATATTGTTTAAGTTTAAAATAAAAGAAAGGGAATTTTAAAACAAACAGTAGTGCAGTTAAGTGCTTATCAACACCTTGTAAATCACTTGACGTATGCTGACACTTTTATTATTATTCTAAGGAAACATTACATGTTAAGACATAATTTAAGAAAATGACAGGTGAATGCTTTTTTGTATAAATTTTAAGTATTCTGTAATCTTAAGTGTTGGAAAATGTTCTCTGTAATCTAATTTTATGAATGTTGAACTTAAATTTACTATAGTCATCACTCTTATTTTCTGATTGTTATATATGATCACCATATTTACAAACTGGGGGACATTATATATACATTAAAAAAAAATTAAAATATTGGATGTAAACGACTTTTATTGGGCTTTTCAATTTTTGATTTGTAAATATAGTTTTCACTTAACAATATCACTAAAGTAGATGGAAGTAATGCAGAATTTTAAACAATTTATAATGTTATAAATTATTATAATTAAAACTTTAAAAAATGAAAACAATTCTTGTAAAAATTCATTATTCATTAAAAAAAAATTTTTTTTTTCTTAAAGCAATAGTGTCCTTAATAGAACTTATAAAAGCAATTAAAAGCTTCTTTAATTAAATATTGCCATAGTTTTACTGCATTTTTTAATTTTACAATTTAAAGCAGATTTTCAGGAAATGATTAGTAGTTTCAAAAAAAAAAAAAAAATTGATGATTTACATTTTTTAAGGAGTCCTGCTTTTTTGGGGATGGAAATTTAATTTCCCCAAATTTCATGTGGCGTAACATGTTAAAAAAAAAAAAAGAAAATTTAAAAAATAATTTCATTCATTTGTGAATAAGTCCTTAAAGTTTCATTAAAAGGTAGCAATTATTTGATTTTTGCAATCAGTGTGTTTCTCATTGAAAAAAAACTGCAAATTCAATAATCATAATTATTATGTTAACCATGACATAAAAAAAACAGGTTTTTAACAAAATTTTCAAAAGTGTTAGAAAGGAATAAAAAAAAAAAAAAAAATACATTATTCTTTCCTCTTAATAACAAACATTTTGATGATAAAACATTGTTTTTATTAGGTTTTGGGCCTTTTTTCATCATGCTACGTTGCTTTTCATTGAAAAAGTAGCGGTAACTTGTTTGTGTGTATGTATGTATGTATATATATATATATATATATATATATATATATATATATATATATACACATGCACACACACATTGAAACTAATTGGCGTAAAATAAAAACAGTGCTCAATGTTTGAAAGAACAACAATCTATGATCATATTAATTGACACTGTAGCTAGTAAACTTTCACCATTTGGATCAACATGTGTAAAAATGGTACATGGAGCAGTTGAGACAAAATAATCAGAAGACACTCACAGGCATTATGACTAAGCATGACTATAAGAGGTTGTAGATGTACAAGCTAGAACAGATTACGGACGGGTATATATATATATATATATTAGATCATTTTTTTTTTTTTTTTTTTTTTAACAGTGAGGTTCACCCTTTACAAGGCCATTTGTGTGTATAGGAGTGGAAGATAACAACACTGTCTGTGAACAAGTTAAGATTATAGTGCTCAGGGAAACATCCAGTTGGGAGTTTGTTCCATAGGGCAGTGGTTCCCAGGAAGATGTTAGAGTGCACTTTCCGTAGAAGTTGTGGTAGAGCAGCGAGAGCCTTGCCACATCCCACATGTGGGAGAAAGGATGAAGGGTGTAGAATAATTTGTCACCCCGCCAAGGGCTTGGAGATGCTTTTGAATTCTATGAGGTTTCGGTAGCTCTCATCCAAATATAACAACAGTACTCCATTTTTGGTCTGATCTGGCTCTTGTAATGGTAGAGGATAGCAGGAGGAGTCAGGTACTTAGAGCAATACAGAGAGCTGACCATTTTGCCTGCATCCTTAACAATGGATCTTCTGCATGAGTTCCACTTGAGGTCAGGTGTGAGTTTGAGGCCGAGTAGTCTTTCAAGGCATGGTACTGCCCTGAGAGGACCTCCATTCATCCTGATTGATGGCAGTTTAGGGTTAGGTTGGCAATGATGGAATGTAACTAGCTTGGTCTTTGAGGCATTGAATGTAACCAACCAGTTTTTACTCCATTGGGTAGTTTGTACAAGATTGGAAGTGAGATCAGTCACCAATCTCTGACCATTGACAGTTTTAGAGGTATGCCTGTATATAGTCGTATCATCAGCATAGATGTTTACAAATGATCTGAGTATATTCTCTGGCAGATCCTTTATGTAGATCAAGAAAAAAGGGGTTTGTCTGAGGAGTGACCTCTGGGGAATGCTTGTGTAACCATTAGGGCTCTGGAGGACTGGCCATTGATAACTACCTTCAGGGAAGGATATCATGTTTGAGGAGATCCTTCCAGTGATTCCATAACTGGATAACTTGTGTACTAAGCTTTTGTGCCACACTTTGTCAAAAGCCTTTGAGATATCTAGAGCTATGGTCTTCGAGGTGTGTTTGTCCTCGAGTCTCACTGATTCTGTGAGTGATGGTAATCAGGCTGACTGAAACCCATATTTCTTGTCGCTGAAGAGATTCTTTTCTAGGTTCTCAATGACCTTATTGATTATGGCCTCAAAAAGCTTGCTTACTGAGGAGACTGATCAGTCTGTACTGGGAGAGGAAAGATTGTACATCTGTGTTCTTGAAAACTGGGCATACTCTTGACATTTTCCACAGGCTTGGGAAAGATTTCTTCTTCAAGCAGTGGTTGAATAATTTTGCTAGGATTGGTGATAATTCTGGGTTGATGTTCTTAAGGACAACCACTGGAACTTTGTCTGGACCAGTGGCTTTCTTAGTGTCAGTGGTTTTGAGAAGTTTAGAGACCCCTTGTGTTGTGGTGGTAATATTACTGAGATTGTGCTCAGTGAGGCATGGGAACTTGAGGGAGTGGATGGTCTTTGTCATATAACATTGAGTTAGAGACAAAGATGCAGGCAAAGAGGTTCACCTTATCTGTTGAGGAAGATATAAGCTTGGGTCCATTTATAATTGTGGACACAGCTGCTTTACCACTGTTCGTGATTTGGTTGGTGATCTTCCAGAATTCACGGGATCTAATTTATTTCTTTTCAACCTTGGTCTGGACTGCTCATGCGTAACTGCACTTGGCATTTTCTAGAACTCTTTTGTAGTGATTGTGGGAAGTTCTGAATGCAGTGAGGAGCCAAATTACTTTGCTCTTTGTGATAGATATTGAAGTAGTGGTTTCGGTGAGTTATAGATTAAACGCATTTGGGGGTGAACCAGAGTTGACTGGTTTCTGGTGGGTATAAAACTCTCCATTTCAGAAAGGATCCAATCAGTGACAAGGAAAGCAGTTTTTGAGGCAGCATGCTTGAAGAAGGTTGAGAGGGGAGCTTCCATCACATAGGATCAAAAGCTGCCCAGTCTGCGTTCTATGGAATTGTTCTATGGAATGGTACATCAAAGGGTGATTTAGGTTTGGCATCAATCTGGACACTGATTAGTGAATGGTCTGACATGCCTAGTGGAGGTAAAACTTTTGTAGACTTTTATCAGGGCAGGAGGTTAGGAAGAGGTTGAGGAGGTTTGCCTGATGTCCTGTTGTGTCCTGGATCCGGGTAGGTTCTCTAATGATCTGGGTTAGTTCATTGGCGATAGAGAAGTCTTTGCAATATCTGCCTTCAGCATTGGTTTTGTTGAAGTGAACTAGCCACTCTTTATGGTGCATGTTGAAGTCACCACAGATATAAAAACTGGCCAAGGGTAATTGAGTGAGGATATTATCAGTCTTCTAGGATATTTAGTCAAAGATTATTGTCCCTTTGTCCTAAGGATGGTAAAGAGCAAAGACGAATGTGGTACTATGGATAGGTGATGTATGGAAGCACGTATAAGGGAGATTAGGTTCCTTGTCTTTTGCGTCCCTGCCACAGGGAAACTTATCCTTGATGCAGGCTCAGTCTGTGGCTGTGACAATTTAGGTGGTCATATTTGGCTATGAGAGGTAAGTAGCCTAGGACTGAACTTCCCGAGTGCACATGAGGCATTGCGTTGATACCGGTTTCAGAAAGTGACAGGAGGTCTGGTTTAGATTGGAGAAGATGGTGTCCCACTTTTGGAAAGTTGGAATGTAGACCCCTCATGTTGGTGTAAGAGATGGTAAACTTGAAAATAAAATTAATTCCTAATGCAAAAATTGAGCTAATATAGAAAAATGAATAAATTTTTTACTTCATTATTAAATCATATTGTAACTGATACATGTGTAAATGTAGTTGCAATTCAGTAATATGAGAAATAATTATTACACACATGGAAATATTTATCCAATGATCTACTTGCAGTGGGGAAAGTGGGATAAAGTTCAGAGATTACATTTTTTATCAGGATATACTCAAAATGCTTAGTACTTCAATGTAGAAGACAGTCAGTGCTTTTGTTTTTGTTTTTTTTCCAAGCACTATACTTAAATCAATTACTTTTGTAATTTGTGTGTCAGCTAATATTGTACAATATTACCTTTTGCTTGAAATCCATCTACAGCAATTGATATTTATAACAATAATTGTTAACATCTTTTTTAAAAAAAATTCAGTTGATCATTAAAGAAAAAACAAGGTCTTAGTGAAATTATTATAATCTCATTTAAATCAGATATTTAGTTCATAAAAACAAGCATGTCATTATTTACTAAACAGTTTGGGCATAAGGCACATATGAAGTCCCCAGTGAGGATCAAACTCAATCCTCAGTATTATTGGCAAATCAGATGATACTGTTAACCATTACCTTATGCTGAAGTGCCCTATAAAAACAGACATGCTGTCCATCAAACTATTGTCTTATGACTGAGTCAGGATTTTGTTATTTGGCTTTCAGTTTGTATCATTAATTCTTGTTCATTTTGTAGACTAAAATTAAAAACAATTGTCATTGATTGATATCATAGTGAACTGTTCAGAACAATTGGCATACATGTAGGTTGTCAAACAGGATAAGTGAGAGTTTTATTATGTTTAAAGAAATTATAATAATTATATCGAGAATCTTATGCACAGTAATAATTAATATACAATTTGTAGGCTTTATATATGAATATATTGCATTCAAATTCATGGTTAGAGATGTCCATTAATTTCATTTGTGTTTATTTCTAATTTCACTTTAGCTCACTCAATACAAGGCTGGATGTAGAGGGCTACTGAGTAAGATTGTTGTAAGGGAGGGTGAAGCAGGAAGTGCATATTATGAGGATATGTAAGATACATATCAGTTGACCCTAGATAAAGAGGATAAAATTGTAAAGATCAGAGAACCATCCTCTCTGGAGTCTTCCACAAAGTAACATTTCTGAGGAAGAAACTGTCTGAATGGAACTTACTCCTCACTAAAAGAGCATGAAGTAGCTTAGTATGACTTTCCACCTTGAACATGGCATGGCTGGTCCTAGCTGTGAAAGTCTGAGCTAGTAGGACTAAGGAATGTAACTCATCCAAACATCTACCATTGTAATAGTGATAGATTAATGAGAGACTGTCAATGTTTTGTTCATGGGATGATGGTTGTAGAGTGGAAAATCATCACCTATAAGTGTTTTTGAAAGCTCTGTCAAGACTGTGCAGTGAGAACTGGGTAGCACCGGTCCAAATATTAACAAATTTTTTTTTACCATGAAACTTGCCAAAGTAAACTATTTTAGTTATTTTTATTTTGCCTTCTCTTTTGGATGAAATAAGATTTACAAATGAAATATATTATTACAAATATCCTTGCTTAGTAGTTTCCAAAAATGCTTGTTGAATTTCTATGCATATGGACAGGGTCAGTGCAAAGGTCTTGTGGCCACTTCAAATCTATGATATGGGACCCCAGACCCTACATCATCTCAATTTTTATAAAGTAATATTCATATAAAATATAAATTTTATTGTAATCTAATTATGTACAATAATGGATCATATGCAATATATGTGAGCAATTCAATTAAAAAAATTGAAAATAAATACAATGTATTTAAATACAAATTAGATATATATCTTAAATAAATCAACAATGTTTTGTGGCAATTTTTCACATCAACTTGAGATTTTTCTTACATTCAACATTATGGATAAAAAATAGTGAATTTTATATAGTGTTTTTCTTTTCTTTTCTTTTTCTTTTAGACTTAGCATGAACAAAAATTCCCAGATTTAGACAAAATAAAGATCCCAGAATGATGTCAAAATCTGAAAATTTTTCATCTTTTTAATAGTTGTGTTTAGTTTAATTCATAACATATATAAATGTAGTTAAAAAAAAGCAAATGCTAATAAACTTGCAAGTATCACAAAGCACTACCCTGGGTTCCCAATTAGCCCCCCCACTCTTTTGGGTGTAGTATGTGCCGACCATGCTTATGGGGCACCATTGTTAGTTATCTTCATATTTGTTGATTATTTTAATGTTTCTACTGTTGCATACTCTGCTGATTTCAATGACTACAAGAAAATATGACTGCACCAGAAAATGAATTTGACAATTATCTTCATCATCATGGTCCATTAAGACCATGATGACCTTCAACTTCCTTGTAAGCTCATTGTGGGTCTGTTGTTACTGATTCACAGCAACAGTAACAACAACCCACAATGAGTTTACAAGGAAGTTGAAGGTCATCATGGTCTTAATGGACCATGATGATGAAGATAATTGTCAAATTCATTTTCTGGTGCCGTCATACTTTCTTGTCATATTATAAATTGATAAATCCATGTTTTTTTTTTTTTTTTTTGTTTTTTTTTTTTTTCTTACTCTTTAAGTACAATTAGTAATGAAAGTAATGAGAACAATAGAACAAGTTATATAAAGCACCTGTACTGGATTCAGTTTATTCACTTTCATTGATAAAATCGTGTTGTGTGTTAACATTGTGGTTTTGGGAATTCCTAGCTCAGAAGACTATTTTTGTAGTGACTTCTTGGATGATCATAGTACAGATGCTTCCACCTCTGCACATTTGTCCCTTTGTATTGAGAGTCATCCTATTCTCAGTTTGTCTTTAATTGATCCTGTGATCCCATTGTAGTGAAGTCATGTTGTACATCCTCCATGTTCTTGCCAGAATGCACACATCACATGTCCATATACTAGCAAGCAGCCTCTCTTTCAAATTGTAGGAGCTTGTGTCAGCCATCTGAAATAGAAAATTATATTATGTAGGGAGGACAAGACTTTCAGACCATACTGTACTTGTCTACCTAAAATCAGTGATGTTTTTTTAACACACATTGAAAAATTTACATGTGTATTATGGTGGAAATATGATATCACCTTTTTGTTATAATTATTATTATAAAAACTTATGTATAAAAGCATATGACCAAAACATATCCTGGTCAGTGGGCACCAAATCTCATAATGATGTGGTTATATTCTATTGTCCCATACAATGGATATGGAATAATGCAAACTCTAGATTAAGGTAAGAAATAAAGAGTTTAAAACTTAAGAAAAAAAATGTTTTTCATCTGAAATTTTAGGCACAAAATGTCTGTTCACTGAGTATACTAGTAATATTAGGGTTCAGTCAATGTAAGGCACTTGTCATGAGCATATCCAAATTTGAGTTGGTGAATTTAATGCTCTGTGTGTGTGTACATATTTCTCAGCCAGTTTGTGAACTGATGTACTGTACAATGAAGTTTTGAGTTGAATAAAATGTTCCATTTCTTATATGAGTATTTGTGACTGTTTTTTGGTGCAAGCATTTCTAGCTAATGAAATAAGAACATAACATTCTTTATATAAAGATTTATTGAAAGTGATGAAATATTCTTTCACCAGACTCTTATGTGGAAGCCATAGAGATTGAAGAAAGTCTGCTCATAAAATCTTTTGTTTTTCTTTCCATCAGTGATTACTTCCTTTATAACTTGTGTTATTAAAATATTTATTTTTACCTCTTCCTCATTTTAGTTGTGGCTTTTGGCTCTATCACATTGAAACACTGGTTCTCATATGATTTCCAAAGTTAAGCAATAACTAGCCTGGTCAGTACCTAGCTGAGTGACTGCTTTGGATTACCAGGTGCTATAAGCTTTGATGTATTGGTGGTGTAATGGATAATGACTTGGGATTGGAAATCAGAGAGCCAAGTTCCAATTCCAGTTGGGTTTGTTATATTCGTTTGTGCAAATACCCTCGGGAAAAGTAGGAATTCACTTCTCCTCCCAGTTATGGTTAATTAGTAAGATTTGTATCTGTAAAAATCATTATCTCCCCCAGAAATTCTTACAGTCTAAAAATATTTCTGGCTTTAATTGACCTGCAAAAGACCAAGCTGTAAAAACAAATTGTTTAATCAATCATATGATTTTAGTCTTTGAAAGTGTATATCATTTTTAAAAAATAATCTTAGGCTTTTATACACACACACACACACACTCTATAGTATAAGAAAAAGCAGTGCTCAATGTTAAATAACAGAACTATTTAATATATTAAGAAATAGAAATAATATTTACATTGATTGCCCAGATTAGCATTTAAGATTGAAAATAAGGTTGGAAATAATAATTATATAATTCTGTTGTAATCAAAAGGAATGAATAAGAAAAATCGTTTGGAAATCAAGGTGGGCATAACTCTGCTTTTTCCCATAAAAATCAATAAAGTAATTAATAATATTAATAAACTAAATAAGACTAGTGATAGCAATAATAATAAAATATGCCATGATAAAATAAGATTAAAATTAAAGCACTAATAAAAATAATATATATCAATGAAAATAAAATAATATAAAAACATAAATATGTAAACAAATAGAGCAAATAAATAAATACTAATAGTAAGACTAAAGATAGGAGAAAAAGACATAATAATAATAAAAAATGGTAGAGATAAAAAGTTAAATGCGTTACAGTCTAATATTAACAATATTTGTATAGTAAAGGTAGCAAAAAGTAAATATATTAATAAAAACAATATCAATACGTACAAGTAGTACCTGGGTCTGACTAGACTGTACTAATCTGGGTCAACGTGTTTGAGTAGAAATTTGGATCTATGTAGGCAGGTGCTCATTAACTCACTTCTTTTGTTTAAGAGGTTTGGATTGTTTATATTTTTCAGGATTATTAATTTCTCAGAAAGACATAGGTTACATCTGTTACCTTTCCTGCTGAAGGATTTAGCTTTTGTTACTGGTACCCACGTGATAATTAAGTTTTTATTCTCACTTTTTAGTTCCCAGAAAAAATTAGAGAGGGCAGTGTTGTTACTATATGTGATATTGCCTAATGTCATTTGGTGGCGTTAGAAGTGCAATTTCCAATGGTTTTCTGTAGAGCCCACATAAAATTTGGCCTCGTCGTCATATTTGATATCAGTTTTATAAACTAATGATTTAGATATACATTTGCAGTTTAATGGCCAGGTTTTTTTTTTTTTTTTGCAGTTGCAATTATTAGTTGTGGGCATGTTGTTTTGAAGGTTGTTGAAGTATCTGTTTAGAATGGAACAGTTGTGCTGTGCTATATACTGGCTATATACTTTTTTCCAATATTATTTGTTTTTGTTGAAGGGTGGGTTAAACCATATAATATTACGTTTATGACATTTTGGTTTGCTGCCGTCATTATTGTTATTGGCTAAGAATTCAAGGTTAATTTTATGTTTACTATGTCCTTGTGTTTCTGCATATTTGCTTTTGTTTGTCAAAAATGTCCTTATTGCTAAATGGTAGCTCCCTCTACCCTGAAAGATACAGGTTTGATTCCTGCCAAAGAGCACAAATTTTCTTTTAATAAGATTTCGTGAACATTCAGGCCAGTAAGTGAAAATAAATAAATATACTGTTTAATATATAAATGGAGTGCCTCCCCAAATAAAAGTATCCACTAATGTTTAAACTAATAAAATTTTTAAATCACTGAAAATGTAAGAAGGATATGATAAGTCTATGGAAACTATATTTTATTTCTATCAATTAACCTAACCTAATTTAATGTAGATCACTGTACTTTGTTTTCTAAGAATGCTCTTAACAGTATTTTTGAGGTTACAAAAAATTAATATTGTCAAAAGTATATATGTTAATGTCTTGCATCAGTAATTTAAAATGTTTCTGAGGATGCCAATTAAGGAAAATTGTTTTAACTATAGCTTTTAAACACACATTCTTACAATACTGGATTATGTTGTGATTTGGCTTTTGGACAGTTATCTACTCTCAGTTTGAGAGAATCTTGCCTAGTGGCAGTGCTACATAGCATAGGAATAGTCTGTTCCTAGAAGGCAAGATAATTTCTATCAAGGTGAACAATTCTTGGCCATTACTTTATTCAGTGTGTGATGGGTAAATTGTTGCCATTTTATATTTTAAATTCATGCATGTGTATTGTTGGTTTTTGATTTTGTCTACTGCACAGTATAGTACAGTCAGTTGGACATCATCTGTGAGAAAAAAAGCACCATGATGCAATTCACTCTGTCAGAAATTTGGAAACAGCATGCTGTACTGCTTGGCATTCATGCTTGAAGCTCCAATATGAACATTTTGGAGTGTTTGGGTGTCAATTATGAGGATAATGCCGAGAATTCGGAAAGAGTTGGATGATATAGCCAGTCAGCACCATGGTGTCTGTAGTGGTCACTAGTGATGGTGACATTATGCTTCTATTCATCTTCCCCCAGAGCCTCAGACTCAACACAGTGGCCAACATAAAGTGTCTTGTGGGGGTAGTGCTGCTCTAGATTAAGAAGGTGGTTGCTGGAAGACCCTATGTCTTGGCAACAGGGCTCTGCACCATGCCACACAAGCAGGAGAAATTTCTGTGACCACATTACCCCTTATATCTGGTCAGTTAACTCTCCAGATTGTAACCACCTTGATTATTATGTGTGGGGCAGAGTTGAGTGAGAGACCAAAAAAAACCCTTGTAATACCAAAGATAAACTGAAGGCAAGGTTTATGGCAGCATTCACCAACTTAAACAAGGAGACTGTTCAGAAGAGTTGCAGGAGATTCTGAAGTCAGCCAAAGGCCATGGTTGAAGCCAATGGCAATTTTATTGAATGAATTTACTCTTCAGTATTTCAGATATTTTTGTGTAATTTTGGTAAATATATCTGTTAAAATGAGATGTCAGTGTTATTTTCACTTTTGTGTCATTTTGATGACAATTTATCTATTGTACCCTGTATTTAAACTTTTCAGCCTAACCCACTTTCCCAAATTAAACCAAGCCTAAGATTATTCATTTTATTTTAGGGGCTTTTTGTTCTGGCTGAAAACTTTATAACACATTTTGTAAAATTGGAGATGAAATGAGATAAAAAGAACATATAAGAATTTGTGATTTCAGAATTTCTGACAGGATGTCTCGTTATTTGGAGCTAGGATAGTGGAACAGTAAGGAAGAATATTGTATTATTTAGAGTGCTTCAAGATTTTTTTGTTTTGTTTTAACCAACAGAGACAGATAACTAAGCAACAAGCAATATTATCATTTGTGGTTGGTGATAAAAATGCATTTCTTGGAGATTTCACAGATAATAAACTGAAGGAAAAAAAACATTTGATAAACTATCAACTTGTGGATAAGCACATTCACCTTGCTATCAAGGAAATTTATGCGTATTTTATTTTTTTTTATCAGGATAGAAGGAAAATTAAGCTATCGGACTATATGTCAATACATTTAGAGAAATGTCTGAGAAGTGCAATTTTGGTGACCAACCTAATGAGCATTTAAAAGATAGGCTGGTGGTGGTAGGGGGTAAGGAATTAAAGAATTCAGCAGTGATTGCTCAGTGAGAGAACATTGGCATTAGACAAAAGATCTGTAGTAATTGAGTTGGATACAATTTTCCAAGGGCATTCAGAATGTGCAAGACCTGCCATGGAATTAATCTAGAAGCCTCTCCTATTCATAGATGACCAGTGAATGCTATCACTGAAAGTGCCAATCGTCTTACTGATCAGTATCCTTTTAAAAATAAGGAGTGTTTTAATGCAAGTGTACCAGACATAATCATTGAAAATGTAGATAGGATGGAAGTAAGAAAGTAAGCAAGCAAGTTAGCAGAAGGGAAAAGATAACAAAAACAGTAGCAAATAATATTGATGGTTGTTTGAATCAAAGTATAGAGCTGTATACAATTGGTGCCCTATTCAATTCCTCTGTGTGTTGAACTGATTGTTCACAATGAGATGATGATGATGGAAGTAGACAAAAGCACTTCATACTCAGTGATGTCATTGAAGAAATTTAAGGTATTGGGTGATTTGAATGATTTTCAAGAGATTGGTTGAGGATGAAAATGTATACAGGGCAGTTGGTGTAGCCATGTCATGTGACCATTGTTGAGGTGTTGTATGAAGGAGGCAATGGTTGTTTGCTGATGTTAGTTGTGTAGAGGGTGATGTTCCCACAATGTTGAGCATAAATTAATTGCAGTAAATGAACTTCAGATTGGAGAGCCATGTTACCTTTGAGTGAAGAGGAGATTCCATTGAAAGTGAAGGCTGTTTGATTCCATGTTTTGTGATGAGTTATACTCTGGAAAAGATTTTAGGGTGACATTACCAGTTAATAAAACAATAAAACTGTAATTTTGTGGAGCTTGTTCAATACCTTATTCAATAAAGAATCAAACTGAGAAGAAACTTGATTGACTAGAGAGACTCTGTTAGAAAAAAAGAAATCCTGTTGGGATGCACCCATTAGGCTTGCACTCAAAGCCAATACTGGAACTGTTTGATCAGATGTAGGACTATAAACAATCAATGAACAGGTTTGCATCTTGTAACACATCTAATACCATCTACTTTAAAAAAGAGAGAAATTTAGTCAGCTTGATTTGGTTATGTGCCTCTGCAACTCAGGTTAAATGAAGAAACACAAGAACTGATATTTTGTGATGGATTTTGTTACTTCATTTATAATCACAGGGGAATTATGTTTGGAAAGTAGAAATGCTCCTGTAGTGAGTAAGATATATAAATGGCTAGGGAAATCATTACTGAATAAAAGCCATATTTTAACAAGCAAGAAGGATTGAGTTGTGAGCATGGGGAAGTTGGATGGTCAAGCCTCTTAATTTGAGGTTGAATATAGTTTCATCAAATCCATGTGGAAATAGTATGTGTAGTGACTAAATCTTGATGCTAATATTGAACTGACATGCAAAGCATGTGAAGTATCTATTAAAAGTAAAAGAAGCTCTAATAGAGTGCCAATTCATATCCAGGTAAGTAGGCCATTGGGAAGCATACACATGGATTTTGCTGGTCCATTATATTCTTTTTGATGGGACATATAGTCTTGATTGTTGGTGATGTGTACTCTAAATGGACTGAATTTTATGTCCTGGAAGAATTTGCTGCTCCTTGAAGATAAGAGGAATCTTCACTATGCATGATCTATTTGTGATATTAGTAAGTGGTAACAGTCCTTGTTTCATGAAAGTAGTTGAAATTGTTTATGAAGTTCAGTGGTATTCAGTTTCACCCATTTTGAATGGTAAAGCTGAATGCACTGTGAGTTTATTCAAAAAAGCCAATAAAGAAAATGCAATGTGAACAGAAAATGGACAGTCAAAACTAAAGTCAGCAGGTTCTTGGTTTTGTTCAGAGTTATTCTGCATTCAACAACTAGAGATTCTGTTGAATTGTTTAAACATCAGTTCTGAACAGCTACTGAAAGCAAATGCACATCATAGAGTTTAATATATATGGAATGAAGGACAAAAATTTTACATTTTTTCCATGAATTTAAAGTTGATGATTGTGTTCTTACATAGAATGTTGAAGCTGGTGAATATTAGATGGAAGGCAAGTGGGTAGGAGCATAATGAAATGATATTTAGATCAACATCTGATGTTCCTACCCAAATTGGTTATGGTGTTCGGGCTTGATGATCCTGTTGTTATAGAGCCGGAAGTTCCAGAATTTTATCTCTAGTCATAGACCTCAAATGAACCCTGTTTGATGACTACATAAGTGGGAGGTATAATTGTTAGAGATAGTTTTGTTGGAAGACTGCATATCATGAGCACTTAAATACTGCGTGTTTCCAGAAAACAAGGTATTTTCTACCGTCACTAGCTGTTTCTCAGCAATATACAAATTTAATCAAGTGAACATGTTTGCATATTTTATAATAAAATAATTTTGCTTAAAAATAAAACATTATTTTGGGTTTTATATATTTTTTTTATTATGCAAATTTTCCCTAGTGAAAGTTACATGCAGGAGGCTTTGAATACAAAGTGATGTTGTTAAGGTAAATTGCAATATACAGTGCTGTTTGATAAAAGTGACTCACCTGATTTTTTTTTTTTTTTTTTTTTTTTTTTTTTTTTTTACTAAATGTTCTCTTCTCCGATGAAACGAAAGTTGAGCTAAATTTAAAGGATAAGCGATCTAAAATCTGAAGAAGCAGCTTTGAAAGCTCTTTGAATTTAGCAGTAAGTACTGTCAAGTATCCGTTCAGTATAATGTTCTGGGGATGCTTTTCTTTTCATGGAACTGGTTTTTTAAAACCTATTGGAAAGACCTTCAGGAGTGAGCAGTACAAGAGAATTTTAGTCTTTTCTGCTCCCTTCTGCTGAAAGGGTGCAAATTGATCCCACCAAGCTCATTTTTATGCAGGATAATGTTCCCTGTCACAAATCAAAATTTGATGAAGGAATACTTTGATGAGAAGCAGGTGAGTGTTATGACATGGGCACCCCAATCTCCTGACCTCAACCCCATAGAAAACTTATGGAGTATGTTGCTCAACTACTTTCTCGATAGCCTGTATTTTATAATGCTCCATAAGTTTTCTATGGGGTTGAGGTCAGGAGATTGGGGTGCCCATGTCATAACACTCACCTGCTTCGCATCAAAGTATTCCTTCATCAAATTTTGATTCGTGACAGGGAACATTATCCTGCATAAAGATGAGCTTGGTGCGATCGATTTGCACCCTTTCAGCAGAAGGGAGCAGAAAAGACTAAAATTCTCTTGTACTGTTCACTCCTGAGGGTCTTTTCAATAGGTTTTAAGAAACCAGTTCCATGAAAAGAAAAGCATCCCCAGAACATTATACTGAACGGATGCTTGACAGTACTTACTGCTAAATTCAAAGAGCTTTCAAAGCTGCTTCTTCGGATTTTAGATTGCTTATCCTTTGAATTTAGCTCAACTTTCATTTCATTGGAGAAGAGAACATTTAGTAAAAAAAAATCAGGTGAGTCACTTTTATCGAACAGCACTGTATGTGCTAGTTAATAATTAAGCTATTTGATTTTTTTTTTTCCTTTGATAGAAGTTTTTTACAACTTTATTATTACCTCTGTCCTATAAAGGTCATTATATTTTAGTATATGAAATATGCATATGAATATAACAATTATTCTATTTTTTCTAATTTTGTTTTTCAAGTAATGTTTGTTAATTTCCTTGTTTTAAATATTTAAATGTACTCTTTGAATGGCGCAAAAATAAACTTGCATCTGCATGTAATAGATCATCTTTTCAAAGTATTTTGTCTGTGTAAACTAAAGAATGTCTGTCTAAAACAATTTTCAATTGAAACAAGAGAATAGTACAAGAATTATGTATGTAAATGTTAAATTGCTTGTTGAGTGTCAAGTTACAAACTTAGTATAAAATTCTTGCAAGCTTTGAAATTCAGTGGGCAGAGATTTTTGTTCTCCTCTTGCAAAGTGGGTTTTACATAACTTTTTTTTTTTTTTAATTGCTTCAGAAATGACACAACCTGTTGCTTTACTCTTCACTATTGAATGTTGGAGTAATGCTGTGATAGTAAATGTATTCTCTTTTTTAATATAAAAATGCTGCTGTTGATGATGAAAAGTTGACTTTTTGGATGAGGAAATTTTTATTAATTTACTCCACTGTACTTGAGAACATAATGGTGTATGTGTTTAGTCTACATTTCCCTTGTCTTGTTGCAATCATATCATATGAATCAGATTGCTTTTCTTGTTATATAAAATATAAATTGGAGTGTATTTTTTTTTTTTTTTTTTTTTTTTCATGTTATGTCAAGAGAATGCTAAAATGCAACCTATATGAATTAATTTTAAAGATTGAATAATAAAAACAGATTGCTTGTCATGTGTAGTTAAAACTAAAAATCAAGTCCAAAGAGTTTCTCAAATTTGGGTGTGGTTCGTACCAAAATCCATGACACCTAGTAGTGTGGTGATAACTTTAAATTTTGCAAGTATTTTGATGTGTGTACAAAACTACTAAAATTCCCATGTTTATAATTTTGTTTGAATTCATTTTCTTTTATTTTCATTGACAATGTTAAAAAGGGGGGGAGGGCATGTTTTTCTCTGTGGGTGTGTGGAGGCAGAACAGGGTGAATGGAAAAGGTAACACCTAACCAGCAGCATATTGTGGTAGGTGCAATTGTATAATTTCAGCAGTTCCAAGAACTGTACTAACCACAATCATATGCATACCTGTATTTGCATTATTAGAAACAGCCAGAACATATTGATGTTTTATCTGTTATAATGGTGAAACACAACGTAGATTTTTATTTTCATTTTTAATTTGTTTAAAGATTATAAAAACTCATAAAAATCGCAGAAATTTATCCTCCTAAAATACCTTGAAACAAAAAAAAACAAAAAAATTAGTGATTGGTCTTCGATCAGAAAATGATTCTGATTTATGAACCAAACTTAGTAGTTAATTTAAAATTTAAAGTACTCCTTCCCCCAATAGCACATGTATATTGGACATGAGACTATAACTAATTAAAAATACTAGAATAGCTTGCAAAGATTTTTGTACAGGTGTATGAAAATACCAAATTTTTAGGCAGGTAGTATTATGCTGATATTTATAATTTGCTGCCATCCCAGGTATAATATTATTAGCAAGATTCATTATCAAACCCATGCTTCAAAATGAAGTGAAAAAAAGATTTTGGGGTTATATCTTGCTATTTTATTTTATTTTTTTTTATTTATTGCATATAAACCTAAACAGATGCTAATATATTTCTACCAAAAAAGAAAATATTTTTCTTTCCTTTTTCTAACTGGGAAGATAAATTCTGAAGTATTGTTTCATAAATTTCTTTTTTCTTTAATGCTACCAAGACAAATATTGGTGATTTGTATTTATTATCTTATACTTCTCTTACAGACCGTGTGAGTGACTGGGCAGTACACTGTGTGCGTGTGTGCTGCCACCATGCCAGTACTGACCAACCCACCCCACGTGGAGAACAATAACAATAACAACAACAATAATAACAACAACAACCAGGTTCGCAACAATCTGGCCACAGTGGCTGCTGCCACGGCTGCTGCTGCTGGAGTACCGCCTGGTGCCATGGGACGGATACAGCAGCAGCAGCAACAGCAGCAGCAAAATAACCCTTTCGTCAATGCACGCGATAGACTGTTTCACGCTCTCTTCTATAGAATCGCTCTTGCTTATGCCAGAACTTTCCCCGTGTCTTTCAGAAGAGGATTTGAGTTTATTATCCTTCTTAAGGTAAGTGTTTCAGTTTTGTAAAATTATTACTAAACTATAACCCTCATCATCCTTGCTGATGAATTCCTTGTCTTGAATTCAACAAAGATAAAGTAGAAATTCTCTATAGTCCATAATACATTATTTTGGTGATATCTTAAGTGTTGAATTGATTTGTTCATAGAATATGCTACCATCTTGAGTCATAACAAAGATTTAATTCAAATAAAGACAATGCTGCTTTTTGAATATTCTTTCTTTCTATTCCCTCCTCCCTAAAAAAGTTATAACTTTAGAGATCAAAAATTGGCACAAGATAGTAAAAAAGATTGTGGAAACTTTATTTTATTTATCCTCAGAATAATATTTAAAAGACCTACAATTGAAGTTAAGCAGATAAACTGTGATGTTTATCTCCTACTTTAGGATGTTTTTGTCTTTCAATTTTTAACAAAGAATTAAAATGAAAGGTTGTGATAATTTTTCCTCCTAACTTGTCTGTACTGAAATTAGCAGACTGTCAGTTTAATTGTAGTTTTGACATTCAATCAAAATGCATGTTATTTTAGATTTTCCTTGTAATTAAATATTTCCCAATCCTAAATAAATGTGGTAAACAAATCTAATAGTTTCTGATCCTAAGAAATCAAGAAATTGTTTGATTGAGTAACTTTTAGGTAAAGGAAATCATATTTTGTAAAACTATTCATGTGTCACTTGTAAAATTTGTAATTATTTTGTTTTTATTTAATGTATTTATGTTTGAATAACAAAGGAAATTAATTTTTTCAATTGTCTATTCGGTTGAGTAATTATAGTGTTGAAGTATAAATTGCTTTTTCTTTGCCAAAGATTTCCTGTAACTGCTGGATTATTAACAAACGACTTCTTCAATGCAACGGGTCAACTAGTAAGCAATAAAGCATAAATATTTTTAGTGCTGACTAGTTTGGAGATTTCTTTTTATTTGTAGATTTTGACCAGGGATTTAAATGTGGGTGATATTCTCCTTCCTAACATTCTGAAGTACAGAGGAGAAAGTCAGGGGTTGAGTCACTACAAAGAATAAATAGTAGTGGTTGGAAAGATCTTAGGGGTTAACTCTGAAAATATTTGGTAACTATAGCAATAGTCAGCATTTCGAGAAGGAGTTTCTCAATGTCAGGCTCTAATCCTTTGATATTAATTGGGCAAGAAGCAAGGGTTTGTAGAGGGCTGAAAGAATACAAAGCCATATGCAAAACTGCTTGTCATGAGATAGAGAAAACATTCTTGAAAATAAATTCAAGATACTGAAAGAAATAGTCATAATGCATATCCATTAATAGTTAAATGAAATTAAGTAAGTTTAGCACAGGTAATTAAAGAATTTACATGGTCACCTTTCAGCTGATTTAAAAATAGTTTCTTTATTTTTCTTCAAAAGTTGGTAGAACTCTTAATTTATTTCATTCCTGAGATGATTGTCAATATTCATGTATTATTTGGAACTATAGAACAATAGTTAGGAATAATGAAAGAATATTGGTAGAACTCTATTAATTATCAGTTAAAATTTTGTTGTATATGTTAATGACCTTTGTATCCCTTGAATATGTTATGACTGCCAATCATTATTTTGTTTCTGTTGTTAGTCTAAAAATTATAGATGTAAACATTTTTCCTGTATAAGCTGCTGACAAATATTGTTTATATGTACAATCAAGGCTGGAAAATGTTAAATTTGTGGAAAATTAAAAAAAAAAAAAAATGTTCTAAGACACAGGTGTTTCTCCTGACATGGCAGCTGAAGACTAACTTATGTTGCTGGTTAGTAAATGTTTCACAATTCTACAGCTGATGAGTGAATGTTTAACAAAAACTGGTCTCAGCTTGGAAGATAGCTATACAAACTCTGTTCGAGAGAGTGAAGAAATTGAATGAATATACCCCAGTCTCGCCAAGGTCAAATAAATATAGTATTGTGACAATAATTTTTATCATTGTGTTGATTTGGCCTTGTTCCAGACTAAGCTAAACTTATTATCTTGTGTGTTGATTGCAATAAATATTTTTTTGGATAATTTTGATGTCGGGTAGATTAAAAAAAAGACTGAAATATTTTTCTTTCTCTCATTTACTCACTGCTATGTTAGATATAGATCAGAAAAATGAACATTTGCCTACTGTCATTATTAGTTCTAGAATCAAAAACCCTAAAATATTCAAAATAAAAAGAAATTGTCTATATTGTTAATAATATATCTTAAAACAGAATTATTACATATATTTTAATTTTGACTTGTTGCTTTTTTAATCACATTTTAGCCTTTTCATTCAGTGCAAAATCATAATTACCTTCTGATAAGGTACGAGATGTGAGTTATTACTCTTGGAAGTTACATTTATTTGAATATTGTACTATTTATTTTTACAACTGAATACTGAAGTGATTAAAAATGTTTTGATAAAAAGCAAGAAAAAATAAAATTAATCAAAATATTTAATCTTGGGATCTCAAAACAATAAAACATCTCTATATAAATTCACTTCATTTAACTCATTGTACCAACAAAACTTCTCATTCATTGAAAAGAATTAGATTCTTGGCACTTTGTCTAAATAGTGATTCTGATCCTCACTTTGTGCCCTCCCCCCTCCCCATAAAATTTGACATTAAATAATCCATCAAATCAACCCACTAACCAGATTTGCCTAAAGTTATTTCCAGTGGCAATAAATAAAACTTATTAACCAAATTACTCTACTTAGTTTGCTTTTTAAAGTGCTTTTTTCTTTGGTCGTAGTGTCTCTGCAATCAACGATTACACCATGACTATTTGTAGGTTGCCTTTTTGGTCATTGATGGCAATTATGATATTATGCTCAGCTAAAATGGTCACTGGTCATTTCTTTGGTTGCACAAAGTGGAAATGTTCTTCTTGCTATTGTATTCAGTCTGGAGATTAAGACCATATTCTCCCATGTTATTAAATTAAGTTTCAGCTGCAATCAAAATGTAATTCAGTGGGACTCTGTTTGAGCAATGATTGCACACATGACTGCTGTCTTTAACATTAAATTTCCAGTAACAATTTTATTTATAGTATCTACACATAGGGTTTTAATTTCACAGAGAAAAATATAGTCTTACAGAATTTGGAGGCAACCAATATTGTAACAGTTCTACATATTATGCTTTGTCCTGGAATATAGGAGGAAGTGAGTAAATCTTTTTCCTTTAAATTCACCGATATATTATTGTATTATTGTCAGGGATTGTATATTTTGTTACAAATCAAACAGTATTCATTCAGAAATTGTGTCTTTTGGTAGCAGGATTACAATCTGATATCTCTTCTTTCTATGAACAACCATTGATGAAAACCAACCCCCAAAGTGCCTGAACTTTTTTTTTGCCTGTGCATATTTCTTATAAATATTGTATGGATGTCAACAAGATGATGTATTAAACAAATTTATACATAAATTTTATTGGCTCTGTTTACATTCTTTGTTTGCAAACTAGATGCCTATTAGTTAATACTCATGGGTTTTTATTTGTAACATTTTCTAGTTAGCCCCCTCTTTTTTATTTTTTAAATGATATTTAGGTAAATACAACTCTGACTTTCAAGTAACTTCTCATGACAAGGTCAGTTAAGTCGGGATGAAGCAAGTGAGGTTGGTATTTATTTAGTTGTGAATAGTTTAATGCTTTAAGCTATCCACCAGTTCAAACCTTGTCATCACCCTTAGTCTGATTTTATTAATATTTTTAATTATTTTTATTTTTTATTTTATTTTATTTATTTATTTTATTTTTTTTTTCAGCAATTTACTCCATCCCTCATTAGGATTTAATCAAAAAATTTTTTTCTTTTAGCTTTCTCCTAACCTCACATTCCAAAAGAAGTGCTTATACCACTTATTTCATTCGCTGGCTGTTTCTCAAGCCTCTTTGTTAGAGGGGGTTTATATACTTCAACAAGTAGGTCACACTCACCCTGTTACATTGGGTGCAAAATGTTAAAAAAATATAATTTATATTAAGATATAGAACATTGTCTTGATATAAGTTACCAAAATCAGTAATGAGATTTTATAAATTTTTCTTTTGCAGGCTTTGATATTCCTTATGGTGTTTAGTTACATTCACATTGTGTTCACACGTTCACCCATAAACTGTTTGCAAAATGTTCAGAAGACTTGGCCACGCCAAGGCATTTTACGAGTAGAAATTGTGCGAAATGCGTCAGAGAATTATACCATTTTGCATTCATACCGTAAAGAGTACTCGGACCCTAGTTTTATTGTTAACTTACAATCAGAAGAAGAGAAAGCCCAGAGTGCAAAGGCTGAGATTACACAACCCAGTGAGGGACCCCAAAATAACATAAAATCAGAAGAGCAGAGTGAGAATGAAGAATCCCAGACTGAATCGCCCTCACTCTTAGCTTCTGATCCAGTAGAAAAATTGGACAGTAACACCTCAGCAACGTCCTTGCCATCAACACCACTGCAATATTCTGCCAATGATGTTTTGGATTACCAATATGATAGAATCCCTGTGTCCTCTGTGTCTGAGCTGGAGATGTTGGCACGAGCAGGTAAGTCATCCTTCCTGAGTAAATTATTTAAGTGTTGGATCATATCCTATCAATATATTACTTTCAGAAAAATATTTTGTTTATGCGTATTGCATTGGAATAAAGTTTCTTGTATCTGGTTGGTGTGTTTTTCTCCTCTACACTCACTACCAGTGACCTGCAATACTGTTTTTATTTGCATTCCAAATTATACTTATAGATAGGTGGCCTTGTAAAATCATAAATTTGTGGTATGTTATTATATTATGTCTTGTATGTTTGTGTTAGTATTTTTTTATTTTTTGTAAGGTTCAAAAAGTTACATATTGTTGTTAATTTCTTTAAGTTATTTTCTTGGTATTTAATGAGGAAAATAGCGCTAAGTTTAAAAAGTTTCCATATTATAATGAAGGATACATTCAAAATCTGGTTTGACTAATTTTTTTCCTTTTTATAACCAGCCGTCTATTGTGCTATAAAATGGCATGTGTGTATAAATCTTTCTCTTTGATAGATTCTTTTATGATTGTTACTTTACTCTTTGTAACTTTGCACCATTTTTTCCCTCTGTTAGTAAAAGCTTAAGTTGAATAAGATAAAAAGTGTTCTGCTTTTATATCATCAGTGGTCAAAATTAAGATGATCAAATATTTGATATATTGTATATCAAGTTTAAAAATGATGGATTAATTATGATTAGCCTCTTCAAATCAGTTTAAGCTTTTTTGTTATTCTTTTAAATATTTGTTATTAAATATAATCAAAACATTGAATCATGTAAGAAATATAAGTGACAATATCACAAAGAATTTTTTTCCTAATATTCTCACATCAATCTGTAAGTAAAATGCATTTACTAAGTGATTAGGTTTTGGTTACATTCACTCTGACCGCTTCATTCTCTCCATTTGCTGGAAATACCCTAACTTCCTCTAAACTGTCTAATACATGTTTTGGTTGGTTTCTGTCTCTTCCTGTATTTGCAGAAAACATCCTAGATAAGAAACCAGTTGATAAGTTTGTCATAACACTTTGCTTTCTTTCTTTTATTGGTAGAGCTTCATAGTTATTTGATGTCTATTGAGAATCAATGCTAGTACACTGTATGTGGACAGGAAGTGTATCTTGTGTTTATTTTTCTATTAGGGATCAGAATTGTCACTGTTCTCAAACATAAAATACACTGTCTTATATTTTTGAATTGATCTGACTACTTTATTTGAATCTAGAAAAAATTCAGTACTTAAATGGAAATTTGTGGGATTTTTTTTCACACAGATTTACAGTTTAAAACTATGACATTTATTTTTAAAGTAGGAACCTCCAATAATTTGCTTAAATAGCATGTCACGATAAAAAAAGGCCCCAAACTTAATAAAAAAAAAAATTATTTTCAAAATGTTTACTATTATTAAGAGGAAAGATCAAAGTATTTTTGATTATTTTATTTTTTTTAATCCTTCCTAGCATGTTCAAAACTTAGGTTAAAAATCTTATTCTTGTGTTTCAACAGGGGTACTAAAGATTAGTATAGGAAATTTTTAGTGCCCCCCCTTTTTTTCTTTCAGCAAAAACATAGATTTGGAAATTCTTATAAAAATCAAATAATTGTTGGATTTTAATGAAAGTTTCAGGACTTATTCACAAATGAATGCCATCCTATCAGCTGGGGCTTCAGAATACACCTACTGCACCTATGCAGAGAGGTAAAACCTCCCCAATGAGGCAAGCTGTTGGCTCTGGGTGGTGACCTGTGATTCCTGGGGAGGGGATCCTGGTGATTGAAAGCTTCAGGAGGAGGGATAGATTAACTCCTGAATTCCCACACATCACTTTGGCCTTTACTTGGGCTAGATGGGTGGTTGGAGAGGCCTGATCTGATCAACTGGCTGATCATACAAAGCCCTGATTCAACTTCTTACAAATTCTGGAAGTGCTGAATCAGAAGACAGTGGCTGTAGGTTCAATCATGCTAAGAAGAGACAATTGTTTCAAGTAGTTAACTTGGGAACTTAGTGGGGTTAAACAATGGCTCATCATAGTGTGAGTATACTGATTGTATAGCCTTGATCTGCCAAGGCAAATGGACTCCCCCACCCAGCATTTCCCCTAGTAGTGCTCTGTGGTGAGTGGAGAGTACAGTCAATGGAGTATAATTTCATTATATGGAAACAGAAAGAAAAACCCAAGTTCAGAGACTCCATATGGAAACTGGTTCTGATCCAGAACAGCCAGAAGTACTCTTTCCTAGATTTATAATACTTGAATCTACTAACCAAATTATCACTATTGCTCATACAGAAGGTTATATCCTCAATTGTTAATCTGAAATCGGTAAAAATCTTAAAAAATGGAACCATCCAGATAGAAACATTATTAAAGACTAAAAAATTCCATAACATCTATATAAAAGCATACCCACATGAAAGATTGAACTCCTCTAAAGGTGTGGTTTGTAGTGGAGATCTATCAATTTGTACCATAGAAGAAAAGCTGAGTTAAAAAAACAAAATGTGACAGACATCAAAAGGATAATAGTTAAGATAAAATCAAATAATTAATACTAACACACACACACACATACATACATATATATATATATATATATATATATATATATATATATATATATATATATATATATATATATATATATATATATATATAATTATCTTTCAATACTCTGATGCCACCCACCGAAAATAAAATTGGATATTTAATAGCTAAAGTAGAAATATATATTCCAAATCCAAGAAGATGCCATAAATGTCAAAAATATGGAAATCTAAAGGAGTATTGTACAAGAGAACAGGTATGTGCAAGATGCGAAGTAATAGAACCAAACCCTGATGATACAACATGTAAAAATCAACCAAAATGTATCAACTGCAATGGAGATCACAGAGCTGATGTTAAAGAGTGCAAGACCTGGGGAAAAAGAAAAAGAAATAATAAGAACTAAAATCACTCAAAAAAAAAAAAAAAAAAAATTACATTCCTGGAGGCTAGAAAACTTATAGAATCCTCCTTTTTTTTTTTTTTTTTCAAAATCATGCAAAAATCACCAAAACACCACCAAATAAAATGAAAATCTAGGAAATATCCTGACAAAATAACAAAAAGCAATTGACATCATTGATAAATGAATTGCAAAACCCCATTAAAGCCTTAAAAACCAGTATAGCAAATATGGAAATAGCTCGCTCTACTAAATTAAATCATAACCCAATAACTGAAGAAAAGGAAAAGAATGAAACACAAATCAATAAAAAAAAACAACATAGACCTATCTGAAAGATGAGAGAAAAAGATGAAAACCAAAAATACAAAAGACATCTCATTTAACAAAGAACCTACAACAGTAAACTTAAACAATTACAAGTTATATAGAGCAATGGCTTGTAGAGCAGCAAAAGAAACCAATAAAGAATGTTGGCAAAAATATGTCAACAAGCTAATCTCAAAAACAAAATCAGTATGGGAAATGGTGAGGAAAATAGCTGGGAAATACCAAATGAAACCAATTAAGCATCTTTACAAAAATAACAATTATCATGAACAGCAAAACTGACACAGCTGCTACATTAGCTGAAACTATTTAAAAAAAATTCTTCAAGTAAAATAGAAAACAAAAATTCCTAGTCCTAAAACAAAATAGAGAAAAATACAAACTTGATTTTCCATATAACAATACAGAAAGCTACAACAATCTACTGAGTTTAGCAGAATTTAAATCATCCATCAAAAGATGAAATAACACAGCAGTTGAACCTGATGATGTCCACTATGAGATTCTAAGACAATTACTGGAAGAATCCTTAGAACTTCTTTTAAAAATATACAATATTATATAGATAAACAGAAGTTTCCCGGATATTTGGAAACAAACTACTATAATACCAGTCCCAAAATTTGGAAAAGACAACTCTGACTCGGAAAACTACAGACCTAATTTACTGACCAGCTGTCTGTGTAAAACAATGAAATCAATGATAAATAACAGATTGATCTGGTACTTGGAGGAAAGTAAGCTAATTATGGATCTACAATGTGGTTTTGGAAAGAAAAGCAGCACACTGGACCACCTAATCCACTTGGAATTGGCTATGAGATTCTTTTGTTCAAAAAGAACACTTTACAGTAATCTTCTTTGACTTGGAGAAAGCTTATTATACTACATGGAGATATGGAATCATGAGGGATCTGCATGCCCTTGGCCTGAAAAGCAGACTAGTGAAATTTTTCTTTTTTAAGGGTTTTTTATTAGCAGAAAATTCAAAGTCCGGGTTGGATCAACTTTCTCTGATTTTTTTTTTTTTTTTTTTTTTTTTTTTTTTTTTTTTAAAAAGAAAAGAGTGTCCCAAGGCAGTATTTTATCAGTAACACTGTTCAGTATAAAAATAAATAATATAGTAAAAAATTTAATGTCGGTTGGGAGTAGAAGGACTTTTGTATATAAATAACTTCCTCATTTTTTACAAATCCATACATATGCACACCATAGAAAGACAATTACAGCAGTGTCTTAATAAAGTTAACCAATGGTCAACTGAAACTGGCTTCAGGTTTTCTAAAGTGAAAAATAAATGTATGCACTTCTGTCAGAAGAGAAAACTACACAATAACCCTACTTTAAGATTAGAAGAGACTGAAATATCAGTTTTAGATCAACACAAGTTCTTGGGAATAATATTTGATAAAAAGCTCACTTTTATCCCCCATCTGAAATATCTCGAAGGAATATAGCAAAGAATACAGCTCTTTCGTGTGATGGCTCACACTAAATGGGGTGCAGACCAGAAAACTTTACAAACAATTTACAGGATACTAATTTGATCAAAACTAGATTATGGCAGCATTATATACAGTTTGTCAAGAAAATCCTATTTAAAACTCCTTGATTCTACCATCCATGGAGATTTAAAACTGGTACTTGGGGGCTTTTAAAACCTCACGAGTTGAAAGTTTATATGCAGAAGCTGACAAAACTCCTCCTAATCTTAGATTTGAAAAACTGGCACTACAGTATTATACAAAACTAAAATCTTGCTCATCTAACCCTTCCTCTATTAACAAAAAATACAAAAAAAATCTTTAAATTCCTTTGGGCTTTGAATGGAACCGCTTATTGAGAAGTCTACAATTAGCAACAATGCATGAGAATATTACTCCTAATTTTGCTCCCCCCCCCCCAAAAAAAAGCCAGGATATAGAAAATCCCCAAAAGAAGAGGTAGTATTGGCCTACTTGTGCATTGGCCATACAAGAATTCCACACTCATACCTACTGAAAGGGGAAGAACAACCAACATGCAAATCTGCATACACTATAATTCATATATTGACTGAATATACAGATCGTGCTCCATCTAGGAAGACTTTCTTATTTTTACATGAATTGCTTTTATTTTTTCTAAATTTTAATTAGAATAATTTATTAAGTTTTAAATCTTAAAATTCTGTATTAACTTCACCCTTTTAGATGATATCATTATTAAGTAAAAACTATATTTACTAATCAAATAGAAAAGCTTAGTACAAATCATCAAACACCAATATTTTTTAAAGAATTTTGAATTTTTTTGTTTAAATGTGCCGATTTTTTTTTTTTTTTTTTTTTTTTTTTTAAATATATGCATGACTATACATGACATTATCAGAAAATAAGAGTGATGACTGCAGTAAATTTACAGCCAAAAATATTTACAATTCAATAAATCATTAGATTGTGCAAAATTATATATAAAAGGCACTCACATTAATTCAATTACTTTTTTAATGCTTAATCCCTACCATACAACATTAGATAAATATCAAGCTGTCATACCTGCCAACCCCTTAAATTAACAGCTACTGTAGAGTAAAAATAAAAAAAATGCATTTCTGCAATATTTTAAACTTAAAGTAAATAATAGTTTCAAATCAGTTTAATTATACTTTAAATCAGCTAATATTCCTTAGTTTCAGAAAAGTATATTTTTGACTTTTGAAAGATTTTTTAATAAAGAGAATTACCTTGTGATAAAAGATGACTAAAAAAGAGTACTAATCAGCTATTTTAGCAAAAAAAAAACAAGAGAAAACCTCCTTCCAGTTAATTTAAATTAGTTTTTGAAATACAGCAAAGCATTTTGCTTATTGGAAATATTAAATTTAATCTATGAGCTTGAAATTAAAATCAATTCTTTTATAAGATATTTTATTATAAAAATTAATTTTAAACCATTTAGGTATTGTGAATTAATGGAGGTACCTATTTTAATGTCTCTCTATATTGAATCAGCTTCAAAATTGTAATATTACTTCCTGTGAAAGATGTGCAGAGTGTATTTAAAAGTTCACAGCCCAACCAAGAAGTCTTGCACAAAAAAAATTTAATGTTTTCTCATTTGTCAGATTTGGGGAAATGTGTCAAACTTTTCAGCATCAATAAGCACCAACAAAAGTAATTAGAATAATAGGGTCTCTGATTTTCCATTTAAAATTTTCCTTGATTCCATTTCCACTTTTGGTAAATTCCGTTTTTTTCCATTTTTACTTTTGGGAAATTTCATTTTTTCCATTTTTATAGTATTTTATGAGAAAATTGCAATACAATATGCTATAATTATTATTAAAACTGAAAACAATATAATTCAAAGCTTTATTGCATATAAAGAAACAGCAAATATCTACAAATCTTTTTTTTTTTTTTTATGTTAAAATCCATGTCCAAAAATAAGTTATATATAAAAATAAAAAAATGTAACATGACCAGGCAATAAAACAATGGAATGTTACAGTGCATAATTATCTTTTGAGGTAGAACTTTTAATCAGAGCTTCTTTCTTTCAAAACACATTCAAATTGTTTGTTTTTTTTTAAGTAAAAGTATTTAGAACGATTTATAATAATTGAGTTATAATATAAAAATCACATTTAAAGTATCAACAGGAAATAATTTGATCTCAATAATAAATATCTGAATAAAGTCAAACATTTTGACTAAAATTTTACAAAACAGTAATTAAACCATAACTTGATCTTTGTAACAAAATATCAAAAAACAAATTAGACATATTAATTCAAAATTTAAATAAAACAATTTATCGTGAGTTGAAATACTGCTCAAATTTAAAATTGCTAATTTCTTAATTTGGGAAATAGCTAATCTTCAAATCTCTTCTCTAAATCTCCATTGTAATACAACACTGTGAGTTGCTTGGTGTTCTCAGGAGTAAGACTTTCATGTTGTTTATTGAGCAAATTTTAACTGAGAAAATTAACGTTCGACGTCTATGCTGGTAACAGGCATCCATATGACCTTATTGGCAGTCTGTTCCAGAAGAAGAAATCTCTTATTTGCATTCCAAAATAATGGGATATTAAAAGGATTTGGCAAATCATCCTGGTAATTCACATACATTTGGAATTCTTCAAAAAGATCAGTAGAAAGACATTGCAAGTCCTTGATGGCTGCAAAACTGTCTAAATCTTGGCCTATACAGGGTAACTGTATAGGATAAAACAGGTGAGCTGCCTTGTAAAAGTTACCCACAGGGTGGGTATCCAGGTATTTATTCAGTTTCAAAAAAGTTGAGCTGAAAAAATCTTGGAAATTTGAGATAAGTCTCTCCCTCTCTATGCTTTCTAATTCAGACAGAAGACAACTAGTTTCTAGGCCAAATGTTGATTTTTGATGTACCAGTATGCCAATACTGTTTTACATCCTCCATCATGTTACATACAACACATGCAAATGGAAACTTAGTTTCTTCTAAGTTTGTCAAAGCTGTTATTAAATGAATGCAGTTCTCATTCATATAATGCTGATTTAGGCACAATTTATGGTAAAAGGCATGATGTAGTCGGCCATCATCTACTAATTCTAGAACCCAATCAATGACAAGGCCATGGTGCTTTTCTTGCTTAAAGAATCCTTCATAAAACTGTACAAAGTATGAGTGATATTTGGCTGCATTAAACCAGGAATTCCATCTGGTTGGTACAGGGAGTCGTTTCACTTGTTCCTTAGGCAAGGAACCTTCAAGCCATTTTAAGTATCGCGTTTTCTGACTAAGCTTTTTAAAAAAGGCTGACTTGATGAAAGTAGTGAACTGGGTAACATTATCAAATGCTGGCCAGGGTGGAAATACTTCACCAACAAGATTTAAAATATGTGCTAAGAGCAACCCAAGTCAACTGTTAAAGACATTTGACAACACTTCCTTATGAGCTTTTTTGCAATAGGCTGCAAAATCTGTTACAAAGGCAATATTATCTTCAAATGCAATATCCACATGAGTTATAGCTCAGATGCATGCCTGACTTACAGTTTAGTGATTGTATTCTTGCCAGGTTACAACATCAATGAGAAATGACTACCCATAAATGCTTGCAATTCAAAATGCTGTGGTCATTTTGTATGTTATGATGCTAACTGATTGATTAGCAAGCTTGGTTTTCAGGACAGGGAAGTAACAAGCAAACAATTTTGGTAGATGAATTTGCCTAACACAATTGACACTTGGAATAGCATCACTTTCTTTACAATATTTTAATATGAATGGCCTAATTTTGTCAATTTTGTGTAGGGGAATGTTAGACAAAGTGCACATTTTAAAAAAATTCAGGACAAAATCATCTCGTACCTCTTTCAACAAATTTGTCTTCTGTTTCAGTCGAGTTGACTTTTTTGAAGACTTTTGTCAAATGAGTTTTTAATTTGATGTGATCTTTGATTGTGTCAACCCTGTGTAGACAGAATTTGCAAAATTATTAGGTTGGTGCAAAAATAATGACGTAATAATGTCGTTTTTTGACGTTAAAAAATACGTCAAAAAACGACATTATTACATCATTATTTTTGCACCAACCTAATAACATTTTCTTCTGCATAAAAGTAATCAAGAAATTGCTCTACTCTGGCTTTAGCAAAATTTTATATACTGGGGTTTTTTTTTTTTTTTTTTTTTTTTTTTTTTAGAGGAGCAGGCCCAACTTTTGAGGTTGATTCACTATATTGACTTGATTCAGTCATCTTGGTAATTTGTTGTTTATTTATGCAACTGGTTTAGATTACAAAATATAAATAAAATAGTAAAAAATAAACATTGACAGTTAGGATTTTTTTTGTTTTAATTTAAATTTGTTTACAATGGTGAAGCACTGAAGATGATGCAATTATTAATTCGGGAGAATTGCTGTGTAATGGTAAGCTTAGACAAGCCAGTGGTTTCATAGAGTGGTGTTTTTGGAGAATTGTTTTTTTCTTTATTTCTAAATGGTATGATAGGCACGTGATAGCATTTACTTTTTCATATTCATAAAACAAGCTTACAAGTTGTTTAGAATCTTTTACTTGTAAATTGTGTAAGGCCTAAAGGAAATGGATTTGTTAAAATTATTGGTTTGATCTTCGTCTCTCTCTCTCTCTCCCCTCCAATTTTGGCATCAACTAGTGCCTGTCTTCTATTTCCACTTTAGCAATGGAATTTGGTGACCACGACCGAGCTGTGACCTTCTGATTTTCATCTTGTTTGCAACATAGTTTTTTAGAAAAGTTATAAAATATTTAAAAATAGACTAGCCAACATATTCTCAAAAAATCGACAACCCACTTTTCTTTTTCTTTTTTTATGTAAACACTTTTGTTCTTAATTATTTTTTGGGTTTTATAAGGAAAATATGTACAAAGATTTGTAATAACAAATTTGAAGGAAATAACTACATTACGTTATTGTCACATTTAAAATGTTTAACAAAATCGGAGAGACAGTTTTGAAAGAATTAAAAAAAAAAAGTCTGAAAGAAAAAATTTGTTATTTATTATTGAAATTTCATTAAAAACCCAGATTCTGTTTAAGATTAACGATTCTACGATGTTGGAAAATTTATTCCCCTAGCATAGTGACATAAGCAGAATTTACAGGATGGGTTAGTTACAAGTGTTAATGCAAAAATTTAATGAAACTGAGCTAAATATCAAGTTAGAAACAAGGAAGATATAATGACTATTGTGATGATTTAAAAAAAAAAAAATAAATAAATAGGAAGAAAAGGAAGTTGTTAGGACTAGTTTTATAGGTGTTGTCACTGAAAGTTAGCAGAATCTACATAGCTTTTGAAAATAAAGATGAAAAGGAGGCTGGCTTCATACTGTACTTTAATTTTCTCTGTGATTTAACTGCTTTTGCAGGTTAATTTAACCACTCAAAAGACAGATATAAGTTGGCATGTGGTATTAGGTATTAGTGAGACACACAAGAAAGGAAAGAATCTATTTTTAGCTGAAATTAAATAAATATCTACTTTATTACAAGGGAAAAAGAGAATGAGAAGCTTAATGCCATGGGATTTTTACTCCATGATGACATTGCAGTCAGCATGCAATGTTTCAACAGGATATCAAACAGTAGCTGGGATTATGCAAAAGATACTCTTCAAAAGTAATCCAAGTATATGTATCAGATGAAAAAATTGAAGGGTTTTACAATGATATCAGTAGCATTAAAGATAGAAAACTAATGTTACCAGTTTGATGGATGATTTCAGTGCAAAATTAGGAGCAAGAAAAGGCGAATTTAGTGTAGGAAAATTTTAGAGTAGGGAGGAAGAATTAGAGGTTAAATGTTAATGTCTCAAAGTCGTAAAATGATAATTTTGAATACTTTTTTTTTTTTTTTCCTGAATGTAGAGGTTGTAGCTGAAATAGTAAAATTCCAAATAGAGAAACTAAAAATGAAATGGATTTCATAGCTGCTGACAGTCAGTATATTAACTTCATAACAGTTATATCCTTAGGTAAAATGACTTTAAAAAGGAAAAAAATAATTTTTGAAAAGAAAAACATATCCTAATAAGGACAAAGAAAATTTTACTGAATATTACGTAGAAATCTAGAACAGATTCCAGGCTTTGTTGAAAGATGAATGTAACATAGTTACAAATTTACCATTTAGTATTTTCTAAGTCAACACTAAAACTGATAAAAAAAAGAGAAATATAGTCATAAATACTAAGATAAAATTAAAAATGCAGAATGAAATTTAAAGACAAAAAGATGAGACATGCAAAAAGGAAGAGAAACTTAGAAGGAGTAGAAAAAGCTGTCAGGGAAAGGAAGAGTTTGAAATCTGCTCAATTCACAATCTACATCAATGAAACAAAACAAAACATTGAAAAAGAAATGAGGAAGGTACCAAATATAGAGATGATTTTAAGAGTGCTATGCAAACCTATAGTTTTTGAAAATAACAAATATTACCAAAAGTAACTTTGACAGATACTAGTGATGTCCTAGAGGTAACAACAGATTTGCAATTTAAAATGTGAAACATAGACACCAAGCAAACATGGTGTAGTAACATATCTTTTGAAAGATACAGGAGAATAATTCTACAAAGGATTACCAGAACTATTTCTGAATACATATGGAAAAGAAAAGTATCTCAAAACTTCAGTCTAGAAGAGTAATCTTATTTTATAAAAAAATATACTGAAAACATTGGCAACTATTGCTGTATTACATTACATAATTGAGTATGTATAAATTATTCTCAAAAGTACTTACAGACTAACAAATATCCTAGCTGGAAACCATCCAGATGGCCAAGCTGATTTTATGAGTACCTATACAACAAAAGACCAACAACATATGCAAAACTAAACCTCAAATTAATGCTCCCAGAACCAACGGACTCTGGATTTAACAGACAAAATCCACAGAAATGGTAGTGTCCAGCTGGAACTCAAAATGCCCATGTGTCATGAGCAAAGTCTGTTAGTCCCAGAATTGGCTGCTGTTGATTGCTGGTACAATCAACAGACAGACTGGTAGTTTTGGCGCTTGCTGTTTAATTGAATGCGTGTCATGTATGTAAAATACACAGCATCTCTCTCTCACTGTGTGTGTGTGTGTAATTTTAGGTTAATATATAGTAATTTAAAAATAAAATACACATAAATATATTCTGTATTTACATTTATTTACAATAATTTTGTACTGTACTGGGTAATTTTAGGCCATGAAAATAGTGCTTCAAATTAATGGACAAATGGCTTTATTGGATGACCCTTCCCCCTATCAGTCTGTTAAATTGAGGTTCCACTGAATATTGATTGAGAATAATAAAAGATAAATAAAATGACCTACTTTGTTTAACTTTGAGTATGAAAAGATATTTGACTCTGACAACACACAACATTCTATTAATAGAAACTGTATAAGTTATTGAGACTATATGTGACAATAATACTGCAATAATTTTACCCCACAAAGATGCAGATAAGATGAATTTTAGAAAAGAAGTGA
>OZ010572.1:51865919-51985919 GCA_963932145.1 Acanthosepion lycidas | reverse complement strand
CTACATTGTTATGGTTTGATTATGTTCATTAGGTCCTTAAAATTACCAAGTTCATTGTGTTGTGGCAGGCATTTTTTTTAATCCATTCTTGTGTTTGTGTCATATTGCTGATTCAAGGAGTATGTTTTCCACTTCATTTTTTTAATAAGCCTTCCTATTTTTTCTATTAATTTTAATTTGTATATTAGAACAAAAACCAAAAATATACCAAAAATAACATGGAAAATAAGAAAAATATCACTAACTTACAACAACACTTCAAAACAATGTAACCTTTGCCAAGAAGAGAAAATAGCAATAATCACCTTTCCAGAACAAATTAAAGTCCTAAACAGAAGATCAGGGTTCATTTTCAAATGCAGACACTGAAACAAATTCCAAGCATTCTACCTACAACCATATCATGATTTCAAGACTAAATTCCCATAGCCAAAATCTAATAAACTATAACAAATACCAAAATTTAGAAATTTGACAATGATATTAATTTAGATATGTAAATCTATCACATGGTTAAAAAGTTAAACATAATCATTATCATAATAAAGAAGAATGTATAGTAAGTTAAAATTAATTGTACTAATTTATCAGAAACATAAAAATCTTTCTGCTATAAGTGTTACTTGAATTGGTTCAGCTGTCCAAAATTCCAGTGTGAGATATATATATATATATATATATATACACACACACACACACACACACACACACACACACACACACACACACACACACAAATAGCATTACTATTTTATTCTTGTAGATTGTTCTTTAAGAGATGACATGTTGTGGAGATAAAAAAAAATCTTGAAATAATTTGATTCCTCTGTAAGTTAACAGAAAGTAAAGGCCGGGCTTGGTATCATAATCTCTACAGAATTGTGGAGATTATGATACCAAATGTGATTAATTTCTAAACATAATCAATTGCATGTCTTTTGATGATTCTTTTCAGTGTGGCCAGAAGAAAAGTACATAGTGGAATACTCATTAGAATATGGCTTCCTTCGATTGTCTCCCAAGACTCGAGAGCGTCTCAATATAACTGTGATGTTAGTCACACTTGGTAAGGCAATTTTTTTTTTCCTTAATGTGGTTATTAGAAGTAAAAACAGCTTTCAAGTGATATTTAGATGTAGATGATTTACATAATAAAGAGAGCATTCCTGCATCTAAAAGAAAATGGTTAAGTTTTAAAAATCAAATCTTGATGGAGAATTTCATTTAACTTGGACACTATTGTCATAACTAAGGCTTGCTTTGATTTTTATTTAATGGTTAAGTGTAGTCTTTTAGTTTTTGTAATTTAAACTTTTTAATAATAATAATGAAACTCTTTAATTCAATCCTGTCAAACCTCATTCCACTGTTTTAATTTTTTTTTCTTATTCTCTGCTTTCACATTAAAGCAATAAAAATGAATAATAGGATCACTTCTAGAAAAATCCTTTTGGTTTTGATAATATTTTGATAATTGCTTTATCTAAAAGACATAATCTGAATATTTATCATATTAATAAAATCCATCCTAATGTTCAAATTGTCTAATGAAACTGCCTTTTAAAATTCTGTCTTTGCTATTATCAGCACTTAGGGTGTTGTTTAAAAAATATTTCTTTACCATTATATTTGAAAATAACCATTTTAATCTTCTTTCTTACTCATTTCTATATAACCAGAAGTACCTACTTAGTCTTAATTCTTTTAACCAAAGTTACTTTGCCATAAATCTGAAAAGTATTATTATGGTTTATGTTTGACTAAATGTTGACATTTTTAAATGTGATTAATCTCTAAACATCTCCAGGTAAAGATATATGTAAAAAAATATGATTTTTCAGGTCTTTAACATTTCATTTAAATCAATTTTACTAAATAATTTTATTCATCTAAAGGGCCAAATCCTGTCTCAAATAGACAAAAGGTGTTGACACATCCATCATTAAATGTACCAAACTCTTTTTGAGTCAATAATTTTGTTTGGATAATGTTTTACAGATCCACTGAAAGACAAGTGTTTTGGTGACAGCTTCACTAGGTTTTTATTGGAAGAATTTCTAGGGTATGATGATATTCTCATGGCTAGCATTAAGCAATTGGCAGAACAGGAGGACCACAAAGGTATATTGCAACATTTTCTAAATTGGACTTTTGTTATTGTACTCTGTCTGATACAGCTTGTACTACAGATGTCTATTTTCAGTTTTTCTTTGTGGTTGTAGCTAATAATGAAAATAATTTCTTTAAAATAAATTTAAAACTTATCAATTGTAAAGTAATATGAATTTGTTTGAATGCCTGACAGTTGTTTTCAAAATTTTGTTTAGCCTAAAGAAAAGAATTTATATTAACTTTGCTTAAATCTAGCAAAGCTGCTTCCCTCTAAATTAATTATGGTTATAAAGTGAATGGGTTTTTAATTTTACAAAATGCTGTGATTTACTTTGTGCCTTTTTATTTTCTCAAAGGTTTCCTGCGAAATGTAGTTACAGGAGAACATTATAAATTTGTTAGTATGTGGATGACACGAAGTTCTTACATGGCTGCTGCACTCATCATGTTTCTATTTGTAAGTTTCTAATTTTATTATGCTTTATAAATATTGACATTTGACAACTATTAGGTTGGTGCAAAAATAATGACGTAATAATGTCGTTTTTTGACGTATTTTTTAACGTCAAAAAACGACATTATTACGTCATTATTTTTGCACCAACCTAATAATTACCTTGAACTTAGCATCTTTGTGTAGTATCATAGATTTTAGTTGGGAAATGATCTTCATTTTGATCTTTAATATTTTGGGTCACTATTTCAAGAAGATATAAGGAGCACAGATTCAAATGTTAGTAGAAAAGATGATTAATCTTGTTAAAGGTAAGTATCTCTCATTTCTATCTATTCAGATTGAATTCATTACTGTTTAAAAATTAAAAGTATAGTTTATAAACATCTGACTAAAGTACATATAAACAAAGATGTTAAAAAAATGTGGGTAAATACTTTTTTATATTGCAGAAGCTCAATGTTTTTATTTTAGTTGTTATTGTATTTCAATAAAATTTTCTTAATGATTTTGTGATATTGGCTTATATATAAAATTGCATTTATAGCTTTCATGAAATTTTGCATATAAAATAACATTTGAAGCATGAATGCAAAAATATAAGAAACAAACAAATGTTAAAACACACTTATCCACTCACATACAGTTAGAAAAACTTATATAGTCTATGACCTTCATCTTGAAAAGCTGTACCCCATGGCAGATTTCAGCTTACTGGCCTACAACTTAGAACACAAACAACATTGTGTGTGTGTGTATAGATGGATGTTCCAAGTTGTAGTTTACAGTTTTGTACCTAGGATGCTAATATGTGACATAGAAATACATCTTTTTTTTTTCCAAAGGTCATAGACTATATGATGTTTTTAGACTATGTAAGTTGATTTAAAAAGTGAATTAAATTGATTACTATTTATTCTGAAGGTGATGTTTTGTTTTTTTTTTGTTTGTTTTTTTTGTTTTTTTCCAGATATACTTAATAAGTGTTTGTTTATATCTTAATGAATTGTGTCGATTCTAAAAAGATAATTAGTGAACTGCTTTTTTAAACAGTATTGGGATATATTAGACCATGTTTTATTGTATTAATTTATCTGTGTCATGCTTTTAAATTTTAACAAATACTAAAATCAACATACAATGATGCTACATCATGTATGTCTGTTCAAATTTATTTTTTGGGTTTTAATATTTATTTTTTAATCTTCTATATATTTCTTTTTGCAAAGGTAAAATAGAATTCTTTTGCATTACTTGGATGCAACAATTTTAATTAAATCAACATTGCCAGATTGAGTGAGGATTGTTAGCATCTTTTAAAGTGATTGTTACGTGTGTGATTCATCTTTAATGTAGATATTTATAAATGTGGTTGAGATCAACATGGCTCCAAAAGGACACAAATGTTACACATCATTGAATGAGAGCAAAGCACATAATCTGCTCATGTGATTTTTAAGTATACATCATAACATAGTTTTACTGCACAAAACATAAAGCAATTGGCCAGATTGCATCAAGGAGGTGGAAAAGATTTCACTCAAGTTCTGCTGCCCTGCCTTTCTATACTGTTGGTCAGATGAAATGAATTCCTTGTTTAATCTTTCATTCTTTCTAGATTTCTGTATCTTAAATAAAGTTAGAACTCTTAACCAAAACAACAGAGACCAACATTGTATTTTAATTTATCTACCATTATAAAATCACTAGCATTATAAAAATGATTTTATAATAATAATAGGCATTCTCAGTGCAAACATTGAGTTCTTGTTTATTCTTTCCTTTATCACTTTATCAAAATTAAAGCCAAGGAACAGTGCTGTGATAAAAAACAATTTTTAATTCACATTATTTTCATTTTGGTAAGATGGATAAAATGATCTTTTTTAACATTGATGAAGGCTACAACATTCAGAGCAAAGAATGCTTTTTACTTCACACTGGCAGAATTTGTCATTGACTTCATTTTAAGCAACATTTGAAGAAAGATGCATTGTCAGCAATAAAGCATGAACAGTATCTGTATCTACATTATTTTATACCATATCCACTCAAAGCTGATTCTCTTTTTTTTATTTAAGCCATCAAATTTTATAAGTGTAAAACCATGTATACAAGAGTTTAAAAGTTTGGATGCTTCTGATTCCTTGCCTTAGACTTGGTAATAGTTTGTAAACTTTACTATTTGTTCTTTATTTGCTAGTTTTAGTTTCACATAAAGCAGTTTAACAAATGATACAAATTTGGAATTCATTTGTCTGAAATGAAATAATAACAATGAAAAATCAATTTAAGTGCATAATAATTTATGCAGATTATTAGTCTTACAATGTATAATTAATTCCAGTGTGTGCATGATAAAAATTTAAGATAATTGCATTCTATTGGTGTGTGAGGGATGGGGGATACGGAGATGATGCAAAACTGGATTGAGTTGATAGCATGGATTTTTATTTCTGAGTTCCATATATTTATAATGAATAATGGTATCACTTAAAGGATGGGGATGGTAATCTATTGAAGCTAATTGCCAATGTATATTCTGCATCAATTATGAAAATAAACATTCAATAGTTACTCCTTAGTAAGTTTACAAGACTCAGTTTTGTTTTCATTCTTAATCAATTTTGCTATTTGTATGTTAGCAGTGTTTTTTTTTTTTGTTTTTTTGTTTTTTTTGTAAAAAAAAAAATGTTATTGATTACTGAAAAATAAAAGAACAGATCTTTGATTTAAAATGTGGCATTTTCTTTCTGTTTAAACACACATTATAAAAATCTTTAATAATTGTTACTTTAAATTTTTTTTTTATTTTTTAGACTGTCTCCGTGTCAACACTCTTAAGATATTCACACCGTCAAATTTTTATGTTTATAGGTATGTATCACATTCTCTTGTAATGATAGAGTTTTAAACACTGCATCCTTAATTGTTTTGATCTACCAACTTGAACCAATTTGGATGTCTGTAATTTCTATCATTGCAATTCTATGGCCCAACTAAAAGTGATGTATGACTTGATCTGATTAAATTAACTCCTCTTTGACCTTGCTTGTCTATTAAGTTTCTTCTTCTTGATGGTAGCTGACTGATGTAGTGTTGTTAACCTTATTTTATTGAATTGTGGTTGTTTCAATTACGTCTCTGTCTGCTCATCTGACAACCTCTTTCTTAAATAATTATTAAACTCAGATTCAATATATAAAGCCTATTTGGATGATTTCTTTTTGGTGAAATTCTAGAAATGAAAAAAAATAAAAACAAAAATCTGCATGTCAAATGACACAAATCTACAGCATAGGTCACAAAACTGTCTTTCATGCACTGCAATGATCCTGGCATTCAGGACACTCTGCTTTTATGTAAGTCAGTGATTGGTTGAGGTGGCACAGATATTTACATAACACTTCTCTATATAAAGTGAAGTCATGCTGTCACTTGTTTTGATGCAATAAATTGCCATTTTCTTCACCATAGTGACTGTCTTGTCTTATAGAATCTACTTTAAAAAATTTTCCTCCTCCACCCCCCCACAGAATATGTAAAAAGGAGATTAAATTTTGCTCTTATAATTTACTCATTTAAGATATATCCTCAGTAAAGCTTAACTAAACCATTTTTCATGCTGCTGACTTTATTATTGCCATTCATCTCATGACAGTATGTGTATTGATAGCATAACTATAGCCACAATTAGAACATTTTATTTTTTAACAATATCCAGATTAAAGATGTTTCACCTCAAAAGATTAAATTTAAAAAAATATAATAAATATATGAAAATTTTATTTATTTTTTCTTCCTTTCCAATATTGCCATCATGTGCCTCACACAAATAGATGTAAATTGCTGTATTTTAATTTTTAAATTGATATACAATTTTTTTTTTTTTTTTTTTTTTTTTTACCAACAAAATCAAATTTATGAATATCTAATATGAAAAAATAGAATTATTTTTAGGAGGTTAAAAGAAGTGTAGGGAATCTATACAAAAATATGTCATTAAAATGAAAATAACTGCTTATTTCTTGAATGTTTATATTATGTCTATATATTTAGTATGGGAATAAATTTTCTTGATAAGATCTTTGTATAAATGATGAAAGAAAAAAAAAATGACTTCCTGAATTTTTAAATATTATTTAATTTATTCTTTCTAAAAAATATTTACATAAATATTTCTTTTTCTTTTTTTTATATTATACAGTTGAGCTTCTACAAATGCTCGAGATGAATGTAACAATTGCCTTTCCTGCTGCACCTCTTTTAACTGTGATCCTTGCACTTGTGGGTAAGTATTCATGGCAAATAGTTTAATTTCTGTTTAGGAATGGACAGTTTTACCAATCCTAGCATTGGGATGAATTTCCTGTTAGTTTTGAGATTGCTAACTTAAGCCTCTTGAGACTGCTACCATTAAACTAGAAATTTCTTTGTCTTTCTTGAGGTTTTTGTTCATTTTTTTTCTTTTGTCTACCATGAGTTCAATCAGACTGTTGATTTTGTTTGCATAAATTTATATATACATCTGCTTGAACTAAGAGTATTTCTTAAAAACTGTACAAGTGTTAATTCTCATTAACAATTGTGTCTATTTATAGTTAACCTCCTCGGATAAGCAAAGAAATGTTATGGAAACTATATGTTAATGGGGATTTAAGTTTTTAATTAGCTGATTGCCAATGATTGTCAATAAGTGTGAATATTATGTAAGTATTGATAGGTTAACATGATTATTGAAGGCATCTTATTAAAATAATCTCCATGTGATAAGTTTATAGTTTGTTAAAAAAAAATTGCTCCTAGTTTAACCAGAGATACCAAGAAATTTGCTGATGGACATTTTCTCATTCATTTTAACCTGAAATATAGATTTTTTTTGTGTGTATAATATTAAGTAATGATTGATTTGGAATAAATTTAATTTTAAATCTGTTTAAAGTCAATTATTACCTTTTTAAAACTTGTGCTTTAATAAAATTGACCTGTAAATAAGAATATTTCTTTCAGAAGTCCCCTTTAAACAAAGGCAACTAAAGCTAGTATGATCTCTAATTACTGTTACTATTTTTACAGGAATGGAAGCAATTATGTCAGAGTTCTTCAATGACACAACAACAGCATTTTACATAATTCTCATTGTGTGGGTGGCTGATCAATATGACGCTGTGTGTTGCCACACTAGGATCAGTAAGAGGTACTGGCTCAGGTAAGTAATGGTGGTGGTGCCTCTCTCTCTTCTTTCTTTCATAAATGAACACACACACACTTAATTCTCCCAATCAATATATAAGTGGAAAAAGAAATAATTAACTTGATTGGTGCAGAAGAAATTATTTTAGTGTGTGGAATTTGCTGAGTAATTGTTAATTGCAAATATTTTTTGAATGAAGCTTGGCAAGTTTTGCTGAAGAGTTCTCAGTCCAACCCACTTCCCAAAATATGATTAAACATTTTTTTTTCCATTTCTTGTCTGGAAGAAACTCTTAATTCTTGCAAAAAAGAGTTATTCTTACTATCCAAAATACCTACTACAGTTTGAAAGTGAATGCCACAGACGAGTGTAGAATTTGAACCCTAATATTAAAAAATTAAAACTGTCAGAAGTAAAATTCTTTTAAAATGTTAAGTATTATCAAGTAGAACTGCTTTCTCTTAGCCTAGTTTGGGAAGTCATAGATTATCAACCTGTGACAGTTTAAAAGTATGTAATAGGTGTTACATTCCATCAAAGGATAAATGATCAGTTTGTCTCTTGGTTTCTTTTTGTAAGAAGTTAAACCACTTAACAAAATATTCAGTCTTCAACAAGGAATTATTAGCTGCTTAATAATCAAAATATAGTTGCCGATTGCTTCTCATCTTGCTAATGCAAGGAATAAAGTAAAACATCAAGTCAGCAACAGTGAAATAAAAAAATTTATAAAGATCAATTAAAACCACATTCAATTAAAAAAAAGTAAAAAAAAAATGCTATATGATGTGTAATTGCCTTAATACCCAAGGCTTTTTGTTAGGCAAATTCTTCAGAAGTCAGTCTCTGACCGTTTTACATAGTTGAGCTCTCACTGCAAAAAATGCATCATTGAAAATAAGAAAATCTCATTGTCATTAGACCAATATAGACTATGATATGAAAAATGATTTAAAAAATGTCATATTGTCAAGAGGAAAAAGTTATCAAGCATAAAAAGAATGCAGTTCATCCAAGTGAATTGCCATGTCTTGACTTCCAGAAAATAATTTTGTATATAGTAGAAGATATTTCTCCCTATTACTATTTTCTTACATGTATTGATAAGTATGCTATGGATAGAATCATGTCTACTAAGTGAGCTCACATCTATTGTAGCTAAGGGCTTTGATGAAAAATAAGGTTTAGGTTCAGATTCCTAGTTTACATCATTACAGATTGAGGTAGTTTCAATTAGTTTTCACAGTTTTTGAAAATGGTTAGCTTCCAGCAAGCTGAAGACAGAATATCAACCACAGGCAATGAATGAGTCACTGAATACTGCAATCACTACCAGAAAGGAATCTTGATTGTTAGCTTTCCACATTGTTCTTGGAATTCATAATGAATTGGGTTACTTTCTATTTTGTACTGTATCCAGTACTAATGCATTAATTCCACAATTAATAACTACTAAAAAAGAAAATTTGAAGTGCTAATTAACTCAATAAATGGGGTTAAAATTTTGCTATAGTTTTTGCTCATCTATGAGGAGCACTTCTAATTCCAGATACAATGGGTTGCATAGGAATACCTTATATATAAAGAAATAAACCATAAAATCTAGACATTTTAGGGTGGTATTCAATTACTTTTAACTATGTTTTGTTCTCACCTATAAAAGACTTGACAAATAAAATATTAAAATTAGAAATAAGCAATAGGTACTTACATTCAGTACTTAATCCTCATATTCCCAAAGGTTTAATAAATTGTGACTATGGTTAAGAACAGACATTTAGGAAACCACTTGAAGCACTATGTACAGGTGGTCTTACAGTCCTGAATTGCATTAATAAACAATATTTTATTGTTAGATGTAAAGTATTGTTTCAGTTGATAGACTTAAACTGGCATTAATTCTAAAGCATTTGAATGATAAAGCTGACAAGAGTACTAAATCAGAATTAGATGATTTAGTGTCTAGCTCTAGTTGTAAAGATGAATGCAATAATTCTAATGTGTCTTGAGTAACAAAGCTTAAATTGGTTAGAATTATTAAATGGAAAAATATATATAAAATCTCATTTTTAGATTTATCAAGTTATTCTTGAGAGAGAGAGAGAGATAAAACTACTGTGGTGTTTTTATTACTAATAGTGCCTTACTCATTCAATAAATTCTATCAACCAAAAATGATATATGTAAATCAGATTTCTCTATTGCAGGGATTAATAGATTATGAACAAGTTTTGCTTGAAATAATAATTAGATTTAAATCAATATTGTTTTATTTTGTAATGCATTTCAAGAACATCTGTTACCTGTTATCATAGCTTTCTGAATTATTGGTGATTTGGTCAATAAACAAGGACCAAAACATCAAACTTTCAATGATTGCTATTCATACTGCTCTAAAGAAACATTTGTATTCTGAAATGGTGATATGTTCTTTTCCTTACAGGTTCTTTTACTTGTATCATTTTGCTTTTTACGCTTATCATTACCGCTTCAATGGTCAGTATAGTGGTCTGGCACTGTTTACTTCCTGGCTTTTTATTCAGGTAAGTTTTAAATACTTATTTGTAATAGAATTAGGTTGGTGCAAAAATAATGACGTAATAATGTCGTTTTTTGATGTTAAAAAATACGTAAAAAACAACATTATTACGTCATTATTTTTGCACCAACCTAATATATACAAAAAGAAAGCTATTAGTCAAAAAGTGACATAGGCACATTCTAATTCACGATATATAAAGTAAAACTAAGATTAAATTCGCTTAAATCCTTTGAGTGCATAATTCATCTTTTTCAAAGGGATTAACAGAAGCTGATTATTTGTAATTTGTATGTAACCTTTCCAATCCCATAATTGGTTACAAGCTTTTGGGATGTAGGAGAATTTTGACATGAATGAGAGACTGAACATGACTGATTCCATCAGTCTTAGATTTGTTGGAATATTTAATATATATGTGTGTGTGTGTGTTTTTTGTTTATAGTTCAAATGGATATACTACATAAAGTTGACTTAACGTTGGTGTTGTTTATGTAACATCTATAGTTATGTTTTGTTTTTAATACTTTCAGTAGTTTCTTCTCAAAGCTTTTTTTTTTTTTTTTTTTTTTTTTTTTTTTTTTTGGATGCTTCATCTATTTTCTTTTTAAAAACTGATTAAAATAACAATATTCATAGGCTATCTTCAGCTTTTTAAAAATGTTATTGGTACTTTTTTTCTTAATCGGTATCACCCCATGCAAGGGAGTAAAGCCACTAAAATACAAGGGGTTACAATAGGGTGTGGAAGAATTAGGGTCAGAAACAATAATGAGTGGAAAGAGTAATCAGGAGGACAGTAGATAGCAATTGACAATTGCATTTAAATTTTTGCAGATTAAAGTTAGCTGCAAAGCATGGAGCCAGAAAGGAGTTCCACAAGCGAAAAGTGCAAGAAAAGAAACTGTTAGCATAGAATTTACAGTTACATCTAGCTAGTTCAACTGTAAATTGATGAAATCTTGGCATCAATCTAGTACTGTGCTTAAATTCAAAATGTCTGGGTACTATAGCAAAGAGCGCATCCAAACAATTACCATGAAAGTATTTATAAAGAAACACAGAGAGGCAGCCTTATGGTGATGGGAAAGTGACTGAAGCTGAGCTGCCAGATCAAGGCCAATAATATTGCTTATTCTTCTTTTTATTAAGGAACTTAAGATAAATATCAGGGCACTGGACCATATGTGGCAGCAATATTCTAAGCATGCATGAATGGTCGACATATAGATATGTAGGATAGATTCTGGAGAGAAAAATTGTCTCGCACAACACAGTGAACCAACTTTCTTGGTAGCTGACCTAGCAATGGATTCAATATAGTCTTTCCACCTCATGTTAGCTGAGAACATTAACTTGAGAAGGTACAACAAGTCACTTTCCTGGTATATTTAAAAATATTTGCCTTGTTACAAACATTGCAATGCCTACCCTCGTGATTGTCAACAAGCTAGTCATGTAAACTATTGCTAGTGTAATGATTTTGATCTTTAATAATTACCCTTCTATTTTGACAATATGCTAGACTGTACTAATTTTGGTAAATCTTTATATTTATAAAGCACTGCAATATATTTGAATGCAACATTCATCTGATGAGAGCTTGAAAGCTAGACACTGCTTGATCTTCATAGTAAATTATCTCGAACTTGGTTTGGCTTATGAACTAGTTTATCAGTAAGTCTTTATCATACTAAATCTAATTTATGTTCATGGGGGAGGGAAGCATTTCTTTAGGATGAATGGTCTTTTGTTTGTGGAATCAGCAGTTAGTGTGCTCACTCTAATTATACATGACTTGGTAAATGGTGAGGTAATTGTGACCCTCATTACTGTTGCTAATGCTTAGACATCGACTATGGATATGGTAGAATTTACTTTCGACAGTGGTACATTATATCCTGTCTATTCCTTCATACCAACTAGCAGGTTTATCACAAACTAGTAAAAATCAAATTTGTAAATCTCAAGAAGAGTTTAATATCATTAATCATTTTAACTTCTAACTTAATTTTTTTTTTTTTTTTTTTTTTCTCACAGCACACAATGGTATTTTTCTTTCATCACTATGAGCTCCCTGCTATTGAGCAGCAAGCAGAAATTTATGAAGACATATTGCAGGAGGCCCGCAGCCATGTCACACAAAGCAATTCAGAACAGCAACACCAGCAGCAGGCAGGGTCGCACACCAGCACCTCTGGCAGTGATACTAACAGTAGTGCAACCACTCCAAGTGATGGAGAAAGTACTAGCCGGTCAGCAGATAACACCCCTAGTGCAACATCTCAGCCCTCCTCGGACTTAAATGGCTCGAGTGCAGCATCTGCACCATCTTCATCGTCATCTTCCTCAGCAATAAGGAATGACAGGACTGAACCAGATATTCCAGAAGATTCTCCTTTCATGGAGACTGGTATCATACAAGGTGGTGGCTCTGGATTGCCTGGCGTTATGAACTTTGGGCGCAGATTGATGAGCCAAATGTCTCACCAGGGTTTTGATGATGATGTAGGTCGGCCTATCCAAATGAACCGTCGGAATATTGTCCGATCCATGTCTGAGCCTGGGGGACCCATGCTGAGTGGGTTCCGGGCACCCCCTCGATCTTCACGCTACTCATGGCAAATCCCTTCCAATGTGATTCGAAATATGATAATCCGTTTTCGACGTCTGCAGCAAACGCAGGAGCGATTACAGGCAGCACTGGCTGGAGGACTTGAATCTGATAATTCAGATTCTCAGCGGACCTCATCGGTTGATTCTAATCCAGAAACTATGGATTGAGTAATTGATTGATTTGATTGTTGGGTTGGTTGGTTGGTTGGGTGATTGATATTTTTTTTCACTTATATTAATAATAAGAATGGGTGGGAGGGAATGTTTTAAAATAAAATAAAAATAATATACAACAAATATATATTATATTGAAAGACTGTGAGGAAATATGAAGTTAAATCCTTAAAACAGAGTAAAGGAAAAATAAAAAAAACAAGAAATAGTTGGGACACTGAAATTCAGGGCAACACCAAATCAGGGTGGGTATTTTAATGGGGCATTATGAAGAAAATAATACTAAAGGCGAATGTTTTGGTTTATCCTTAAGCGGAAACGCAGCCATCTGAACCTTGAATATGTTGTAGTTGCGGTGCTTGTATAAGTATTATTCCTTTAACTTGATCATAATTTGGCTTAGATTTAAGCATTTGGGGAAAAAAAAAGAAAACATCAACATCCTGTGCAAGTCTTTTGGCTCTGAAGTCAGTGTGTATGCAAGGATATAAAACAAGCCTGCAATCAGTTTATTTGGATGTTTGTAAAACCTGTGATTCTTATGAGGCATAAAATGTCACAGAAAATTTGTTTATCTCTAAAACTGTTTAGTAATAATTCATTTAGTTTGACTCTTTCAAAAAGAAATATCCCTTTTATTCAGGTTCCAGTCTTTTTTTCTTTTTTTTTTAATTTTTTTTTTTTTGTGTCTTGTCAAATTTAACTGAAGCTGCATGTCCCCAACTAATTGATTGTTTTCAATGTTTTTTTTCACTTTGCTCTTTGTTGGAGGGTTTGTTTTACTTACACCACAATACTCATTTTATAAAGATAAAAATTGGGAGGATTTAAAAAAAAAAATACAAAAATAAAGACAATGTATCTTTAAAAAATATATATATCCTCTTATTTTTTTCTCTCTCTATCCTATTTTTTTGTCTAAGGAAAAAAAAAAATAAAAATAAATGAAAACTGCTAGACTGTTAAGGGCACCCAGTTGTGGGTTGCCTCTTACATGTCCAAACTCAAATTCTCTTTTGGCAACATTTGTTTCTCTCTCCTGTCAAGTCATTTCCTCCTTGACATAACCTAAACTTATTTCACTCTGTCTCTTGAATATTAAAGACCTAATTACTATTTTTTTCTTTTTCTTTCAATTCGAAAAAAAGAAAAAGTTAAAGAAAAAAGAAAAATGTGTGTTAATGACAGAATTTATAATAAATAAAATAACAAGTTTAATTTTCTCTTGTTAGCTGATATTTTAGTGCATATCTTTTGGTGGGAGGTGATTTGATTTGTTATAGATATATGCTTTTATGGTATCATTGATATTCATTTAAAGCAATCTTAATAGAGACAATATTTGCACAAACCCTTTGAAAATGCATTTGTCATTGTTCATCAGTTGCTATCAGAATTTTTTTAATCTTTTTTTTTTTTCTTTCAACTTGTTGGCAATCTTAAATTGATTACAGTGTTTTTAACCTATTCTCACTGAGAATATATTTATAAAAATTAACAATTTTTGATGATTATAGAAAATGTAAGACAAACACTCATATTATCTTGAGTGAAGAAAATAAATAGGCAATTGCTATGATTGAGTTCATTTATTCCTTTAGCATGATTAAATCAGATGAGCTGGTCTTAGCAGATTTTCTATTTAGATAAATTATAATCTCCAACCAAATTAAAATTTATTAATATTTTATAAATATAATTGTTAATTTCCAAAGATTTATTGATATTTACTTATATTATTATGAGCCAGGACACAATAAGTAAGCTAGGTTTCAAAATATTCTAAAGAAATTTGAAAATAAGCTTGTGCACATCATCACAAAGTCTCAAAATCCCCTGTTTAATTGGAATAAAATGAATTATCAAAACCTCCCTCCCTCGTTGCATATGAATATATTGTAAAGCTTTGAGCAAATACTAAACAGAAACTGGAAAAATAAATTTGTGTGTTAGTTGTGGTTAACAGCTATCAAAGTAGACATTTTGCTCTTTTGTTCTTTACTTATCAATTGCATTTAAGTTTTATCAGAAAGTGGGCGAAGTTTAACATTCATGTTCAGAAAAAGAAAAAAAAATGTGAAAAGGGCTTTTTTTTCCCCCCTGACACTGTTATTATCATCTATTCTCTCAGCAATTTTTATTGCTTTAAAGCACTATTTTTAGAATTTTAATAAAACCTAAACATTTGTACACTTTTTCTCTTGGCTTTCAACCTATATTAGTGAATTTGTTGGTGAGATCAAATGAAAGAAATTCCTGGAAAATGCATTTGTTTTTTTTTTTTTTTTGTTTTTTTGAAAATTTATTTGTTACTCAATGTTGTGTTTACTTAAATTTTCTAGTTCTCTTGTTCACATACATTTTGATAAATTTATGAATAAATAATTTGTTTTCAAAACAAATTCTTTATTCATAAATTTATAAAATGGTAAATAATAATTGCATTATAGTTGGTTCACATATTTTTATAAACTTGTAAATATAAAATTATTCTTGTGAATAAACAATCTAATAAATTAATAAATAGTGTTTAATATTTTTGTTATCAATTCTTTTAAAAAAAAAAAAATGCATAAATCCAGTTTCATATGTTTGAGTTTTATTAAATATCTAAAAATAGCTTTTTAAAACAAAGGTTGTAGGGGGTGCTCCCTCTGCAATTTTTGTTTTTAAAAAGCTATTTTTGATGGTAATAGTGGTGTCAAGAGAAAACCCGTCCTTTTAACATACTGTTTTTATTTTATTTATTTATTTATTTTTTTTCAAGTATGTTTGTTAAACTTTGCCAGAAAGTGGATACAATGATTATTTTAGACTTTCCCAATTTAAATTATCACTTAATAAAGAAAAGTAATTATGTACTTTAAGGAATGCAGAAGTGATCAAATTTACTTAATAAAAATGAACTATGAAGTTTATATATATATATTTTTTTTTTTTGTATGTGTGAGTGAGAGCAAGCATACACCGCATGTTTTAAAAGTTAAATATATAGTTCCTTCATGTACATATTCTACTCTTAAAATTTTGTGAGTTATTAAAATTAATTTTATTCAAATATTTTTTTCTCTATCTCATACCTGCCCTAGTGATGGCCAGCAAGCTAATCTTACAGGACATTTGTTAATGTAATGTTGTCAATGCTTGTGTTTTTTGTTTTTTTTGCTTCATTTTCGTGATAGTGATTTTTTTCATGTCAATAGGACATTTTTAATACAGCAGTTTTATTAAATTAGATGTGAAGTAGCCTTTATATTTTCTTATATTTTTAAGTGAATGCTCAAAAGTTTCTTTTTTGCATAAAAAATTCAATCTAAATATATAAATCAATAATTAAAATCTGACTTATTTATAATTTTTATATAAATTTTAAAGCTGAGATGAATAAACGTTTATATTTTATTTATTTATTTATTTTTTTTTTTTTTGCAGAGGAAGTATTAAGTAGATAGTATTTAAAAACGCACATTCACTCAAACTATAGTTAATTAATATTTGATTAGCAAATGAGTTTTGGTAGTCTTTGATATTTCCAGAAGAGATTGAAATGGAACTTTATTTAATTTGCATTCATCTATTCTTTTATTTATTTTTTTTAATTAATGAGCAACTATGATAATTTTTCTTTAGTCAGCTGATATACAGCCTACTGAAGGAAAATGTTCTGCCTAGTTGGCCATGAATCAAAAGAGACACGATCGTTCAAGTGTGTATCATGTATGGTACTTAACTGATTGATTGCTTACTTAATTTGCAAATTAAAAAAAAATGGTTAGTGTACATACATAAATTGCATTAATCAATGACAACATTTTACCACTTTTCAGGTCAATTAGTAGTGACCTTGAAAGGAAAGAAAATTGGGTTCATCTTGTTATACATAAAAAACATTTAAACCCAGGAGAGATGTTTTTCCTTTGTAATATGATATGATGAAACCTTGTCCTGGGCCCATTGATATTAAAAGCTGTTGGACTCTGTGATATCGTTTTAATTAGATATTTTATCCTTGATTTCTTATAGTTTAGGAATGTTGGACAAATTTAAATTCATCCAATGAAAAATTTTTTATTCATCTTTATTTTTATGTCTGAAAGAGGCATGTTTGTTCTCAATTGTATGTAGTCAGGATCAACAATGTGATGTTTGCCTATACCTAAACTATTATCTGTAGACATTTTCTCAGATCAGTAATTAAAAAATGGCTTCAAGGGAATAACTCTTTCAGATCTTAGGAAAAAAAAAAAAACTTTATCAGACATAGTGTCAGACATTGTTTTCTGGCAATACAGAATCACAAAGAGCTTTACTAAATAAAAAAAATACATCACTTCCAACAACAAAAAAGATTTCTAGACAGAAACATAGGAATATAATCAAGATGTTGATTTTCCATACTACTTTCTGCTAAATGAAGGCTAAATGTCTCCTGTATGGAAATGCTAATTTTGCTATTACCATCATCTTTGAACATAAAACCATTTTCAAAAATAGCATCAACTAAATTTTCTGGGCATAAAAAAAAATAAATTGCCTGAATGGTAGTTTAGTTTTTCCTTGTTTTTATTTTTTAGGAGACAACACAATGTATGTTAAAATTTAAATATATAGTTAAAATTCATTAAGGAATGGTGTTTACATAATTAACTGTCCCTACTTGAATACAAGCACTTGAATTGGATGTGCTTTTAAATTTAAGTCTATACTTCTAACATTTCTGTTCACACTCTGAAATTTAATCTACTAAATTTTTATTTATTTTTTTTTATTAATAGTAGATAGGTTTGCCTATTGCCCGGTTCACACACCTTCCCAGTTTTTTTAACAGGAAAAGAGGTTTATCCCTAGTTTCCTGCTTAGGAATGGGTTTCTGATTTCTTCTAATTTTTCTTTCTTTCCCACTAACCCCTTGTCTTAGTGGCATTATTACTTTAGATTGGAGTGAAATGATTAAAAATAATAGTATACATAATCATATCTCTGTAAGTTTCATTAATCTAAATTAACTCTTGCATTATTGAATTCACTTAAGTGTTCTGTACTTAATGCTCTTCTTTTTTCTTTTTTTTTTTTTTTGTTTGTTTGTATCTTTGTACAAATCTTTTAAGACTTAATTTCAATGTTAGCTTCTTTGGCAGTTGAAAAATTATTCAGTAATAATGCTAGCAAATTTCAACTCTGTATAGAAATAAGTATTTCTTTGAAGGCTTTCAAAAGTAATCCAGATATTGTTTTTATTTAAAAGAAAACAGAAGGAATACTTTCTTTACATTGAGATGTTAAAATTCTACAAGGCTCAATACATTGTTTACCAAAGCTTGGTGACCTTCAATTAAATTTTTTAGAACTATTTTCATTTCTTTTACAATTATCTATCTTTGAGATATATATATATATATGCACAGATTCTTAATGGTACAGAATTTTATAACAGCAAGGAGTAAGTAAGTTTTTGATGGCATTTTAACTAAAAACTAAAACGACCGGTTTTGACCCAGATCTTATCAAGTTTATTTTCTGGGTATATCTTAGAGGACTAAAAGGATGAAATGAGGCAACCCCCCCCAAAAAAAACAAACACTATAGTCCAATCACATTCAAACCCAACAAGCAATCTCTCTGTTTGCAGAGAGAAGGCTTACGAGATCTAATGTAAATGGACTCCAATACTTTAAGATAAAATATTGAGTGCAACCTAGACAGAATGGTAAAACAGTCGACACTCAAACCATACACACATTCCCTACTGTTTATAGCATGATGTGCTATGGAAGACCCGGATGTATTCACCAGCTGACTACCACTAGTGGCCGGATTCAAAATTCTGGTGAGTAAATGTTGTTTAATTCTGAAATCCAAACATTGAGATGTTCTACCTATGTAGTCATATCCACAACTACACTCAAATTTATACACAACGGAATTAATATGGTGTGGAGGTAACAAATGGATGACAAAATCGTCCGAGTAGAAAAATATTACTCACATTAGAAGCAAAATAGCATTTACCGATGGAACGTGAAATTCGCCTAGCTAAAGTCTCACCTTCTGTTCCAATATAAGGTAGACGTAAATAAATTGAATATTTTTTTAACAATGCATCTTAACCTTATGAAAATTATCAATGGCATTACTCAGAATGGATTCCAAAATGTCCAAAGGATATCCATTTTTGGAAAGTGTCATCTTAAAAAAATTCCTTTCAACACTGAGGAAGGAATTAGAGCAGATTTTAACAGCTCTAAACGTCAATGTTCTAATTAAATTAATTTTACATTGGTACAGAAGAAAGGAATCTCAATGTGTATATAGACCTGAGAAGGTTGCCTTCCTAAAAACTGAAGTCGAAAAGCCATCACTGTTCTTATGGACCAAAACATCCAAAAAGGACAAACAATTCGACTGCTTTTCAACGATGAACAGAATTTAGTACGGTGAGAAAAGAGTCAGTTTCACCTTCATCATTAAAGAGGCAAAAAGTATCATCCACATAGCGATGATATATTGAAGGCTGATTAATACGAGAAAATAATAGGGCCTCGTGAAAACCAACAAAAGTGTTAGCAAGCGAAGGACCCAAAGGAGATCCCCTCGCAACCCCGTCAATTTGTCGATACATGATATTGAAACTGTATTCAACTGACGAGGTGGCGAACTTCATCAAATCAATAAACACCCTTTCAGAAAAATCCGGGGGAGACAATGAGGAACAGTATAACATATAATATATAGTTTTAATAATTATTTCTTGAATTAAATATGTTAAATTTCAGGATAATATAAGAGAAATAGGCTTATTACTATTATTGTTGAAAAAGTTGTTCACTGAATTAAACAAAACAACTTTACAAATAAAATACTTGTCAGAAAATACAGATATTGTACAATTTCTTCAACTGTATAAATTCATGCAGAAACAGCATTGATTGCTTTATATCTACAAATTGGGAAAATATACTACTTACAGCTTTAGTGGATTTTTATTTGGCCTTTCATGCTGGTAACATATAGCATGTGACCATTATTTTATTCTATTTTTTTTTTTTTTTTTTTAAATATTGGAACCTACTGCTTGGTTGCATTGGGGTTAGAGGCAAGCTGAACCTATCCCTTTTAGTGCAATAGTGAGGTTCTACTTAAGACTGATCAGTGGTTGGTAACTATAGTAATAGCTTGAGTATTGTCTATGAATATTAATTTTCAAAAATATATGCAAATATAAAAACTAGGTGTTGATGTAAGTTGTGATACCATTGGTACAATTAAGCAAAGGAAATAATAATTATGGGTGTATTTTTAATACTGACTGCATTGTTTATAGCTTGGCATTGCCAAGCTAGTGATTTATTTTTTTCTTAACCTTCAATACACTGCATTATTCACTACTTTCCTTTTCACTGCATTGTTTTCAAAGCTCCTCTATTACATTACTTAATTACAGTCATGGTCAATTTCTGTTGCCATAGCAGGATATGACAACACAACTGCAAAATTCAAATATGCTATCATTCAGTCATCTGAGTCACTTGCAGTGGCAGGGTAACATTTTTCCTTTGCAAACAAAATCACTTCCAGAATGTTAAAGGTTAATACAGAAAATGATTATGGATAAGTATTTTGCAATTTGGAACCTAAAATTTGTTTGTCAAAGTTTCAGCACTTGCCTTGAAAATGAATTTAAAAAAAAAAAGGACATTTAGTAATCAGCAATTAAAACGATTCAGATAGCTACAGCTATTTGATATATAATAAAATAATCCAATCTTTTCTATTTTAACAAGTTGATTAAAATTAGAAAAACAAATGCTGCTCACCTAATTTGTAAATATTGTAGTGATTTCACCTATTATTGAAAAAGTGAAGCATTTTTTGTTTTTATATATTACCTACTAGGAAGTACAGTTTACTTTTGTTATTTTCTGTTCTTAGTTTTCCTGAAGATGACTGATGATTAACAAAGGTTAATTTTTTTTAAATATAGTTTATTATTATTTGGTTGAGATAGCATGGACATTCATGGTCATACATCAAGGTCATTAGGGTGGCATTCTGTGTTATAACTGATCAATGTAGGTAGTTGCTGGACAACCAACATGTATTGCTCTCTGGCTAGGTGTCCAGAACAGTAGTTTTTGTTTTGCTCACCATTAGTGTTCTGTAAAGTGTATTCTGCATTAATGTAAGAATGTAGAAATATCAGGGATCAGTCAATAAATCTGTGAATTAGTTTGAAATATAGTTAAACATTGAAATATTTGTCTTATTTTTAACAGTTTTAAGAATAAGCAGCTTGCACTGTTTTTAACCATTGTGTTTTATGCTAGGGATAATTCTGAAAATCCAACAGAATTTTTGCTGAAATCACCAATAAAAATAAAATGTGCTTTACTTCTTCAATTTTATTTTATTTCTAACTGGCCATAAAACTTATGTATGATAAATAAAATTATAAATTATATATATGTGTAGTTATACTTTGTCTGGTATAAAGCTACAAATATGGAATACTTCTTGAGGTCAAGATTGCTACAAATAGGTTGCTAGTTTGTATACTATGGCTTGTCAGCACTGGTGATTGTTTCATAATTTGTTAAATTATTATTGTAAGCATGGAATAAAAATCCTTTGACAAACATAAGTTATATATTGGAACTTAAAAATTTTAATAAAACCCCTACAGTAAAATGTAAAAAAGAAAAAACCTACAACTCGTAAATCTTTAAATGAATTGTGATTCTTATGTTTACATGAAAAATTACAAATAATCAAATTTGCTGACCAAAAAATCTCTGTTAAACCAAAGGAGTGAATTAACTGTAAATTGCTGACACATTTTTGTCTTTTACCTTAGAATATAGTTAAATTTAAAAAAAAATTACGTATTACTATTTCTTATAGCTGTAATTTATTAGTATATAATGGTCCACCTTCTACGGGTAATTACCTTATTTTGTTTATTCAGCTTAAATATTGTGATGTATTGCTGTCCAGTTAGTATTATTAATATCATATATAGATGTTCCACATTTTTAATTTTATTTACAGGCCTCTTTAAGAAGCTTCCTGAATATAAAAATTTTTTTTGTTAACTTTACATCTGATTAATCAATCCCTCCCTTCAATGCCCTTTCAAAAAATTGAACATATCATATTTGTCTACAATCACGATACATTTGTCACTGGCATATTTTCTGCATTCATCAATAATGGTATGTCTATGTTCCAGTTTATTATGACATGAAAAAATAACTCACCTACCTCTACTCTCTGAATTTACTTTTCTATTTAGTGTAGATCTGACATTTAATTGGTTAATCAAGACATACCCACAAGTCTATTTTGGATTGTGACTTTGTCCTCCTCCTTTAGCTTTCAGAAAAGAGGTAACTTTGTTTTTAAATTTCCTTAAAAATCATTTAATCACCAGTTACTTACCATCGCCTGAAGAAATATAATTATAGTATTGAAATATGAAAGCTTTTGTTTAGCAATTTCAAAATGTTTTTATTATAATCTGTTATAATAAAAATATAATAATAATAATATATTGCTTTACTTTGTATTGAGCACTTTTTTAATGCTACAAACAGTAAATTTTTACTCCATCTGTTCTTTCTCTCATTTGGAGATATATATAGTAGAACACCTGTTTTTTTTTTGTTTTTTTTTTAAACAGTGTTTATTTTGTCTACTGCTCTGTGCATTTGAGAAAATCGTATTCAATGTGTATCTACTGAAAATAACATTTGAAGTAATAAAATATGTTGGATTAAAAAAATACAAATCCATTAACTCTTTAGAAAGTGCTTTGTTTATGTTTTGGATACAAAACTAAGTAGATATGGCTTTTGAGAAAATCTGAGTGAATGTGCTTTAAGATGAGTAGATTCTTGCCTGACTGAGTTTCTCTATAGACTAAAGCACATCAGATCAGATGTTAGTTTTCCCTACAGAGGGATATGCAGATTCAAATTCAGCACATTTCCTTTAAATTTTTTTGAATGCATGGGCCAGTAGATGAAATAAACACTTTTTTCTTTTTTCTTTTTTTTAAATGGGGCATTCTACTTGAATATGGGTATCCACTAAATCTAATGTTTGAAGTAATAAAATATGTTTGATTAAAAAAAAAAAAAAAATTCTTTATAAATGTATTTTCACACTAAATCTAAAAATTGTTAGCAAATGTGCTGGTTTTGAATGCCAGACTTATTGATTCTCTCTGCTACTCAATGAGATTAACTTTGAAGCAAAAAAAAAAATATTGTAATTAAATTACTATGATACTATTTCCACTGTGAACTGTTTATATCCGAGCTCAAAATCAGTGTTCACTTTCTTAGGAAAAATGCCGTTGTTAAATCATATTTAAAACTTAAATTTTTATGATTAGGCTCTTTCATACCCTATGTTCTAACCTCAAAGCTATCATTCTAAATTAATTTTTGCTAAAATAGAGATCTTGTATTTACATCTTTTTTCCAATCAGGAAATAAAAAATATATATGATAGATTTGCAAAGGTTGTCTGAGGAAATGGAAAATGACTTGGGAACATTTGAAGAACTGCAGAATATCTATATTCATTTTAAGTGTTAGCAGCTATAAAAGTACAAACTGTATAATTCCATCATGAATAATCAAGTTCAGCTGGAACTGGTATTTCTTTACAAATGATTAATTAATATTTTTGCTCTGGTTTAATTGTAGAATTTATTCCTTTTTATTAAAAAATTTAGGTTAAAATAAAACAAAATTCTCTAGACACTTCACGACATAGCATGGTGCCAAAAGCTATCTTTTGCTGTAACTGACCAGATGATTTGCGTACATGAATGCCATCATCCTCTTTGAAATGGATACCCCTCCCTACCTCGGCTTGACTTCTTTCTGAAGGTGACAGATATGTGGATAAAAATTTAACTGTCAGACTTATCAAAGTGATCGCCCTAGCTGTTTCCATAGTAATTAATTTTGAAAGCAAACATGCTTATAAAGAGGCATAAATTTCAAGATTGGTTATTCCTAAATTTTCACTTGAGAATGAAACAGGGCCTGATACCTTAATACAATTTAATTTTAATAATTATATTGAGGGTTTTGGCTCTCGTTTTTGAAACATGAGAACTCTTATGTAGCGAAGGGATCATATTTTTTAAAAAATAATTATAATTTAAGCTCTACTTCTGTATGGAGCACTGTTTTTTAAAAAATAAAAACAAAAATCCTAAAGAACTCTGGATTATTTACCTAACGTGTTCTTTCCTATTTTTCTACATACCTGCACATACATACATATATATATATATATATATATATATATAGAATCATTTCAACCTAAGCAAGACAATAAAGTCAATAAAATTTAACATGCAAGGAGTTACTTGCATGTAAAAGAATATAAGAGAGAGAGGGAGAGAGAAAATAATAATAAAAGAGCTGTAATTAAGAAGACAAGATAATGATTGATGTTGCAACATATCTTAATATACTATCAACATAATGAATGAGTAATACTTTCACTATATTGATTCTGTTGTTATGAATGGCTTTGCTATGCATGGATCTCTTCATGGCTTATTCACTGCCATAAATTAGTAATATGAATAAGTTATTTTCAAAGTTGATTGTCCTCGTCCATGAACTCTTGTTGATGATGTTACAAAAGTGTGGATTGAGAAGAAAAAGGATTTTTTGATATCTTGCTACTTTCACTTCTATTTTCCAAGGCATTCCTTATATTTTTATTTAAGCTTCAACTAAATGCAATGGATCCTGCCTGGAAAACTAACCTAGAAAGTTTCAGTCACATCCAATTTCTTTTGCTGTAATCTAAGTTGGGTTCATATGGTTTGGATTCATCTCCTTTGATTTAGTCACCTTGTTTCTTACTGAACAATTTCAACTGATACAGTTCTAGATTTGAATCTCTAGACTTTACAATCATATTAAAGTGGTTTGCTCTACCATAATCATGGGTGGTGTAATGAGATGGTGCCTCAGAATGAGAAATCAAAGAGTTGAGTTTATTATATTCACTTATATGAAGATACCCTTTGGAAAGGTATGAATCCAACTCTTCTCCCCCCAGATATAGGTTAATTAGTAGGATTTGTATCTGGAAAAACCATTGTTATTCTCAAAAAACTCTTAATGCAATATTCAATTACCAAAAAAAAAAATAAACAATTCTTACAATTCAAAATATGTCTTGGCTTCAAATAACCCTCAAAAGGGTTGATAAGCTGTAAAAAAAATCAATCAATACCATATCTAGAGATTGGGAAGGTATAACCGTAACCAGGGCTAAATAAACCAGTAAGTAATATAAGTGTGTGCTTAAGGCATCTATGTCCCCCCCCCCCAGCCACCTTCTGAAGATATAATGCCTTGCCATGACCAAATTATATTTGTCATAAAACCTCATTGGCCTGTGTCAAAATGCTAGTGAAAAATGTTATTTTTTGTAGGGTTTGTAAAACTAAGGAAACCATCTTTAGTTTTTTAAAGGACAGGTTGCTTAATGGAGAATATCTTTTCTTATATGTTATATTTGCTGTCTTTTGTCAAAACGTGAATGTGTCAGTAATATGCTGACGTGAAAAGTAATTTGTGCACTTAACCCATAAATAAATATGCATAGGGTACCCACAATAAAATCTGTGACTTCTCTGTAAGTGGTAGGGTGTCAACCTGCTTACTTAAAATTTAGTAATAACAAATTTTCCAAGTATATGGTTCAGATTCTCATTGCCACCATTAATTTTTTTTTTTTTTATCCTTTTTGGACTTTCATCTTAGACAAATTTGGACATTTTGGAATATATAAGTTCATTTCTTGGTCTTTCACCACTCACTCTCAGGGTTGGTGCTAGAGTCTTGCCTCCCACTACCAACTTTGATTATAGCCCCCCCCCTCTCTACTACATATCGATTTCAATGTTTCCCAACCTCAGGGTCACAAACCCTAGAAGGAAAATTGGGGTAAGGGTAGCCCTTTTTTAAATTACCAAAAATCAGGGAATTATCCAATTTAAATGAAAATTTCAGTACATATTCATTAATTATCTACTTTTATAATGAATAGTTTTTTTTATTTAAAAAATATGAGAAAATGTTATTTTTTTTTGTAATAATCACTAATATCTAGATGACTAAATTTTACTTAAAAAAATGTTTAAGTTGCAAATTTTTAATTTCCATAAAGATTAGATGCCAATGCATCTTCGCTGAAAAAAAATGTTTTACAAAGATTTCAACAAAACACAAATGGGCTTGTCTTTAAAAGTAAAAACTATTTCAGTCTTTATGAAAATTTTTCAGGTGTTGAAATCTTTAAACATTTGTATTTTTTAAGTGATCATTTTATTATTTCTAGAAATAACATAGGGACTAGAAATTTTGTTTTAATTACTAGCCATGGACTTCTGGTTCTTGTGGTTAGTAATTAGTATTAGTAAAAAAAAAAAAAAATTGAGATTCTCCTTAGATGATCTCAGAATAAAAATTGATTTTTTACCGAGAAATACCCTAATTGATTTAAGAACTGTTCTGAAAGAAATTTACAATTAAAAAAAAATAAGTGGTACTGAAATTGGCACTTCTCCCTCCCCTTCACAGTAGACATGGGGTCCCCACACGGTTGAGAAATAATTTAGGGTAATAAGCACCTGCTCCATCGATTAACTGATGATTAGCAATATATTTTGGGTAGAAAAAAAAGTAAAAAGTGCAAAAAAAAAAAAACAAAAAAAAAAAACGCAGCTGAAACTACCCCCTTTTTCAAGCGCTTTCCAAACCCGTCGGAGGTTCCTGCGTAGTACACACCGCACCTACCATGCAGGTACAGTACATATAGTTGATGACTGACAATGTAACGTTGGTTTAAAAATAATTAAAGCGCTGGATGGCCATGAAAACAGTAATAAAAAAAAAATTAAAAAAATGGCAGAGGCCACAACGGGGCCCCCAAAATGCCTTCCCCGGTCGGGGTTAAGACGCGCCTGCCCTACTCACACTGACTCTTGCCTCGTGTGATGTATATTTATGTGAAATAACAAGTAAGTTTTTGAATTTCTCATAAATTACTTTCTAACAAAGCGGTAAGAAGACATTTCATTTAAACAAGATGAATATTTTGTGTTACTACAAGAGTAGAGAAAGGCTGGATGGGTACAATTAGGCTGTGCTTACAGTTGGCCTTTCTGCCGTTTGTCAATTATTTCACAATATATAGTAGTTGAGAATAGGCACTCTGCCATGGCGTAGTGGTTAGCAAGCTTGTCTCACAGACCATTACGGCTGAGTAATGTTTGATGTTCATTCCATAGTCCATATTGATGAACTTGTGCCAAAGTAAGCTTTTATTTTATTAAAAATTAAGGTTAGTAAATTTAAATACCTACTTATTTGGAGATGTCTCATCACAGTCCAAGCTGGATTTATTTGCTCATGATTATTAGTGAGTTTGCCCATTAGCTGCCCCATATTTTCGGTCTTGTGCCAAAAAAACTGAATAAGTACACTTTTTTGTAGTAAATAGGTATGTTCATGAGATCAGTAAAAAAATAGCATACCATGAATAAAAAAGGCCTTAAACTTGATTAAAATGATTTTTTATCGTCTAAATGTTAATGTTATTATCAAGAGGAATGATCAAAGTATTTTTTGAATATTTTTTTAGATTTTTTAATAATTTCTAGCTGAGCACGTCCAAAATTTTCGTTAACAACATCTTCATTTTTTTTTTAATTGGAAAAATTGACAGAAAATCGATAATCTGTTTTTTTTTAACTTTTGTTTACATTTTTAGTGAATGTTGCCGTTTAAAATTTATTTAAAAAATCAATTATGATTTTTTTTTTAAATAATTTTAAAAAAATTAGAAATTATATGTGTTGATATGAAACTGAGAAAGATAATTTTGTGCACTTAATGCATAGGGCCCCACAAAATCTCTTACGGCTGCTCTGTGAATGGTATGACCTGCTTTCAAACTTTTTTTTTATTGGAATAACTAACAAATTGCACACGGCAGTATGACAACAGCATTAAAATTTTATTTTACCCATTATTTTTTTAAAAAAAAAATGCTTTTCTTTTCGATATTTACAATACTGATTTTGCAGTATCTATCTATAGTTTTTTAAAATACCACTCATTTGTAAGTTAGTAAAAAAAAAGAAAAAAAAAGTGACGTGGTAATCACTGAGGAGAGTCACATTCGCTCGGATAGCCTCTGACCTAATTGTGGAACAAGTAGTAAACAAGCACACGTGATGTGAATAGTTACAAAAAACAGGACGTGAGTAAAATAAAATTTAGTAAATCTCGTTTGAAATCTCGTTCAACGAAAATGCGAACAAATGGCGGACTATTCGAAACTACAACATTATGAATTAAGTCAAGTTGGCTTCACAAAACGTATTTTTAAATATTAAGACTCAATCGAAAGTTTTGTAAGTATTTTAGTGATTACTATTTGTTGATTTTTCTTTGCTGTTATTGGAAAGAAAATGGTGAGAGAAGTTTTTAATTGTTATGTGACATTTTTTACTACTTTCAATTTTGTTTTGTTTCCATACGTACAGCTATTCTTAACTTCTGAATATTACAAAGACTTATTTGCGTTTTTATTTTAAATCTTAAGGCGAAAAAGTTTTCTCGTAGTTTAGCGCAGCAAATTGTTTAGATTGATCTTGGTATGATTTTTTTTTTACTATAGTATAAAAAGTATTGTTAGTATAAAAATTTAAATTTCGGAAAAGAAAGAACACGTGCCTCTTTATCCCTTTGAATAAAGCACAAAACAAATAAAACTCGAGTCTCGACCACTACGCGAAATTAAAAAAAAAAAAAAATTATTACAGTACACAAAATAAAACAAATACAAAATTTCTATACGAGAGCGTGGCACAAAAATTTTCTTTTGTACAAAAAAAAACTATGGCTGGGTAACAATCAATTTCAAATAATACACCCTTTCAAAATGACAAACTTTGAGGAAGCAAAAATTGCACAAGGCAGAAAAAAAAAAAAAAAAATGGATCCGCCCAATTTCTACAACGGAATATAGGAATTTCTCCACATAAAGGGGTTTTATGATTTGAACAGGTTGGTGCCGCGGTGATTTTATATTTTTTTTTTAATGATCAATTTGAGTTGAAAAAATTCTCTGGAAGCATCTGAAATGGATTACACTTTTTTGTGGGGTCTTGTAGCAGCCTTCCATTTTGACATATGCTGTCGGCTTGTCTTTCTTTCCTCGTTGTAATTTTATAACGCCTTCGGTTGGACAAGTCCTCTGGCCTTGAAGTCGGAATCTTATCAGCGGCTCAGTCTCCTATCTGAGAAAAATCAACTTTTAAAACGTGAGATCGAGTGGAATATCTCATTTCACTATGTTTTTTTGTTCGAATATCCGAACACCTTGTGACAGGGGCTGAAACAATGTGTTCGGATAATTCAAAATTATGGATAATTGAATACTTACTTAAATTATCGAAAAAGAAGAAAAAAGTAATTTTCTGGAAGAAATTTATATGCATCATCAAAAACTTTCTCAAACGCTTTTTTTTTTTTTTTTTTTTTTTTTTTTTTTCAAGATTTTAATTTTGGTTGGATAGTTTTTATTTTTTATGAAAAAAAAAAAATTTCTGGATTTTTCATTTTGGTCATTCATTTATGGTAAGACGATTAACTTAAGAAAACAAGACCAGTATTGAAAAATTAAAAAAATGAAAGAACTCTCTTCTCAGTCAGATGTTCATTTCATGTCCGGGATAGTCGTGGAAATAAATTTATTTAAATGCTATTGTCCTTTTATCATTATGCAATATGATCATAGAAGAAAGGTAAAATCCAATTGGAATAAAGTCAATATTTACTTATTTTGAATTCAAAAACCTCCTTTTTTATTTTAATTAAGTTAACTGTAACGTAGACACCCTACGAGGTGCGTCCTAGCAGCTGTTACCCGAACGAAACTTATGAAGTCTCCGTTTTTGCCGCGGGGAAACACTTTATTGATATTTTGGGTAAGAACTCTCTTGTTGAGTCCAAACCGAAGAGTTCACGTGACGATAGTTACCTAGCATCTTTCAATCGTTTGAGTGTAGATACAAACTCACCTGAATGATTGACGTTGACTGGGCATGTGAAATAAAAACATTCGTCGGATAGGTTTCCGATATGCCGTCACTATTAATAATAGTCCAGAGCAATTTTTTTTTATGCCATGGTGATGAATGCTTCCGCATCGTGTTTTTTTTTTAGCAATAGGAAAGAGAAGCTTTTTTTTTTTTTTTTTTTTTCTCTCTCTGTGTAACCAAACATCCACTATTTTCAGATTTTGGGATCGGGTTATTTAGTTAGTGACTAACTACTATAGTATATAACCTGTATCCTCCACGAAAATGTAAACAAACAGAGATAGCATGATGAAAAAGACGCCGAACTTGACGAAAACAAGTTTTTATCGTCTAATGTTCATATTATTATTAAAGAGGAAAGATCAAAGTATTTTTGGGGTATTTTTTTACATTTTTTGATCGTTCCTAGCACGTCCGAAATTTTCGTTAAAAATATTTTTTTTTTTTTTTTTTTTTTTTTTTTTTTTTGTCAAAAAAAAAAGGACAGATTTTCAATCATTTGATAAAAAAGATGAAAATCTGACTTTGATATTCTTTTAAAAAATCAATTATCATTTTTTCAAATCTGATTTTAATAAAATCAGAAATTATAACGTTTATTTAAATTAAAACATTTTGAACCAAGCTTAACTTAGCTTCTGCGCCGAAAAAATGTAATTTGTAAATAAAACAAAGCAGGTCATAACCTTTTGCGTCGTTTGACAAGTGACGAAAGACACATTCATGACGTTTAGATAACTTACGGGAGGATAATTCTTTCTACGGATGGAAGGAAGTGAAATTATTTAGATTTAAATGAACAAATTATTTACCTCGTTACTTTTAAGGAAAACTTTCAGCGCTCTAATTTTTCATTTTTTTTTTTTGTACTTAGCTTTCATCTTTACGTTTACGATGCTTTATGGAAAATGTATAAAGAAATTAAAAAATAAGACTAAGAAGAGTGAGATTAAATTAGGTACCTCCACTTTTTCGGCATAAATTTCGATACCTAAGTTTAAAATGCATTTTTTAAAATGAAAAAATATGCTTGAATATTTCATTTTAGTTTTACTTGAAAGTTGAATCATTAAATTTATTATTTCCATTAAGTAAACAATTCTGGTATATTTCAGATAGAAACTATATACATTGGAATGTCAAATTTAATTTTAAATTTTTAAATTTTCAAAAAACCCGCCATTTTCTTAATTTTAAGAAATTTGTAAACAAACACAAATTTATCGATTTTAAAAATATTTAAAAAAATTTCTGACACGTCATTTTAGTAAAATTAGAAAATTTAATGTTAAATTAATCTGATTTAAAAAAAATATTACTTAATTATAGCATAAAAAAGAAATATACAACGAATTATTAACGATTGGTACCGTAATTTTGATCCCGATACTTGATCCATGTGATGATTGACAAGTGATGACAGCTACTACGGATGATCATAAATGAAAATTACTAGAAATCTGAGTGAACCCTTTTATTTTTATTTTTACTGTTATGTCTATTTATTAGAATAAAGGGACAAAACTCTTTTTATAATAATGGCAATTTCAGTCTACTGTACATGGAAATAAGGAATGTATTAAGTAGAAAAATACAACATAAAAAATTATTTGAAAAAAAAGTGGAATCACTAAATTTATTAAACTTGGCAATTTTGAACTCGTAAATTTTGTTTCTACTTAATTACTAATTATCAAAAGGAAATAAGCTAATACAGAGTTTTGCACGATTTTTAAGCTATTATAAATTATTATAATCAAAATGTAAAACAAATAAAAAATTCTTGTAAAATTTAATTATTCATCAGAAAAAATTTATTTCTTCAGGCAATAATGACCTTAATATTACTTATTTACAAAAGCAATTAAAAGCTTTTCTAATTAAGTAATATCATAGTTTTATTGGATTCATTATTTTTCTATTCAAAGCTCATTTTAAAAAAGTTGGAACAAATTAGAAAAAAAAAAGTAGGTGATTTACCATCTCCAATGACTCTTACTTTAAACAAAAAAAAATTGTAAGGAAATAAAAAGAATTGAACGAAATTTCGGGAAAATAAGTAAGTGGGGTGTAACATATTAAAAAAAAAAATATTTTTTACTAAAATTTACTAAAAAGAAATATTTCAAAAATAATTTCATTCATTGGTGAATAAGTCCTGAAAATTTAATTAAAATCGGACAATTACTTTAATTTTACAAGAATTTCCAAATCAATGGGTTTTCAACGGGAAAAAAGCGCAAAAAAAAACAATGTTATTTTTACAGCACCGCGATGACGTAAAAAAAAGAAAACTTTAACCAAAATTTCGAACGCGTTAAAAAATATTAAAAAATATCAAAAAATAATTAAAATACACTTTGGTCTTTCATCTTAATAATAACATAAGCGTTTTGACGATAAAAATTTATTTTCGGTAAGTTTGTGGCATTTGTTTATTACGCTATGCTGTTTTCCCGCGAAAAAGTGGAGGTACCTAGATTAAATTTCATAAAAAAGGTATATAGGTACCTTTCTTATGAAATTTTATCAGAAGTGTACATAATTTATGTACATTTATTACATTTTACTGTATTATTTGTTATTTTGTATTTCCATTCATTTTAATATTATTAATTTTGATATTTCATTTATGGAAAAATGTCATAACTGAGATTAATATAAAAATAAGATCATATAAATTAAAGTTTTAGCAGTAGTTAAATTTAATAAGATGATACTGATACTTATAGGTACCCTTCTCAGTCGAAATTGAAAAATCAAATTAACTTCTCCATACGTGTTTCGCAAAAGTAAAGGCCTTAACACTAACAGCGGAGAACAATGCTGAACTCAAATAATGCAACTAAATTGTATTCTGGTTGGTCTTCCATACTTTATAATTGCTGCCCGATTATAAGCACAAAAATTACATTTTTTAATTACCATGGCTAATCTGATTGGTCCAAACGATAAGACAATGACGATCTCATCTGGACACTTTGAAAGGTTGATGTTGCTTTTAACTAATGTTACAATATTTTTAAAAACTTAATGTAAAAATCTATTATAATTAAAGAAATAACAAATAATTGTATTAAAAATACAATTTTCATTGAAAAAATTTTTTGCTTTCAGAAAATATTGTCCATATTCATAAAAACAACTAAAAACAAATAAAAGCATTTGAAATTAAATAATATATTTGTTTTATTGAGTTTTAGTCTAAATAATTTTGAAACGTGCTAAACTTAGATTTTAAGAAAAAGACAGTTGGTTGACGTTGACATAAATAAAATAACGTAACGAGGGAAGATAGCTTACAAAATTGGACATTCCACTCAATCTCACTTTAATTTTCCTAAAAGAATGAAACATTTCTGTAAAAAATGTCAGAATGTCATATTCAAACTGCAAACACAACAAAGTAAGAGATCTACATAAAAATTACATTTTTTTAAAAAGTCTGTTACTTAATCGAATCTTAATTATAATAACATCCACTTCTTAAAAACAAAACTGGTTATTTCTTTGCCTTTTTAGGAACTAATTTAAATTAATTGAAACTTTTAACATTTTTTTTGCCTTTTTAAATTACAAATAATGTGCTTCAAACTTTACATCTAAATGCCAACAAAATAAAACATTTGAGAATTTTTTTATGTATCAAATTAAATTTATGAATGAAACAAGTTCATATTAAAGTATGTTAAAGAAAATGTTGATCATACAGAAGAAAAATATTAATAATGCAAATGAAATTGTAAAAATTGCTAGAAAAATGTAAGTCTTTTAAAACAACTCTAACTATTCAGCTCTTTCTACTTTACTTTGGTTTTGGAGGTGGAAGTAAAAAGAGCTTATTATTCATCTTGGAATGGCTACTGGAGATTATCCTATTATTCGAGTAGCATTACCGTACACGCATTAGTAACACTTGTGTACATTGGTGAATAAAACCAAGAACAATTTATAACATTTGAGAGAAAACACTTTGCATTTACAGAAATTAGAATTAGGTAAGAAGAGTTTGTTCATGCAGTGAACTGAATACATATTAGAAGATAAAGAAAAGTGAAATGATGTATTACTGGTGAGTTGACTTGGTCGTACATTGCATCAGTGGTGTGGCTTCAGCCATAAAAGGTAAGAGAAGATGGAGTAGATGTTATGTCATCCGAGGAATTGGTACCAGTTGGGGAGACACTTACATTTAAGAACACCTCTGGTAATACTGTCTCATTTTGCATTTCTTATCCTTCGATAAGAATGTGCATAAATTATAACAAAGATGAAGACAGATAATTCATTTTTATGTAACTTACATTAATCCATTTTAAAATATTCTGGATGTATGTTTTGTAATTTTAATAATTTTCCCCAATTCATTTTCAGTTTTTTTTTTTTTTTTTTTTTTTCATAAAGTATACTTTGGTTGGATCTCATTTTGCTTTTGAAATAGGCTTTTCATTACTACTACTGTAATTAACTACCTAAATAAAAATAAAAAAAAAATTGAAGATTTTCAAAATGTTTCTCACATTTGTTAAATTTAAAAGGTCTTTGTTTATTTTTTAATTTACTGAGAATATTGTCTAATTGAAATGAACTTCTAAATTGATCATTGGTACCAACATTTAGCCTTATTTCAGAGCACTTAAGGATGTAATGCTAAAAGATTAGCTTATTGATAAACATTTTATGTTTAACAAGAAATTTTTATCTTTAATCTTGTTATAAATAAAATCCAGGATTTTTTCCTGTTTTCTATTTCAGCTACTGAAGTAAAATAATAATAAAAAAAATTAACTACATCCTCACAAATGTGAGCTTTGTTCCAATGCATAAATCACTTAGACTTAGTTGATTGTGAATTGAAAAAAATTACCTGAAAGGATTTTTTGTTTTTATATACTTGTAAAGGCTAAGATTTTAAAATAATTACTTAAATATTCCCAGACAATCTTATTGTCTCAAGACCTTTTGATTCTCAATTTTTGTTGGTTTGTGTTGATAAAGAAATGGATTTGCTAATTGTTGTCTCCATAAATTTTATATTTTGATGAATGTACAGTCTGAAAAAAAAAATTTATAAATTTAGTGAACTAGATAAATGGTGATGATACAGCTTATTAAAAAAAAAAGTAATTTTTTTTTTTTTTGGTAATTATTTTCAGTTTAATCTTCAGACTTAAACAAAGATGGAAGTTTCTTCAACTACTAAAGAGACCAGCAAAGTCCTTCAAGGTAAGATGAAGGTGGACATTAGAGAGAAAGGCAAAAAATATTTAAATGTGAACCTGCCTTAAAATGAATGTGTTCGTTTGATAGAAATTCAGTTTTTGTGAACACTAGCATAAGTTAGACAAGGTGCATATATTGATGAATCATTTAAGTACCTTTTTTGACATATTAGCAGTTTTAGCTATTCAATATGAAATCTCATCTTAATATGTGCTGGTACCAATGTTTATTTCATTTTTTTTCTTTTTCTCTTAAGCATACACTACAGTATATTGCCCTATTGGTTTACCATTGCCTGCTATAGGATCTCTAAGATGTCTTGCTTGTTTATTTTTATTTATTTGAAATATTGATATTGTACTTATGAGTGGAGTATAGAATTTTTTTTAACTATCAGAATAATGCTAAAATTGCTGGTTTTAATGCCAACTTAAGCCATCTTTCATCAGAACTTAAATTCTCTTTATTAAAAAATCTTTCAAAAATAAAATATACTTTTCCAAAACTTTATTTGAGGAGTACTAGCTCACTTAAATTTTAATTCATCTGATTTGAAACAATATTACTTTATTTTTAAAATATCACAGAAATGCATTTTTTAACATGGCAGTAGCTATTTATTTAAAGTGTTGACAGCTTGATTGACTGACTGAAGTTTACGTAATTTTTTTTTTTTTTTATGGTGGACATACCTATAATTTTTTTTAAATATATATAATTTTTAATTTTTAACTACCGAGTAATCTTCAAAATGTAGGAAAATATTCTCCATAATCTAATGTTTTATTAAATTTTAGATACTTTGGCTTTATTTTTTTCATAAAACAATGGTGTTCATTATATCTTATTCATGAAAGCAATTAAGTTTTTCTAATTAAATAATGTCTTAGTATTATTACATTTTTTTTTTTTTTATATATATATATATATATATATATATATATATATATAATTCAGAGCAGATTTTCAATAACTGAGTCGTGTTTTAAGATAAGAAATTGATAATTTAAATTCTCCAAGGAGTTCTGCTTATAACTAATATAAACATTAACTGGGATACGCACACATACATATATATACTAGCAGTATGACCTGTCTTCGACCGAGTCTTTCATTACTGGGAATTTTTACATTTAGTTGGAGCAGTTTAAGTTTAAAGTCAGCCCAACCCAAAAAATCGGTATTAGTAACGGCAATTGGGTGCAACTGAGCCCTTCCCTAAATGGGGCGGGGTTAACAATTTGAAAGGGCTGTTTTTGTGTTCTCAATCTTGTTTCAGCCTCATGCACTGCAGCAGTTGAAGAGATGTTTCTCCTCAGCCATTGAGTCCTTTAATCATCATTTTCAGCCTCGCATGCAGAGGCGTTCAGGTATGCTCTTCTGGAAAGCCGATGGCTACATTGTTCTTCAGACTTAGTGGCTCTGATTGAAGCATTCCGTGAGGCATTTTGAGACAGGCAAACTGAACGTTCTAAAGACAATTTGTTATCTCTAAGCCACATGGTGGACCTGGCGGCAGCGATTTTGTGACCTAGGCAAGTTCTTTTCTTTGGTGGCATATCTTAAGCAAGTTTGAATTATCAAATGGAATGCGTGGGCAAATCCCAGAAGAGAATGCTGTAAAGCTACAAGGATCACTAAGTTCGAATAACTTTAGGAAAGGTTGGAAAAATAAATGTTGAGTAATAAAAAAAAGTAAGCTTACTTATTACTATGATGAATGCAATACAAAAACTGGCAGGACAATAAAAAATTTAAATTGAGAATGGCTATAAACAACAATGAAAGCAACACTTTAAAACTAGTAGTAGTAGGCTTTATGCAACAGAAAAGATAACCTCACTTGAGAGAGATTGAACGCTTGTCCAAGAGAAGGGGAATGTGTAATTTGGACTCAAAACTGGCACTGAAGAATTATCTATGAAACAAAACAAAACATTCATTGAAAACTGAGGAAACACATAAACAACATTTGATCTCTCTCACACACACACACTCACATTTTGAGAATTTTGTATATATATATATATATATATATATATATATATATATATAAAAATAGACAATCGGAAAGTAATACTTGGTTCTTGTCGATGTGTTTTATCATTTGACTTTATCAAGATAAGTGATAAACAAAAGCGAAATGTCATGTAGTTAGATGAAATGCAAAAATTTTAAAAGATGCTCCCATATAAGCCTCTTTTAAAATTTTTGAATTTAATGTAACTGCACAACATTTCTCTTTTGTTTATCATCACTTGCCTTAATAAAGTCAAATGACAAAACCTGTTGGCAAGGAATATTTTCTGATTGTCTATTTTATTCAATTTGTCTTCTCTACAGATATATTCTGAGAACTTTAATACACACACACATAGGTAAAATGGCTAATCTAACTCACATTTCCTTGATTAAAATAGCTACCAAGATCATTCACTTAAGCTTAATCTCCATTAAATTCAGCTGTTATCTTTGTTGCAAGTATTTTTTCATATTTTTGACTTGTGAATTAAATGTTATGTTTTCATATTGTTTAGTTTCTTTTCTTTTCTTTAAGTTGCAACATTTTATCTATGTAAAGATCCCCACTAAAAAAAAAAAAATTAACAAATTTTTGAATTACACAGTGAGGGATTAAAAATAAGTTAATGAAATCAACTAGTGGTCACCAGATGTCCAAACAGAAAAATACAAAACTAAATGTATTTGTTGATAAAGAAATTTTTCTTGCTTGTTGGTTCATAAACCATTAAATGCATCTGTATTTATGGAGGGAAATGAAGTTTGACACAAAATGCATCACATAATTGTCAGCATGATGCAATTTACAACTCCTACTTTAACTCTTATTTTGTGTTGTCCATTAGGTGTATGTGCCTATGTAGAAGTCCGTTCCAAATGTGAAAATCGAAGCAAAGTAATTGCAGAGGAATTACGGAAACTTGGAGCCCACATCAATGATAAGTTGAATGTTAATGTCACTCATGTTGTCTTTAAAGACGGCACTAACCGAACATGGGAACGAGCCAAGAAACTTAACATTCCTTTGGTTTCTGTTCTTTGGGTGGATAGGTAAGTATTTATTTCAAAGTTTTTACTTAGGGATTTGGTGAGGTAAAGGTTAATGTATCTTGTGAATAGCTTTTGAGAGCTGCTTATAGCTGCTTGAGAATTGAAAGCTTCAGTTATTAATGACTAATAGATCAAAAAAAAAAAGTTAATGTAATTGGGATGACCAGTATTAATCAGTCAATCAGTATTAATCTAATTATATTGAGATTACAGCAACATCATGTGGAAACATTGATTCCTGTATGATCATCAAAGTTAAGCAATGTCAAACCTAGTCAGTACCTAGATGGGTGACTGCTGGAGAATTGGGTGGTGCAGGTAGTGTAATGGATAGTGACTCAGAATTATTAACTGGAGAGCCGAGTTCCAATTCCTATTGTGTTCATTATATTCACTTATGTGCAAATACACTTGGTAAAGGTATGAATTCACCTCTTCTCTCCCAGTTATGGGTTAATTAATAAGACTTGTATCTCTAAACCAAAACTTATCTCCAAAAATATTCTAGCAATCTGAAAATATTTTCTGGTTTTAAATAACCTTCAAAGGGTTTGATAGTCTGTAGAAAATGAACCAATAATTTGTATTGAGAGTGATTTGTGTGTTTTGATAAAATGACCTGTGAAGATAATCTTCAAAGAAATCCTTTAACGTTGAACTTAGCAAAATGATGATTCAAGCAAGAACTAGCTTCAAGAAGCTGGTTTAATAACAAGAGAAATTTATTATAAAAAAATTGTGGGACAAAATCTGGTTCTTAGTAGCAGGAATTTTACAGCTAGCTAAAATTGGTCTCATTTTAAGTTTGCTGTATTTTAACAGCTAATTAGTTAAATAACCTAATGTAAATATTAAATTTTGTTACAAGCTATCAACAACTTTTGTCTACTACTTGTTTGTTTCATATTCTATTTTACTTATAGAATCCAAGATATACAACCAATGTTAAAGGTTCTAACTTTACATTCAACTCTACATTCATGTAGAGTTAAAACATTGTGCAAATTATAATAACGTATGTGGGTTCTCTTTGAATTCTTCTGATAACTGCTCTGTATGTGAAATTAACTGATTTTGCTATAAATAATAGAAACACAGTAATATTATTTTTACATTGGGGGGGGGGGGTGCGCATACATGCATGTACCACACAGTTATTTTACTTAACTGCCTCAGTTTGGTTTTCATTAGATCTGTAATTATTTTCATCATTATTGTGGTATTTGTTTATATATGTACATAGGTAAATTGTTAAAGTATAAGTATTTCAGTAGGCATTTGAATAAAAATGCGCAAGAAACCTGTAAACATTTGCAACATGTAAAATAGTCAAAAAGATCACTTTGTAAAAGAAAATTTATGACTACATAGTCGCATGACTTGTTGAATAAATGGGCATTTTTAAATGGAATTTGTATAATTCCCAATAACAACAATAATAAAAATAAGAACAGAGCAAAACAATACAAGAAATGAACATTGCAAATAAAAGTAACTATAAGACAATAGAATACGCTGTTTTAAAAAAATCCCCAAAAAACAACAGTGTTCATACGCAGAGATACAGTAGAGTGGTTATAAACCTGACTTCAAGGTGAAAAAGAACGTGTGGGTTAAGACCAAGAAATTATCCATCTTTTATTGATTAAGAAATTCCAGCATGTATCATTCCTGGATGATTGTACCCAACATGTAGTTTTATTTGTGCTCAAACACTAATTGCTAGTGAGAAATGTGCAACTACTTTATCCACCAAACCAGATGTTCAATACTTAAGTTATTTATTATGTGTATTTTTAATGGGTGGATATTGTCAATATATTTCATGTATTTCAATGTTTTGTTCATTGAGTTGTAGTTGTTATAAAATCTATAACTTGATACTTTTCTAAGTTTTATCTTTAATTACATTTAATATACTGTTGAGCCAAAACATTATCAAAAACATGTGACAAAAATGACAGCTACTGTCTCTTAACAGCTGTGCATGTTGGGGTCATAGGTAGGAAAGTCATCGTCGAATATTTCGTTTTGATGTGCTGAATGGTGCATTTATGGACAAGAAGAATGATTTGAGTAGCTTTGATAATGATCAAATTGGTATGGCTAGAAGATTAGATTTAAATATTCCTATAAGAGCATAGCTTATGAAGTGCTCAAATTCAATTATGGTGAAAATAATCAACTGTGGTTCCAGGAAGGAAGGAAAATTCACCAACCACTGACAAAATACCAAATGGCCAGGATTTATTTGATGTGAGAATAAAAGAATTTTTTTTTTTTTTTTTTTTTGAATTGAGTGGGAGATGAGAGAATGTCACTTCTCTTATCCTGAATATTCAATAAGGTGCACAGAAGAAAACAAAGAAGACTCTGAAGTGAAATTTGAAAGGAACAAATATTTACTACATTAACACAAAAAACAATAGAAGAGAATACAAGTTTTACAGATAAGTTTGCACAAAATGTTCCTATTGTACACCTTATTAAACACAACCGATTAAAAAGAATTTTTATTAACCATTTGGCTTTCAGTTAATTTTTTTGTAAAACACTTCTCTTAAAAGCAAGTGTAATAAACAAACCAAGGCCAGTATATGTTTATTTATTTTTATTTATCTACACGTTTTTTTATTAATCATTTGTTTAATTTACTTTTTTTTTTATATAAATTTTTATATCCTCTCCCTTTAAGGGAAAGCAATAAACAAACTCAGTGTATTGTATTATTTTTAATTTATATTACTTTCTTATAAACATTATTCTATAAGAAGTCTTTCCCTCCAAGTACAATACAACAGGAGAGCTACTCTGGAACAAATTGAAAAATCTCTTTAATCAAGGTGATGGAAGGAATATGTCACAACACAATGTACATCAATCCTTGTTGCATATGAGGCTGTGTAGCCGCAGATCAAAATGCATGTGTTAACTAATGTCCATTGCCAATAATATCTTGTGTGCCTGTGAGCATTGGAACTGGACCATGTGTCAATGGAAGAAGGATGCCAGTTCTCTTGAATAAGGTGAATAGCAGGATGTTTGTGTGTGGGTATTCTGGGAAAGTGATGGCACCAGGAGGCATTGTAGGAAAATAAGTTGGTAGAGGCAGTATGATGGTTTGGGCAAAGTTCTACTAGGAAACACTGGGTCCTATCACTCATATGGAAGGTGTTACCTAACTCGACATCATGAAAGGCCAGATTTACCTGTTCATGGTAATAGTCTTCCACAATTGTAGCAACATTTTTCAGTAAGACAATACACTCTGCCATACTGCATAGATTTTATAGGAATGATCTCAAAATATGAAAAGGACTTTAATATCTTGTCCTGGTCACCAAACCTGAGCACTTATGGAATAAGTTAGATCAGTGCTCGGCAACCTTTTTCTGTGTAAGGCCCACTTTTCAACACTGGAAATCTGGAAAGCTCACCATCCAATAATTTAAAAATTAACGGATTAAATTTAAACGATGTTTATTCAAGTTTCAGCTACTCACACTATGAATGAAGATAAATAGAAACTTTCTATTTATAACTAGTGTGTGTGTGTGTGTGTGTGTGCAAAAAAATAGAGAAAAATTTTCTTTCTCTCTCTGTGGGGGAGCAGTCATTATTACCATATTCTCTGTATTAGTGATGCATATGCCACAATTAATTTTTTGATTTAAGATGTGTGTCATTAATATAGTGCATTAATAATTAGAAAATTTACAAAACAACCTAATTTGGATACTGAGTGGATATTACAGTGCATGATTATAATGTTGCTAGAGGTGCATCATAAATAGAAAGTGTGCTACAAATTGAAAGTGTCAACAATAACAAGAATATTGTAATTACAGTGAAATGCTTAGTTAACATTGGTATTTTGATGGCTGGTCTTGCCACTACAAAAATTTATGGGTGTCAAGTTAAATGTCCACCAGCAAAAGCTGATGCTCACCCACCACCAAAATAGTCAAACAGCCACTGTTAGACCACCAAGTTCACTCAGCATAAGCTCTACCTTGTAATGTACAGTAGTTGAATGACTTGTTAACATTCTCACACCAGATTGTATAGGAAGCATTTGAAGGGCTAGTAGAATTCTTATATACCTGATGGTGTAAGAGCTGTTTTGAAGGCATACTGGAACCAACATCTTATTATGTAGGTGGTTATGTAGTGACTCATCAGTGTGAGTGAGTGTGTGTGTGTGTGTGTTTAAAATGAGAAAGAAAGTAAGAATAGAATAGAAAATAATTTAATCTTATTTTTATTATATAAAACCATGGCAGAAATCAATACTTCTTGATGTCTTTCAGTTTCACACCATAAGTAATCATCAGATGATATGCTACTCCACTTTATATGGGCTCTATAAATAGGCTGCTGGGGTCGGGGGCTTAGAGGGAGTGTGAAAAATATGTGGTAGGTGGGGAATTTTTTTTTTTTTTTTTTTTTTTTTCCTCAGGATTAATGAGATTATTTACAGTCCTGACCTTGAGTTTTATTTACTTGACATTAGCTATCAGCATCCTATATATAATACCCACACAAGGAGGATTAGCACACGATTTTATGATTTATGATTGTTTAAGCCAGTGGTGGATAAACTTTTGAGAGCAAGGGCCACATCAGTGGGCCATGAAAAGCCAAAGGGCTGCATCTTTTAAAATTGGGTGGTGCACTCTAAGATAATACAACATATAGACAGCATGGTTAATAAAAACAAATTCATAATCTGGCACAAGCAATTTAATGGGAAAAATGTTTCTGGTCACAATTCTGCTTTACAATTCTTTTAAAGTCTGGCACAAAGTTAGTGAACTTGCCATCACTTGCCTGCCTTTAAAACAAAGTTAATTTTGCTTGTAAAGATTTGAGATGCTTATACATTTTATGAGCTAAAAGTTCCCTTCCCTGTAATTTCACATTTAGCTCATTCAACATTTCGAAAACATCAGTTGCTAACATTAATTTCATATGTCCACTCATCACGGTCCATTTTTGTAATAAATTAACAAGAAATTCCTTTCTTATCGAGAAAAAGCAGAATTTCTTTTTGTAAGTCCCACACTTGCTTCAGCACTTTGCCAAGATTGAACCATCGTACATTGTTGTGATAGAGACCATCCCCATGCCCAGCCTCCATATCATCCAGTAGGGATTTGATTTGTTTGTGATAGAGTGCTCTTACCCTGATGGTGTTTACTACACTCACTACTGGATCCACTACAGACTTCAGGTTAAGTGCTGATTTATACAGATTTTCTTGTAAAATGCAGTGGAAAGACAACAAGGATTGATTAGGATTGTCTTTTCTAATCTTATCTTCCAGGAGTTTAACATGCTCACATTTTTCCCATGTTATGCCCAGGCACCATCTATTATTATGCTTGTCAATCTATCCCATGATAATGCACTTTTTTAATTTGCATTGGCCACACATTCATACAAATCCTGATTGGTTGTTTGTATGCTTGTTCAATTTTGTAACATATTCTACAGCATCTTTTTTTTTTTTTTTTTTTTTTACATTCTTCATTGGTCATGTTACGGCCAACATCCCTGTTTTGTTTGGTAGTGTTGCTTTAAATTGTACTCCTTTAACACTGCAATTGTCTCCTGGCACAGTAAAAACACCGCTTTATTCTTAGAACTAGTGAAGAAATACTTGCGTATCCATTCTTCATTAAATGCATGGCACTCATTCTCAATTTTATGTTTTTTAGGAGGCATTGTTTGTAGGGTTGGAGAGATGTTGCGCAAACAACTATCAATAATAACTGTGCATGTGCAATATCATACGCATGCACAGAAAGTATGCAACCATCAGAAAATGGGGCATAGATTTCTATGACACTGAAAAAGTTAGCCTTGGTTAAAGCATAAACATATTGACTTTCACAAAAATTTATTGACTTTGTTTTTCTAATTTGCTGCAGGCTGCAGTTTGCCCACCCCTAGTTTGAGCCATGAAACAGCTTACAGTGTTGATTGCTATGTGCATACTGTTTATATAGAAAATTTTAAATATATTTTTATCACTTGATAAAGAATTATTAATCATAAAATATCTGCGCTCTCTCACTGAAAATGTTTTAACTTGGAAAGAAAATTAATGCATCATTATTACAATGTCAAATAGGTGGCTTTTATGCTTTTGTTATATCAGTGATTGATTTTTGAAACTTGTTTTGTAGTTGTAAAAAAACATTGGAGCATGTCAATGAAAGTGTGTTTTGTGCGGAATTTCCAAATAAAGATCAGGAAGAAAAGCTAAAATTGTTTCCTGTTAAAAGAACGGTAACACTACATTTCTTTCTCTATTTTATTTTTACATTTTTTTTTTTGTTTTACAGCACTTTTAGGAATGGAAAGCAAAGGATATGAGTCAAATAAAAAAAAAGAAAATTCATTATTTCAAATCACTTACTTCAATTGTCTCCAAAACAACCTGAAATAACAAATCAGTTTTAAAACAAGCTTACAGTTATTCTGAACAACCACTTGTCTAGATCCTTTGTAACCAACATAGGTGTCCCTGAGGGCTCCATCCTTGGTCCTACCCTGTTTTTAATTTTCATTAATGACCTTCCCAATGATATCAGCTTTATCTATGCTGATGACACAGCCATTTATTACTGCATCGATAGTAAGGCTGAGTATTCTGACAAGGTCAGAATGATGGTCAATGTCCAAAACTATCTTAAGTCTGTCATTAACTGGGGTAAAAAATAGCTTGTTAATTTTAACATCTCCAAAACTAAACAGCTTTCCATTAATTATCTGAGAGATCTCTCTCTGCTTTCCATCAGCATGGCTGATGCTAACCTCCAGGAAAGTGACTTGTGCCTTCTCAGGTTAATGTTCTCAACTGACATGAAGTGGAAAGACTATATTAAAGCCATTGCTAGGTTAGCTGCTAAGAAAGTTGCTTCACTGTGTTGTGCAAGACAATTTTTCTCACCAGAATCTATCTTACATATCTATGAGTCTACTATTCATCCACACTTAGAATATTGCTGCATTATTATTGGTCCTAATTTGGTGTCTCGGCTTCTGTCACTTTCCACTACCCTAAGGTTGCCTCTCTGTGTATTTTCTATAAATACTTTCATGGTAATTGTTTGAATAAGCTCTTCACTATGTTACTTTTTGAATTTAAGCACAGGACTAGACTGGCATTAAGATCTCCTCAATTTATGGTTGAGCTGGCCTGATGTAACCATAAATTTTATGCTAACATTTTCTTTTCTCACACTTCTCACTTGTGGAAATCCCTTCTGGCTCCAAGCTTCTCTGCCTGACTTTAATCAGCAAAAATTTAAATGCAATGTCAATCGCTATCTACTGTCCTTGATTGCACTTCCTGCTCATTATTAATGTTTCTGTTCCTAATTCTTCCACACCCTGTAACCCCTTGTGTCTTAGTGGCTTTACTGCTTTGCATGAAGTGACACCAATTTAAAAGAAAAAAGTTGTTCAAAGATGTAAGTTAATTTACTTAATTAATCTATACATATAAAAAATATAATTCTTTGCTATACACTAATAATAATTAATTTTTTCATGTATATTTTTATTGTAGGACTAATTCATTGTTTTAATTTCTAATTTTATATTTACATTTGTTGGTATACTATTATTATTATAAGAACAACTTTTAACTTCATATATTTTCTGTAAACATTTGATTCTTGAATTGAAGCTGATATGACAAATTAAAAACTGCACAAGTTATAACTAAATACAGTCATTATTAAACGATTAGATACTTTTTGAACAGACTTTATGTTAACACTTTGATAAAGTAATAAGCCTTTTGGATTGCTGAATTTACTGTTATTTTTTAACAAGTGAAAGTAAATCCAGCTTTTTTTCTGCAAGAAATTGTTCATTTAAGAATGGCACACAACTGGCAGCCATTTTTACCAAAACCCACAATAAGTCATTTTTTTCCAGATCAGAGAACACTACTTGTATTAGTCTAAGAAAATTGCTTCAAACTGCCTACCTGACTTATATCTTCATGTACAACCCTGTCTTCTCAAGTAGCTAGCATTAACCTTATAATATATTGTAGTTGACACTGTCCCCACTCCACTGTCTTCATCTATAGCTGCCCTTAATCAGTTTTTCTTTTAGTCTTTAGTGTACTTTTTCATAATTAAATATTTGATGCATCAATGAAGAGCTTTGAATTCATGTGATCATTTTAGACATTTTACATGCCCAGAGGCCTAAGCTAACTTGATACTTTTATAGTTGGTAATATGAAAAACATATTAAACACTTTCGTTTATTTTTACTTCTGTTTACATGTTAAAATCAAAAATATTTTTATTGTATATATTCAAACTTTTAAAATAAGCTTATATATATATATTATAGAAGAGAATACTTAGTTACATATTGATTAATTTTTTCATAATCTGCATGTGTTTCTTCCAAATTATGTTGCTGTTAGCTAACAAAAAAAAAAAAAAAAAAAAATGAAATTTTTACTTTGGTTTCAAACCTTTGTTTATAAAATCAGTAATCCAAACTATTTATTCAACAAGTACACAAATTGTTTTAAAAAATTTAAAACATGATCACCTAAATTTCTTCCACATTTTAGAATAAGGGACCTACATGCTCATTGCATAACTCCGAATAAAAAAAAAAAAAAAAAAAATCATATTGTTACTGATTTGAAGGTTTACATTTTTAATTAGAAATTTCGATCAATGCAACCCAAAAATTTAACTGAAGAGTTTGAGGAGAGCTCCCAGAGATGTCAACGAAGAAGAAAACGAAAAGACAAGAATAAAATTCTGCAGAATTCTTACTCCAGTGAACCTGCACTGTCACCTATAACTGTAAGTATCTTTGCTTATACTGTCATGTCTATATGTGATGGTATTAAAAGAAAAAAAAATACAATTACTTAATCTAACACATAGTTTCTATCATTTTCTTCAAAGTAGTCTTTTATGCTGTTTGCATAATGACTCATAACAGTAGAAGCAATGGTCTGTATTATATTTAGTTTGTGTGCACTGCTTAGATTCTCCAAAATCTTTGCTAGTATTTCATATAATGTATGGAAATCTTAAATATGTGTTTCAATAAGAATGTTAAGATTTCTTCCAGTGAAACAAATCTTTTTTTTTTTTTTTTTTTTTTTTTTTTTGGATATATATTATTCATTTTAAAACATACTGATAGGCTTCTTAATATTCTAAACATAATATATCAAAATGCTCTTTCAAAACAGTAAAATCTCAGACTCTTATAATATTCATTTTGAAGAACAACTAAAAAATATCATCAAATCTAGGGGATGTGCAATTATTTGACATTTTGTCTTTCAATACAAGATTACTTTTTTTTTTTCTTTTTTTTTTTCATTTTAATCATCTCACAGTCGAGTTAAAATGCTTTAAAATAGTATTGCAAAATAAAGGAGATGTTATTTTGACTTTTCTATATTTACAAAAGTAAATTGTTTTATTTATAATGGACATGCTGACAATTTCATTTTCTAACAAGAAAAATTGTTTTTTTTTTTTTTTTTTATATATATTAGGTTCAAATTGATTGTATGATGTTAAAATCTGATCCATCTTTAACTTTGTAACTTCTGCTACTGTGAACATACTTATCTTTATGAAACTTACATTGCTGTTGATAAGACGCTGGTCTCTAAAGTTAACTAACATTTAGTGCTATTTTCAAGCCTATGTAGATATATTTTTATTATATTGTGTGTTGGAGATGCCATTTACCTTTGTACTGCAGAGTATCTAATGAAATGGTGGCACCCTTGAGAAATTACGGTCAGTGTCTTTATAGTCATTTATTATCAGTAAATGGCAACTTCCTATTTTTCTTAAAACAAGCCAGCACAACCAGCCAACAATGCTATAATAATGAAACAGTGAAAGGGTTATGAAATAAAAAAGAAGTGTAAATTTAGTAGAAAGCTGTTCGTTTAGACTGTCATCTTAAACAGTGCCAAACAATTTTTTTTTCTTCTATGACTGTTGTAGATCAATGTTATTTTTATCATAATGGCCCAGTATAAAAAATATAGGTTATCTTCCCTTGGTTGATAAAATCCTGAAAGGGAGAGATGAATCCATTTATCTGATAAATATGGATAAGACTCAAATTTTGGTACCAAAGGTGAGAGACCTGAAGACTGTCAATGTGAAAGGATGCATTATAGGACATCAACTCCTATATTTTACGGCCAGTAAGTGAAGCACAAACAAGAGACACCTACAAATAAATCTTAGTAAATTCAGTAGACACGAAAAAACTTTTTACAATTCTGTACAAACTGAGCTCCAAATTAAATAAGTGGTTTCTGAAACCTGATCGGATACAGCAAGTCATGTGGTGTGCTCTCTACTATGTCAGCATGGTTGAACTCCAAATGACCTGGAAATAGACCAGGGCTTGGATTATTGAGTACATGCCTACGTATAACTCGGATAAGATTCATAAGCCAAGCACCTGTTGTCAAATAGCAATAAAAACGGCTTGTCAGCAACTAGATCTGCAATGACAATGAACCACACCAGCCTCGATCAACAACAATGACATGTACCATGACAACATGTGTGTTAGTGATGAATTTTCTATATACATTGTCACGATGAGAGTAAGTCTTATCTTCCCTCTCTTTGTTCATTGTGTTTTAAAATTTTTGCTATCACACGCAATTAGTCAGCTGTCACACATGTTGCATTAGCATGTGTTTCACACATATTGGCATACCATCCCACTTGATTTCCTCACTTGTAATAAAAACACTTTTCAGACTCACTTGCAACATATCATTTTGAACAGTTGAACTATTGGTCTCTTTATGGCCACAACAAAGAACATTTTTTTTTATATGTAAATAAATGTATCTGACTGTAAAAATGTTACTGTCATATTTACCTTAACTGGGAACACTGCACTGAATCATTAAATTATTTTTTTGTTAGCCCTGCTCCTTTGATATGATGCCTCACATTACAACTCCTCCAAGTATGAAGGCAAAATTGCTTGAGCTAAGCAAATTTAAGGGTAAGTCAATCTTCCTATAATTTGTATATTTTTCCTACTGTCTACTTTTTCAAATTGTTTTCTTGTAAGATATCCTCTTGTTTTTGACAATATTTAGTTTTACAATTATTAAATGGATAATGGTTGTAATCATTTCAAAGAAGATTTTTTTTAAGTTGATTCTTTTCAATTCTGTTTGCTGTTCTTGGATTTTGTTTTGTATTTATAGGAAGGCAAACCAGATTATACCTTTTGTCCTGCTACCCACACATTGTTAAAAATTAGAATAAACTAGAATAGCTGGATATGGTGGCTATGGGAGATATTTTAAAGTATTAAGCCCATTTTCATTGCATAGTTCCAGATCTTTCCTGGAGTTTTTTTTTTCTTTTGGATATCCAAATTTGAAAAAAACTTAACAACTTGCATATATGTGGAAATCTTTACAAATAATTTATTTGCACTTGTAATGCAATAGGTTAGGTACAGCAGTCAGAATTATTGCTTCTGTTTTTTGAATGAGATGCGATTGGCCTACTTCTTGGTGTAAAAGAAAACACCTTTCACACATCCAACTTGCAAGAAATACAAATTGTTATCTTACGTCTTCTCCAATCTAATGGTTCAGCTAAATACTATGCTTTAATTATGGAATAAAACATATTTGTCTTTTAAGCACTTAATATTACTAAAAATAAGTTAGCACAACTTTTGAAATTCTTCATCTAAAAACAAAAACTTTCAAAATTTTAAACAACCAATTAGCATCACGCACAGACACACTCTCAATGTATGTCCAACTACTTTCTATCACATGGAATAATGGTCCAGAAAATCAGTAGTTGATAGTAAAACAACTACAGATGAGAAGGGTATCCATAAGTGATATGAAAGTGAAAGAGTGGTTCACACCAGTGTAAATATCATGAAATAATAATACTTCATATTCTTCAAACTAAAAACTGTTTCTGCTAAAGGACTAAATCTGAACTGACTCCTTTTAATTCATTAAAAAATTGTAATTAAATTGAAAAAGTATTTAGTATCTGCATAAAATTTTTTTATCAAGATCAATTTAAAAAGCAAGTCAATTTTTTATAAATAAAACAAAGCAATATGTATGAAAGACGAAGAAGCTAGAACTTGATATTTCTTTTCTGTTTTCATCAGATAAATAAATTTTCTTTTCTTCCAGATAAAGATTCTAGCTCTGCTGAAGAAGATACAGATGACATTAAGAGAAATCTGTTTAGTAAGTAATGATTTTTTTCTTCCAGTTGTCAAAACAGTTTTTTGTAAAAGAAAGTTTTTATATTAACAATTTCTGTAGACTTTATGGTATTTTTTATGACAGTTTGAAGTGAATATATTAGAACCACAAAATTAATGCTTGTTTTGATTACCTAAAACTTGTAGATGTGGCAATATTCAGTATTTATATTCTATTGACAAATATAGCTTTCTTTGATGTCATTATATAAGTATTATGAAACAATACATAACCATTTGGTAACTATTGAAAGATTATTGTAATATTATTTATAAACAGATTATACAGTAGCTGGTGACCTGTTCTCATGGGGAGAGAAAGAGAAATCAAAAAAAGGGACACTTTCTTTGAAATAATTTGATCATTTCTATCTGTATGAAAGGACAGGTAAAAAGGACCTCAGTGTAATGTTTGCTGTCATGATATGACATACATGTCTAAAGAATGTCAAACACATTTGAATGTTTGAGTGCCATTATGAACAGTGAGATGACTGGCCCAAGGCAAATCTTTATTATGATTCTCATTGGTTAATAAGGGAATTGGCTAAGAGAGATGAGTTTTATATTTGCTAAATACATTACATCTTCCCTCTTGAATAAGCTAACTTTATGGGAGTTTAAATTTTTGTGAACCATCATGGGTAAACTAACCTTGTGTTTGTTTGAGGAAGTCAGCAATGTTGGTCACCTAATAACTTGTCATGGTGTTAAACCAAACCCAGAATGTGTATGTACAGTGATTAATATGTCACAAACAAGCAAAAAATACTGTGATTTTGGGGAATGGTCACTTGTGTTGCCAAATTCATCCTGAATTTACCAGACATTTCTTCACCACTAAGTGGACAATCACATGGGTCGACTACCCTCATGTTTGTTTGGCATTGTGCTGGTTTGATTACCCAACTACTTCTGGTCACAGTTCTGTTAGAATCTGGTCATGTTTATTTGAAAGTAGCTGTTCATCTACAATTGGTTCTTTCTGGCTTGGTTCTTGAAGTAGTCTATGTATTTTCGTTTTGGATTTCACATACAATCCTTTCTTTTACTAAGTCATCCTGGAGATTGCTAAATTCACAATCTTTAGCTTTATGTCAGACAGGAATGGGTCATATTTTTCCTTGTTTGGTAGTCTTCACAGAATTTTTATTTTAAAAAAAAATTTTTTTTACACATTGAAACTGAGACAATAAAAATACAAACTCAAATGAATTGAAAATTTGTGTTGAGGTTGTAGTCCAGCTACATGTAAGAATGTTGTGATCTGTATCAGCCTTTCTTTTTGCTATCCCTCCAGTGACGAGCTAACAAAAATTGTATTGTTGCTCCCATACTTTGTAAGTTTCCTTCAAAATTTATTTATTTTTTTGTTTCAATCTCAGTTTTTCTTATTTTGTGTTTACTCCTTTGAAGTTATTTCTGGGTATGCATGTGAGTGTAAATTTATTGTAATAGTGATGCAACTTTGTTTCCAATGTTGGTTTGTCTTGGCCCCTTTTGTATTTTTTTTTTTTTTTTTGTACTTGTGGGAGGTTGCATTATTCTGTCACCATATTATATGACGTCTAAAGAAATAAGTTGAAGACATTTGAATCTGCTACGCAACATTATGAATGGGTGATGACTGGCTAAAGGCAAATCTTTATTATGATTTTGACTGGTTAATAAAGGAATGGTCTAAGGAAGATAATGAGGTTTGTAGTTACTAAATGTTTCATTTGATAAATGTTTTACTGGTCACATGTGTCTCCTGAACAAATCCACATCAGTGTATGACATGTGTTTAATTGGTCATGTTATTGAATATGAGATGTATCATCTGCTTATCTGTCAAGTTATCTAACATTTTATGTGTCTTTGTAAAATCTCTAATTTTTTTTCTTTGAAGATTTTGAGCTGCACCTTGTATATTAAATAAAAGAAAATGATTGGAAACAAGGCATATGGTTTCTAATATAACTGTTTAACCCTTTTACTCACCATAATTTTAAACTTTTGTATTATTAGGTTTCTTTATCTTAGGAATACAAGGTGGTGTTGAAAAGTTCTTGACTAAGTAAACCTGACAAAAAACTGATTACTACAGTTTGGGATTGTATGTTGTTTTGGGAAAGCATTCATAACTGCTTTCTGTCAAATTTGAAAATTTACTGTTTCAGAAGATTCAGTTTTTTTCATACATGCAATATATATTAACATATAGCAATTTTGTCAACTAATGAAAATGTTGTTATAGAAAATACATTAGAAATTACACAACAGCCTCAGAATATTGTTCAATGTAAGAAAAACCTGTCATGATTTCTTTGCTTTATTTGCAGATAATGCGGATAATATAAGTCCCTATACCTTTCAAACACCATTGTCACATTCAAATTCCACATCTCCAGTCTCTTGCCAGAGAAACTTTTCTGATATCCTTTCTAGTAATTTATTGCCAGAGCTTCCTTGTACAATGAATCAAAAGGAAAAGTCTAAATCATTTGGCCACCTCAGTGATGTAAAAACATCTTCAGAAAATCTATCCAACAGCAGGAGGAGCTGTAATGTAAACAACCAAAGAACAGTTTCACAAGATTCTTGGCGAGAAAATTCCCAAGTTCAGAAGCAGAAGAGTGAGTGTGACAGCACAAATAACCATCAAGAGTTATCAAAACCTCTAAGTGCCATCTCTGCTAACACTTGTAATTTAAGCATGGAAGATTTCATAATAAATAAGCCTGTTCATAGGAAGAGATATAAGCACAGAGAGACTATGAATGTTCTTGGTGTTAATGAGAGTCTCTTTCATGGCATCAGACACACAACGTGTAACTCTGAGCCAAGTAAAAAGGCAGACATGTCACAAGCTAAACACATAGAAAGTACTACTGTTCCACAAACTTTGTCGTTTTCAAATGCAGAACTGATGACTTGTCACAAAAATTTAAAAGAAAATGGAGACTCGTTTTCCAGCACCTCAGCAGACAAGGATAATGTCTGCGCACAAAGTAGTGTCGAAGAGAAACTGCAACAAGAGCTAGATTGTTTGAAAACAGATGGCATTACCTTTGATAATATGTCACAGTGCAGTTCTCCCTCTCAGGCATTTGCTGCAGAACTAACATCAGTGTTGTTGGCCCCAGTTTCAGAGAATCTTTCAATTATTAAAGAAAAGAAGAACCTTCCTACTTTTCAGAAGCCCATCAAGAAATATTTAGTGATGACCAGCATGAGTTCAAGGTAAATATAAAATCTTCTATCAACTAAATTTCTTTTTGATTAGTCAGATGGAATGACAAACTATTGTTTATGTAACTTATGATGTCATAGGTAGGATTCAAGGAATAAATACATCAAAACTTTAATTCTCCCATTCATTTCAATACAGTTATCCATTGAAACTGAACTTTCAATAGGAGAGTTGCATTTTTTTTTTTTTTTTTTTTTTAAAGCTGTTTTTCTTGGCTCTAAACAATAGTTTATATTTTCTTTTTACTTGAAATTTTCCTGCAATCTCTTGGGCAATGTGAAAACCATTTTAGCAAAACTTCAGTGATTGATTTTCTTTCACTGCAGTCATTTGTTCTTAAAATTAACAACTACAAAAGTCAACTGATAGAATTCAATTCAAAATGTTTTCTTACTACAAATAACAATAATAATTCACTTGGAAAGTTGATAATCCTGGTAGCCAATGGCTATCGACAGATTTGATTATATGAATCTCTCAATTAGTGTGGTTAATATGTACGTCGGTAACGATAAAAAAATCAATTATCAATTACTATGATTAAACTGAAGAATATTTTACTACACTAATCGAGTATTATGCATGCACTAATTTATGCATAAGCAGTTTTCACGAAGCATTTATTATTGATTGCTTCTACTATGAATGAAATTAATTTTTTTTCTTTTTCTTTTAATATTTAAAGTTAGGAATTTCATTGAATCAGTGACAACAGCAAAAAGCATATGAAAAATCTTTACAACAAGAGATGCATAAATAGGATTCTTTCCTTATCTACTCAAAAGAACTGCTTTTTGTTTTACCTCAGTTTCTTTTGTTGACAAGGTGGTGGTTAACAAATAAAGATTATAAAAAAAAAGGGGGCTGAATCTAATATTTTGATGAAAAACTAGAACAGCATCACACACTAGCATGGCTTATGATGTAGATCATTAAAATATTCTATTAACAGAGGGAGTGGGTATTCAGTTTGTTAAAAGAAATCTATAGTGTCTGTTTTACAATTCCAGCTGACAAAGATTATCTGCCTGTGGTGTGTTAAATAAGTTAGCATTAATTGTATTTATGATGAAGTGGTGAAATGTTAGAGTATGGTATGCTTTTAAAGCCAGTATTATTTGTTAGTTATTATGCTACTGTTTTCTCTTTAGAAAGGTATGTATCTTGAAACCTCCAACCATACTACTGGATATATTTACATAAATGTACATAAAGGAAATTCATTTGTATCTAGTTAGTATAAAATTTTTCTAGATTACAACTGTTTCAATCTTCTGCTCAAGGTGATTTTTAATAACTTTAATCATAAAAAATGTAACATGAATAGTTGTGCTTAAAGATACATATTTGTTTTCTTTTTATAGTGAACAAGAAATGGTAAAGTCTGTCACAAAAGCTTTAGGTGGTTGTGTTATAAGTGACAGTGTACGTAAGTCAACAACTCATGTAATCTGCGGCAATGCAAGACGAACATTAAACCTTTTGTATGGTCTGATACAAGGATGTTGGCTGGTCTCCAAACAGTGGGTAATGCTCTTCCCTTTTCTTATTTTTTTATCTTCTACATTAAAAATATATTAAACTGTTAATGTGAGTGCTAATAAAATGCTGAATATATTTGCTAACAGAAATAATTGAAAAGAAAAAGATATATAGGGCTGCAAAAACAATCAATATAATTATTTACATGCAGACTATCCTCCTCAACTTTGTTGTTATCACATTTCAACGGTTCTGCCTTGTGGCCTTCATCAAGTAATTTACAAGGAATTCTGGAGTGAACCCTTGATTTAATCTTGGGGGAGGGTAGATTGTTTTTGTTCCACTGCACATATCTAGGGATATCTTCTCTTAAGTTCAGTTTTTGCTTGCCCCCTTTTTCCCACTGAGTTCAAGGCCCAGGGATTGAGCTCACAATTACTGTCACCAAATTCACAAACCAATGTCTTAATCCACTAGGCTATTGTGGAGAACTTGGAGCCTAAAACCTAACCTGCCTGCTGATGAGTGTTACTGCTACTTGTCATGCTTGATTGCATTCCCCAAATCTTCTCTTTTGTTACAACTTCTGAAGACCTGCTGCCATTGGTCTTTTTTTTATTTTATCAGCAACTACCATCTCAGGGGCCCTCATAGGCTAGCATAACTCTCCAGTGTTCTTCCTTATCTGGTATTTTCATCAGCCATGTCTGATTTCATTCTCACCCATCACTACAGCTTTCTGCTGTTCCTCCAATCTTACTGCCTAGACATGGGAAGTACCCAGATGACATACAACTGATGAAGGCCAGAGAGCGTAATGGTGGAATCATTGATAACATAGATGAGGACACTTAACTTCTCATTCCAAAAATTCAGACAGAAAAATCAATATAAATATTGCATTACAAAGTAAGATTTTTTTTTGTTTATATCATAAAATTAAGAATACTATTAAATTATCTGAAAATAAAATTCTTTGCAAAAATCTCTATCTTTCCTCAACCAACAACTGAGTTTTATTTTATTGTATAGGTTTTTAAATCTATGGAAGCTGGTAAATGGATAGATGAGCGAAAGTTTGAGATGACTGATGATTATCCAGCTGCTAAGGTAATGTTTGTTTGCTCCTTGTTTCCAACCTTTATTGTGTTCCCTTTTCTTGAGCCTAAATGACACGTCAAATATATTTTTGTTTTAAATACCTAAATAAATAAATTATTCTGAGAAGAGAATTAGAAACTGATCATTATTTAAGCATTGATGTGTCTTGCAGTATATTTCTTTTTTATACTAACAATTCAGTTAATTATTTTTGGTATCACACCAACAAATATTGTAAGCACATTTTTTGTTTTTCTTTTCTGATAGCACAAGTTGCACAAATCCATGCAATATTCTGAATAAAAAAAGGAATGAGAATGAAACTTGTTTTTTAACTGTTGCTTCTTGGAGAAAAGCTGACATTTAAATAATTAGTTCTTTTATACAATTTTAAAGATGGCACTGCTGGTGATTTTTTTTTTTTTTTTTTTTTTTTTTTTTTTTTTTTAATTATGCCTCTGAAATTTTGTAAATAAAACTAATTTAACACATGATCTATCAAAATAACTTTTTATCAGGTTTATCGGCAGAATAAGCAAAGAAATCGCAGCTTACCAATTTTCAAATCCTGTGGTCCTATGTTTATCTCCACATCATCAGCCCCGCCCAGGAAGGATCTTGTGCATTTTGTTCAGTTTTGTGGTGGACAGGTGTGTTCTTATTTAATTAGAATCATATTTATCCTTTGTTCTCACGCAGTGTAAACTAGAATTGTTTAAACCAATGGTTCTCAACCTTTTTTTTTACCCATGGGTCACTTTTTTTTTTTTTTTTTTTTTGGTGGATCCCTATAACCATTCAGTGGGGCGGGGGGAAGCTTATTTAATTTTTTACTAATAGATAAGCTTAGGAATTATAGTAAATGTATGAGCTTTATTTTCAAGTAAAACTAATGAAAATAAACTTGTATTTAACAACTAAATTCTATGGAACATTTGTGTACACAATTAAAATAACTGATAATATGCCATTTTAAAATATGCGAGTAATTAATAAATTTAAAAAAAAAACAATGCAGATTTATTCAATGTGATCCCTGTGGTTGATGCTCCTCTGCAAGTTTTTTTTTTATATTTGGTTCCATTGATGTCAATGATTGTGAAAAGGGGTGATCTTCAGCTATGTTGGGTCTATTACTATATTAATATTTTATCAATATTTAAATTTAATAATATATTAAATTTATATAATAAATTATAATCTTTTTATATATATATATATATATATATATATATATATATATATATATATATATATAAAGAAAATTATAAAAATTCAATAACCAGGTATGCAATGACTGGTCACTACTTTTAAGTTTCATGTGTTTGCCAGTCATTGCCTATCTAGTTATTGAATTAATATTCAAATGCTCTGTCATTTTTATGACATAGAGCACTTATATGCCCGAGGGCTAATTTTGGGTATACTCTATTTAGGGTGGCTTATTCAAACCTTGAAATTTATATATAAATCCTTCCTTTATATATCCTTCTTAATTTTTATTTGATTTTTAAAATTCTAAAAGGGATGCTAACTTACATCGTTTGATCTAGTTTTCTGCTAGTTTAAAAATTTTAATATGGTATAAATTACTGTAGAAATTCCAATTCTCTGTTGTAACAACCATTCCAAAGTAAAATTGCTCTTTGGACAACTAAAATGTTACTGTGGACCCCCAATTTGTTATTGTTGTGTTTTTTTTTTTTTTTTGTGCGAACCCTCAGTAATGTTGCACAGACCCCAGTTTAGAACCATTGGTCTAGACTGAAGAATAATAAGAGGAAGTTATGGTACAAATTCTACACTAGAATTGAAGAAACTAATAGAATACATGATAAAATAATTTACTGAACAATAAGTTTCAAAATATTTTGTATGTATTTTCAAAATCTTAATGTATACACATAAGAATCTTTTATTTTGTCATTTAATTTGGCATTTGAAATTTTAAGCCATTTTTAAAAAAATTTTTAAAGGGTGCTTAATGAGTATTCTTGCACTTTTACTTGTTAGGATTAATACTTGAGATATGAAAAAAAACAAAAACTGTTCCATATTGTAAATTAGATGAATGGTAATATTATCTGGTCTTGAATAGTTTCAATTTCCAAAATTAAACAGTTTCGCTTGTCTTTTCAGGTGAAGAACACCATGTGTAATGCCAATTTTTATGTGGGTGAGGAGTTTAATCCATCTATGTTAAGTGTTAGCCCTCAGTGGATATTAGGTGAGTAGTTATAAATAATTAAAAACATATTTAACTGATTTTCTGTTAAATTCCATTTTATTTAATACACTTCACCTCCAACCATGTTTCACATGAGTAATCTTTACATATATTTTTCTCTTCAGATTGCAATAAAACAAGAAAATTAGATAAGTCAAGCAAATGCATAACATTTATGAGATTTTTAATGAAAGACCAAAATACTTATCCATGTATTCCATTTTCCTTTGATTCAGCTAAATTACCACAAACACTTTATTATTTAGGTTGAAGTAGAAACTGATGCAATCTTCTTAACTAATTAAAAACAAAACTGATACATGTTTTAACTGTTAGTTTTTAGTATGAGCCCTTAAGTAAATAGATATATATATCTATATATTTGTTCTTTTTTATTCCAGACTCCATCACCCACCAAAAGGCTTGTCCTTTAGAAAGCTACCAACTGGGACAGCCCAAACCGCCAAGTCCAGAATACTAAATCAAAATATAGAGGAATTTTGCACACTGCTGGAATCAGTGGTTAAAATTTATCTGTCACTTGTATACATACATTTGTTAAAGTGCTTGGGTCTATGTCTGCTAATAGGCATTAAAATTGGCTTTTATTAAAAGCCAGAATAAGCTGCCTGAATATATACAGTGAGTGTATAACCATTTTATACATTATTTACTGGTCAATTGTTTATAAAGCGGTATTTTTAACAAATAATTATTGTTGATAAAAAGTTATAAAAATTAAGGTTATTTATTATTTCATTGATAGTGTTTGAGCAGGAATTACATATAAACAATTTTTTATCACTTTCAAGTGCAGGTTAATGATTTCTTTGCAAAGATACATAACAATACTAGCCAATTTGGATATAAGACTATTTTCTTTAAAAAATCCTTTTTGATAAAGGAATTTCTTGTTTAGATTGATGCTGATGCCGCTTTCTATTAAGAAGAGATGGTAGTGTTCTTTGTAGGAGAACTCTGATTTTTTATGTTTGATGAAAGCTAAGATATAATACAGCACTGTGTGGTAAAATAGCAAAAATATTCGTGAAATTAAGTTATTTTAATGATTTTTTTTTTTTTTTTGTGTAAATGTAAATAATGAATTTTTCGCTTTTACTTAAGAAATTCATATATAGCTGCTGTACTGCAGCAACGTATATTTAATTTTAAAAAAGTTGATTACTGTAAATTTCACAAATAAAACCAAAAGTCAACTTCATTGTTGAAATGAAATATTCAGATCAGTCTTTGTTTTCTTTCCTTAAAGGTTGTTGTTTCAGGCATAAAAACTGGAAGGGAAAAAAAAATAGAACAATTCAAAAGATATAACCCCAGTATTTTTTTCTTTCCCCAAACCAAAGCTTTAGAATTTAATTAATTCTGAAATAATTACTCACATCCAACAAATTGTTTGGCCTCTGTTGTATTCATAAAGTATATATATATATATATATATATATATATATATATATATATATAATTCTTTATAGAACTAAATCAATTATAGGAAGACAGATACACACAATTTTGTGTTTATATAAATTAGATGATGCATAATATTTTCAGGGGTTGGAGTGAAAAATTTAAGTGTATACATTTTTACCTTTCATTTACTCTGCTTTGACTAAAGCTTGCAAGCATTCAATAAAGCTTGATCGACAAGTGTAATCTCCACAAGGAACTGGTTTCAGAGAATCCTGAAAATTAAGGTAGAGGGGGATTAATTTTTAAGCACTGTGATTCACATTAATCTTTAGATGATGTGAATAAATATTAAAACATTCAAATCAATTATATTTACCTTGCCAAGTAGAGAATTTTGTACTGAGTATTTATCTGATATTTGATGTGACTTACCTTACAAGGACCCAAGAAATCACTCCCTACACAGTTGGATATAAGACCAAATCCAAATTGAGTTCTGAAGAACAAAAAGAACATCTGTCTATATTTCTGAGGTATTGTAATTATTTACATTGTTTGTCTGCATTTTTGTTGTTATATTCACAATGTTTTGACATTTCCATTGGAATTTTGAACTGAATCTTTAATTTGTCCACCAAATAATTGTTCTAATTCAACATGCCATGCTTCTTCCGGGTATCTCAGTTTCAGTTTTTTCCCTTTAACTCAACTCTCCAAGTTTTTGTTCACTTCTGCTGTGGCCACTCTTTGGGTCAAGTCACTGGATTACTTCAAGCAATGCTTTTTATCTGCTGGGCCCTGTGTCGTTGAGGACTTGAAGTGTTGAGTTAAAGGGAAATAACTGAAATTGAGATATTCGGAAGAGGCATGGCACGTGGAACTAGGACAATCTACCCTGGTTGATGAAATAAAGATTTTGCTTCAAAATTCCAATCACCTGAAGGCCGCAGTGTACAATGACCAAAATGTCATGAATATAACAAAAATGAGGACAACGATGTAGTGTAAATAAAAAGACTACCTTATCAAAACAAAAAAACATTAGTATCACTTCAAATTCAGCTCTGAGAATTGAACATGAAGTTGGTACATGTTTTGAGATTTCTATTCCTTCCATCAATCAAAGATTTAAACTGATTTAATTTTTAAGTTCAATACAATGTACAAGAATTCAATATAGAAAAGAAAAAAGAGGAGTTTGTGCAACAAATGGTTATAATTCTACAAAACTATTTTGACATCCTCAAGCCTGTCATATATTTTAGTAATCCAGAATCCTTCTTTAATAGTCAATTTGCATTGTGTGTCCTCCTTGTTGATGATAGGGAAATAATTAAGTTACATTTTTTGTTTGCACTTTTCATTGACAAATTATTTGAAACAATTGAGGATTTTTCTCCACGATCAAATGTTCCATTGCATATTCACAGAAATAAGACATCTTATCAATATAACTTTACTGTGAGTGCATTCAAATTTATATACAGCATATGCTATAGAATCAATCTGTATTTTATCTTTATTTGAAGACAATCAATTTTCTGACATATTAAAATAATTCTCAATATCCCTACAAAAATATCTAACTAAATAAAAAGCCCCCCCCCCCCAACTTTGGATGTTTAAAAATTATGGCACCTATTTGTCATATTGTTTTGGTTTTCATCAATGTTCTCATTCTTACAAAAAATGTAACTCTGTCAAGAACTGACTTAGTAAATGCATGCATGCACACACATATATATATATATATATATATATATTCCCTTCAAATTAGTAATTCAAGATTGGGAAGGTGATGTTCTAAGGATACAGGGGGCGCTTATCTCCTTTTGGTGGAGATAAGCCATGTGGGTCACATGACGGCTGCTTAAGGACGTCTATCCATGCAGCAGTCAAATTTGTGTTCTTTTACAGTAACCAAATGGTAAGGTTGCTTTCTTTAGCTTGTACAATAATAGATCCCTTACATACCACAGTCTGTGACTCATTCCTGGCACTGGAATACAACTGACAAATTTACAAGGATACTTATGGCAGTGACCATTTTCCGATAATATTAGAACAAGTATCTTTTAATTCTGAAGACGGAGCACTGGGAAGAAGATTACTTCACAAGAATTTGTTTTGGCCGCTCCTTGGAAAAAAACGACCTTGACCATCACACCCCCTCTACTAGCAGAATTAAGGTCAATGTGGGCAAGTAACTGGACGACTAGCCCAATATGGTTGAAATGTAAACCGTACATTGAGGTTTATCGGATAAGGCAGACATTGGAACATCGGGAGTAATTTTATATCTACAGTTTTCTACTCCCATTAGTCAGGAAGTTCTTGTACAAATGGTTTGATATAATCTTAGTCCCTTTTTCCAACAAAAACCAAGCTGCTCAGCCAGGATCAAAGTGTAGTACCCGTACACTGCCTTTGCGATCTTCCTGGTGCTTCATGAAGAGATATTCTTCAGCGTGATGCCGTTTACATGGTCGATCTGCTCTGGAAGACATATCGCCTCACTGACTTCAGCATCATCGAGTGATCCCGCTTCCGCTGTCAATTTACCTTGGAGGACATATCATCTCACTGACCTGGCCCTGTTTAGGGACTTGCCCTAATCATCTTGATAACACTTGGCAATTGACCAGCTACTGCTGCTGACAATTCTTCAACCTGGCAATTGACCAGTTACAGTCGCCGATACAACCAACCAGTTCTGACCAAACCAGTCATCCTGGACCCAACATTGATCCAGGTATTTTTCTCCTGACAGTACATATTGTAAAAATAAAAATTGACGTTTGTTTTTAAACCTTCGCCTTTGTCCCCTCATTGTCTTGGCTGTTTGCACCTTTCTTCGGAAACAAAAGCTTGCGGGGGTGACATCCTTATTGGCTCTGCAACAAGCATTACTAAATGAAAGTATACCAAAATACAACTTGACATTCAAACTAAATAAACCCTGGTTTAATGAAAAATGTAAGGGAAGCAGTTAAAACCCAATACAAAACTCTGAAAAAATTCCAAACATATTGAAGAAAAAAAAAAAAAACATAAACCAATATAAAAATAACCGGGCCATAGCAAGACAAACAATAAAAGAAACCAAAGATCAACCTAGAAAAGCTTTGTGACAAAACTAAATAACTCCAACAAAAAACATTCTGGAAAATAAAGAAAATCTCAGTGAAAAACAACACAATTTAAGTACCTGCCTGAAAAAAAAAAACAAAGAAACAACAAAAAAAATAAGGCAGATATGGTAGCTGAAAATTTTGCCCCAAATTCATCCACAGATAACCTAAATGAGACATTTCAAATGATCATGCAAAGTAAAAGAAAATTAACTTTATATCCAATAATGTAAAATGTTATAACAAACTTATCTTTCTGGAAGTACATCAACACTTTTTGTAGATGACTTTCTAATATGTGATAGGTCCAAATATATAAGCTCCATAGAACGTCAGCTCCAACTATTAAACATGGGTTCTAGAGAATGGTTTAAGTTCTCAGGAAAAAAACAAAACCATACATTTGTCAGTTACGAAAATTACACAATGAACTGATACTTGAAATTGATGACTACAATACCCACTGTAGATGAACATAAGTTCTTGGGTATCATTTTTTGACAAAAAACTCTCTCTCTTTTTTTTTTTTTTTTTTTTTTTTTTTTAAGCATTTCACCCCAAGCAAGGTGGAAAGCCACTAGGACAAACAGAAAATTTATAGCAAGATCAGATAAGAGTGATAGAAGAAAGGATGAGGGTAGTGGCTAGATCAAGGCAACTGGAGATGTCGATTGACATTACACTTGAATAGCTGGAGATTATAGCTCACAGGGAAACAGGAATAGGGAAGGGAGTTCCACGGGCGAGAGGTGTGAGACATGAAGCTATTAGAGTAGAAGAGACAGCTACATTTAGGAGTTTCGACAGTGAAGGGATGCCAGCCTCGTAAGGCGCTGGAACTCATGACGTCTGGGAACCACCGAATGCAGCTCCTTGGAGCAATTTCCATGAAAGTATTTGTAGAACAGACAGAGGGAGGCGACAGCGCGTCTGTGAGAAAGTGACTGTAGACGAGACGCCAGGGCAGGGCCAACTACATTGCATATCCGCCTCTGGAGCCTATCAAGAACCCCGAGGCAAACAGAAGGGGCACCAGACCATATATGGCAGCAATACTCCATGCAAGGGCGAATTGTTGATTTGTAGATCTGGAGGATCGACTCCGGGGAGAAAAACTTCCTGGCGTGGCTCAGGGAGCCAACTTTCCTTGCAGTGGATGAGGCAATTGATTCAATGTATTTATTCCATTTCAGGTCAGCAGTCAACGTGAAACCGAGAAGCTGCAGAGAGTTGCTCTTGAGAAGTTGAGCGTCAGACATTCTAGCACATATGTAACAGAGAGAGGTGTGCACACACACTCCCCATGAACGCACACATGCAAATATAACTTTTATTGACTGGAAATGGAAACGGTGTTTATATATCAAAGTACAATTTGGGTTAAGATGTGTGTTTACCAATGAGGAACACGATCTCAGGGCAGGAGACAATGTTTTAAACCTGGGTGACTAGTAAACAATGGGGATGGGCGAGATATTTGGTTTTGTTTAACAGTATTTGTTTTGATTAAAAGATTGAATCAATGTTTAGATATCCCAAAGTATAATTTTGGTGAAGCGAGAAGAACTCATGATTGAGATAAGGTAAATAGGTTTACATGTCAAGGGATAGTTTTTGGCACTCATGGTAGCTGTGTGCTGGGCCGAGGGTCAATTGTGATCAGCTGATCCTTTTTCTATATTAACTTGAGATTTTGCTAATAAAGCAGAGTCGGAGAAAGAGACTGTAGTTGAGAGAGTCACAAGACTATCGTCACAGTGAGTTGAGAGATTTGCGGGAGAATTTTGGAGGAGAGAGAGACTAACCCCTCTTCTGAGAAGTCTGTATGAGACTGGACTATTAATCATAAACCTACTCCAGGCAATTCAATACGTGTTTATCACACACAAACCCTCTCTCTGTTGGGCAATTCGCTGGATGCATTTTGTCTTTTTCTTTTCTCATTTATGTTAAATGTTTTTATACTCCCTGTAATCTCTGTTCTTATGTTATCTTCTTATATAAAAGATGTCAATATTTCCCCCATTGTTGTCTGGCTTCTGCAGATATTATTTCTTGTTTTATTTTGCCACAATCTAAACTTCCTAGCACCAACTCTCACAGCTGTGTCCACATCCCCAGTTGACATTGAACGTATGGACAACACCCCGCTTACTGGATCTAAAAATTAACACAGTGTGGGCAGCAAGCAGGACTTGATCAGTTGACCAGTTGAAATAATCTACTGGTTCTTAGGGAGTGTATGGCCAGTAACCAGTAAGTTCCATTCAGACTGAGTGGACACCTCAACCCAAAGAAGGTTGAGGGGCTGGGGACGAAGTTGTAGACATATATTTTTCTCTTAGTTTCTTTATAACAAAGCCTTAAAACTGTTGAGAATGCTAGCACATAGACTGGGGTGCTGACAAAAAGACACTGTTAAAATTATATAGAGTATTAATAAGATCAAAGTGGAACTATGGATGTATTATATATGGATCAGTTAGAAATACATACCTCAAAACACTAAATACTATCCCTCACCAAGGCCTGAGATTGGCACTTGGGCTTATAACATCACACTATGGAAAGTCTATATACAGAAGCATATGAAATGGCCTTGGAACTGAGAAGGCAAAAATCAGGTCTCCAATACTATCTTAAACTCACTTTATACCTGTCAAACCCAACACATAAGTGTATATCTTCAATATACAAAGCTCTTTGGTCAAAAAGAAAAAGTTATAAAACCATTTAGCTTATGAATGAAGGAAATTCTTTCAGAAACCCATATAAATACTATCAGCCTATGCAATTCCATTACCTCCGAAATACTGCCATTGCTAACAGAATAATCAAAAATAATAGACCTATCAAGACATCCCCAAGACACAACCAACTCCATTATATATCAAGACAAAATGCTTGATATAATAAACAGACATCCAGCTCATACTCAAATTTACATGGATTGATTAAAAAAAAAAAAAGAAAAAAAAAGGGAATCAAGTTGGATATGATACGATACTTTGCAATAAAAAAAAAATAATGTAAACTGATTATCTAATAATGCCTCTATATACACAGTAGAAATCACAGCCATCAACTTAGCTCTTGACCTAATAAAATATAGCAAAAATATAAAATTTATTATTTTCTCCAATTCTTTCTCAGCACTTACAGCAATAAAAATTTTTTAAAAATACTACAAATCCGATCACCACGAAAGTACTAAATAAAATCCAATACATGTCAAAAAACGATGCATAATATTGTGTTGGATACCTGGCAATACTAATGGTAATGAGAATGCTGACAAAGAATCAAGAAAAGCATTAAAGATGAACCAAACAAACACAAAAATACTGCATACCAATCTCAGACCAATTATCAAAAATTCATCATGGACAATTGGCAAAAAGAATGGAACAAACATAAATAATAAACTCTATAAAATCCAACCAGACATCAAAGAATGGCAAACTGGTTATAAAAAAATATGAAAAGAGGAATCGGTACTAGTTCAACTCTCACTCAGCCACACTTCTATTACCCACAGCTACATACTTCTTTTTTCTTTTTTTTTTTAAAAAGAAAAAAAAGAAAAAGGAAGATCCACCCATGTGCTATGCATGTAATGAACAATATACAGTGGAACACATATAAAATGTATAGATTTAAGTCTAATCCATGAAAAATATAATCAAGCAAATAATATGAACTCTTCAACAGGATTGATCCAAATAAAATAATTAAATTTCTTAAGGAAACCAAGATATATTCAAAATTTTAAGTTTAAAATGAAGCTCAACTTCATACCAAAATCATTAACTTTAAATGAACTCCTTTACAAATGATATCGTTTTCAACTAAACAATACTTAAATATTATTCACAAATTAAAATTTAATACACAAACCATGATGCCCAACCAAATCTTTGGCATAAAATGACCTAGGTTGATATGCTTTTAAACCCAACAATCAAATCAATCAATAAGTTTCCATCTTTAAGAACTTCCAAAGTGATTCTTTGATTAACACTTGGAGTTAATGATATTCAACATTTGAACTTAGTTGTTGATATTGCGTTGGGTTTTAATTAAAAAATGAAAGCAAGAAAAATTAGTTTGAAGATATTCTATATCCATCATGATTTTTCTTCATTGTAACCTTTATATTAACTAATCTATCATTATTATTATTAGCTGGTTAGAAATATGTCAAGGATTTTATGTTGGAATACCAATGGCCACCTTGTCTTTTGTTGCAAAGGAAATTAATGCAAAAAACCAGTTTAATTCAATTAGTCATAAATGTGTCCTTAGCAATTAACTTTTGGGTAAGAAATGGAAATCAAATAGGAAATTCCAAAAGATATTTTTCCAAAATAAAACTACTTTCACGTACTTTGCATGACTTTTGCATTTGCCAAAGTCTCTTATTGTTCTTTCATAATTCATCAACAGAGACATAATCTAAAGAAACAAAAAGAAAGAAATGTTTTATGAAAGTTTTTTTTTTTTTTTTTTTTTCCCACATAAATCACAACTTATTTAAACATTTCAATCACAAAAATTTTTAATCACCTTAATTTTTTTTTTACACTGGAAAATTAATTTTCATTTTTTCATTGAGAGTAACTTTTATCATACTTTAATTTAATAATTGTGCTCTACATTCATTTTCTACAGAAAGAATATTAGTGCATTCCAACTATTCGCAATCAAAAATTACATTAAAAAAAACGACTGCCTCATGTTGTGACTAAATTTTCACTTTATCATTTTTAAAACTTCTCCCTTGTATTTTCAATTTAGAAAATTGTATATTATTTTCAGAAAATATAATGCATGAATATTGTTGGTTAATGGTTCAATCATTTTTATTTTTTTTAACCAAAATTTCACAGAAAAATATAATTTTGTTTATTAAAGCAAAATTAGTTCTTAGAATTAGATACTAATGCTTCTCAAATTTTGAGATAGACAAATTTCTAGATTTAAGTTGGTCAAGTTTTTATTTTTCTTTTAAGTTTCATTGATCGGTTTAAAAAGAAATTCTTACATTTTAGTTATATTTTATTTATTTTTTCATTGTGTGAATGCATTAATAACCTGTCACTGGCAAGAATTTAGAGTCAATACAATAGAATTTTAGTATATATCATCCTGGCAACATCCCTAAAAACCCAACAAGTCATTCCAAACTAATGTTAATTTTAAGTCCTGATGACATAGTAGTTTCTAACTTTTCAAGACATCAAAATTGAATGATTTCTGCTTTTCATTATTATAAATAATCATATGTTTTATTCCTCAAGTGAAATTTACATTTTTTTTATATTTACTTTCTTAAATTCACTAGATATAAAGTAAACAATATTTTGTAAATTGCTTCTGTTTAAATGATATTCTTGTTGGTCTTAGCAAAATTGTTTCGTTTTTTTTTGTTTTTTTTCATGTGATAGAATATCTCATAAATACACAAATTTTGTATGCCTAAATTTTCAAGAAAATTTGGTGTCTTACCTGATATGCCATTGGAACGACTGTATCAAAAGTTTTATTTTTTGTATCAAAGTCAATGTACATAAGTTGACCAGCTGAAAATACTTTGCAAAGAGAAATAAAATTATTAAGAAATGATAGGCCATCCATTTTTGCTTTAGAATAGGAAGTGGTTTGATGGATGCATTAACAAATGGAGCAAATACACCTCTTTGAATTAAAGTTACATGCCATTAATTAATTGCTCAGCCACGCCTCACTATGACTTACATGTTTAATAAGCCCCTAGACTTATAACCAGTGATAAAATAAAAAAACCCAACCAGTTGTTATTGTATATTATATGAAAACTTTAGTCATGTTTATTTTCTGTTTCTTATACTCTATTTACAATATTCAAATTGAAGTCATGTACAGAACATAGAGCTGATTTTCAAACTTGTTATGTTTACTGTTTGATACACTACTGTACTGTATAAACATTTAGAAATATGACAAATAGTGCAAAAGTGACATTAAAGCTATCTGAAGCTAGTTGACACAAACCTATTAGATACAGAGTATGCCTGAAATAGTAGTCAGATACAAATTCTCACTTAGTGACCAGGTTGGTATAACAAAACCAAGTTGTTAACTGAGGACTTACTAACAAATCTAGAGATAATAAAAAGACACCTACCTGAATTTGCATGAAATAATTTTGTAAAAATCATACCTAAAAATTAAGTTTGGTTTAAGTTGAATTATAGGGGCTTAACTAGCATCTTTGACATTGTAATCTCATTTTAAGCAGGTTAATACAATTTTGGATGTGTGCATAGTGTAGCGGTGATCAGTGTGGAAAATAGGATCAAGTTTAAATTTCAGTCAAGGCCATTGCATTTGCTTTCACAAAAATACCCTTAGAAAATTATGAGTCCATCTCTTCTTCCCCTCCAGCTATGTGAGAAATAGCAAGGCGAACCGATCTCTAAACTTGGTTAGCAACTAGTCTAGAAGGACAAATTTGAATTTAAAACTGGTTGGATGTCAAACTAGCATTAAACCCTGTAAAAAAAAAAAAAACAAAAAAAAAACACACACTGCAATGTGAGGACATGGCTCAATACTCCTCAGGGCTACAGAGTTAACATAATTTTGCTGAAAAGCAATATAAGCTAAAGTACCTTTCTCTATAAATGCAAATATATAAACATACATTATGGCAAACTTAGATCCAGCTTGGTAGAAGTCAGTGATAAATTAACATTATGACTTTAGAAAAGATTTAACTTTATAGTGGAAACAAGGAAATGTATAGCTCTTTTGTGATGAAGAAATAAAAATTGTGAACTGAGTCAATCACATAATTGGATCATATTCAGTCTTTTTAAGGTTGTGTTGTTTCATATCACATGCTAATACCCTTGAGAAAGGTATGGATCCTTCTTCCCCCAGCTGTGGGTAAATAGCAGGACAGACCGGGTTCTATAGTCTTGGATGGCAACTGGTCTGCCTCGTCAGTCATGTACCGAAATATACATGATCGCATAAGCACGTATCATGCATGGCACATAAATGACTGACTGTTTCATATCAAATATATATTCTTCTATGCACTGTGTCCACTTCAGGACTTGGGCAGTCATGACTCTCCATAACTTCATATCCTTTAGTAGCTCTTAGTAAGGTTTGTCTGTTCACCATCCCTTGCACTTCCTATTCTGCCATCTATTTAACTCAAGCTTTTTAGGGAAGTCAAAAAAGACTTCCCTAAAGAGCTTGTGTTAAATAGATGGAGTATTCTAGCTGTACAAAATTCATTGTAAAACAAACAATCTTGGAAAATTCTCTTGAAGGTGTAGAAAGTAATGTCCCCAAACAGAATCTATTAATACTTTACCAATATTCCATGGTGCCATATCTTCATAGAGATGGAGTTTCAGAAATTGACGGTAAAGTTTCTTTTGGATTTCAGCAAGCAATCCCATTCGAAGCAGAGCAATCAATGTTATGGCTGAAATATCAGTTTCAGATGTTGATAATTACCAGAAAAAAATGTATTAAAAGATTAGATCTCCAGAAACTATAATGTGGAAGTGACAGTCATGCCAATACTGAATACTGGGTAAAATTCAAAGAAAAATGAATAAAGAATAATTTTAATAATAAAAATAATGTACTATGGTAAGAGTACTAAAGAAAATATTAGAATTCTATGATGATGATGATTGTGAAACCCAATTAAGGAAAGTCATGAAGATAGTATTAAAAAAATTGAGACTCTGGAAGATTATATATTACACTTGGAGGAAAAGAAAAAAATCTGTGTTTTACAGCCTTTGAAACACTGTTTCTTGTCCAATCAGCAAAGCAACATTAAGCCAGGTCAGTACATAGATGAGTAATTGCTTAGTAATACCAGATGCTGTAAGCTTGGATGTGCAGATGGTGTGATGGATAATAACTCAATGAGAAATCAGGGAGCCAATTTCAAATTCCAGTTGAGTTTATTACATTGACTTACATGCAAAAATCATTGGTATGAATCCATCTCTTCTCCTACTAGCTATAGGTTAAATAGCCTTGTTTGGCAACCAGTCTACTGCAGAAAGGAATGGCAGCCTACTGCAAGAATTCTGTCAAGTCAATCCTGAACCGAAAAGAGACATGATCACAAAGTCACCTAAAGGAGAGATATTGTGTGTGTGTGTGTTTAGAATTTGTTATTTTTATAAGGGAGGACCAATTAATATTGGTTAAACACACACACATATATTATGAAATGGACTAAGTCTGACAATTATTTTAATATATTTTCTGTTTATACATTATTTCCATAGATACAAATATTTAAATAAATGCTCTGTTTATAATAAATAGTATTAACTACATTTACCGGCCTGAATGTCTGAGAAATATGTGTCCCCTGACAAGAATCAAACCTGTATCCAACATGGAACTGTCATATAACCTGCAGTGAAGATTTCTATGTTCATATTGTATAAGTGCATTTATATACGCAGTGTTGTTATTTTTAATTTTGTGCATATATTGTTTGTTTGTTTTTTTTTTATTTCGTTAACTACACCATATAGTTGGGCACCATCTGTGAGAAAAGAAGAGTACCATGATGCAATTCACTCCACCAGAAATTTGTAAGTGGCATGATGTACTGCTTGGCATTCACACCAGAAACTCCAATACAAACATTTAACTACATTTACCGGCCTGAATGTCTGAGAAATATGTGTCTCCTAACAAGAATCAAACCTGTATCCAACACGGAACACCAGAAACTCCAACACAAACATTTTGGAGTGTTTATGGGTGTCAATCTGAGGATTTGGAAAGAGCTGGATGAGTCTAATGGTGATTATGAATGCATGACAGCTCTGATCATTCTGATAAGAAAAGAACTGAATTTGTCTCAACACTAATGGCTACATCAAGTGTATTGAGGAGGTAGTGCTACCCTGGGTCAAAAAAAGTGGCTGCTGGAAAACCCTATGTCTGGCAACAGGACTCTGCACTATGCTACACAAGCAGGAGAATCCAGTCATGGCTGTCAGGCAGTTTCTGTGACAACATCACTCCTTACACCTAGTCACTTAACTGCCCAGACTGCAACCCCCTTGATTATTATGTGTGGGGCAGAGTTGAATGAGAGACCAACAAAACTCCTTGTAACACCAAAGATGAACTGAAGGCAAGGATTATGACAGTATTCACCAATTTAAATAAGGGGACTGTCCAGAAGAGTTGCAGGAGATTCTGAAGTCATTTGGAAGCCATGGTTGAACCTAATAACGATTTTATTGAATAAATTTACTCTTTAGTATTTGAAGATATTTTTGTGTAATTTTGGTAAATATATTTATTAAAATGAAATGTAAGTGTTGTTTTCATTTTTGCATAATTTAGAAGACAATTTATTCATTACACCCTGTGTGTGTGTATATTATATATATTTATATTTAGTTGAATTGTAAGTTTGTGACCCTGGGTTTCACACTATTTGCAATTGTCAGACAAACTGTTTGACAATCGCAAATAGTGTGAAACCCAGCGTCACAAACTGACATCAATCCAACTAAATACGTTAGCTCTATCACTGATATTGAGTGCTTTTCAAAAAAAGTACCATGCATATATAATATATAAATAATATATGTAAAAAATTTTATATATATATATATATATAAAATGAGAGAGAAAAATAAACAGAAAAAGGACTATAATGAAAACAAAGGTCTTCTTAGTTAAAGTACATTGTTTTATAAAATAAGAACATAGAGAAATGCAAAAATTGAAATTAACTCACCACGAACATTTCCATAAGGAATGGTCAGTCCATCAGATTGACGCTGCAAATGGACTTTGTAATGAGTGCTTCCAATAGTCATACAATGTTGCATATAAGTTCGAGTGTGGCCATCTAAGTAAGATTCAAAATGATGGTTCACCTACAGTTAAACACAAATGGAAATAATATTAATAAATTTTAACTTTCTCTTATACATAACTTAATTGCCAAATACTTACAAGACACATAAAGAAAAAAAATCATATAATTGTGTTTAATTGTTAGCAATCTCCATTTTCAATTGCATAGCTGTTCCATTAATTGTGCATCAACCCTGTTGTGTATTTTTTTCTACGCATTTCTTTGTGTAACAACTTTCGCTGCCGCTTACACCTGGTGGTGCAACCACATTTGGTGGTTTGGTCCTCAGGGTCTTAGAATGACGTTTTAACTATGGGTCTAACTCTGCGCTTGTCAATGCTGACACTAGTCCAAGCTGGTTGTTACCACTTTGATCCACACCGTCTCTGCCCATATTGTGTTTTTGATCTTGGACTAATGGAAATCGAAGCAGTCCTAGTCAAGCTGTGATGGGTACTATATTAAGGAAAAAATATCTACATGAGGAAAATTAAAATGAAAGATTTGTGGGGTTAATCTTCAATTGGTTTATGTAGCTCTTGATGCAACAAAAATGAACCCTTCCTGCATTAATTTCTATAGTGACAGTGTATTTGTTTAAACTTCTGGAAGGCTGGGTTCAAATCTTGCAATCAGGAATTCTGGTGGCAGCTGATATGGATTCCAGAGGCATTTGATGTGGTTTCGCAGCCCAAGTCTATGAGCTCCCCAAAGTCATCTGTTTATAGACACGTCGACCTAAGACTAGTGTTGATTCTTTAATTTTCACATTAATTCTAATAAAAGCTTTTTTTGTTCCCTATTTCTATTTTTGCAATCAACTTTCTAGATTTGGAAAATGATCTACCTTCCTTGGAAATAGTTACAGAGATTGATTCCCCCACCTAACTCTCACCTGCTTCACTTCACATGTTACACCACCATTCTATACAGCTGGTACAAATTCTCTTTCCTCTTAGCATTCAACTTCACAGGGTATGCATAAGTGTCTAATCTAATTTTTAAAGCATGTAGGTGAAAGGGCAGAGTTCCATTCAAGCCATTAATTTTAATTCTCAGAATCTTTTCTTTTTTCCTGGAATTATCTTTGACCTGTGAAAATATAAACCAGATCACTGATGACACAATTAGTTTCCATAACTCCAACCTTAATCATATAGAACAGGGGTTGGCAACTCATTCAACCCCGTGGGCCGGATTGTGTTATAATGACGGGTCACGGGCCGGACGAAGGCCATTAAGGAAAATTACATATGCAGACCCCTGTCAACCTAAATATTTAAAATCATAATGAAAATAAACATTGAGAAATCAGAAAAACAAAAGAAAATCTAAAATTAAACAAAACGAAAATTACTTTTTCTCAAGGAACGTCAAAATACTTCAAAGTGAAAAAAAATTAACCGAAGTGAAATGGATGAAATTATGACGTGTAGGTTTGAAACTGTTATTGAAAATTGTTCCACAAACGAAACCACACACACATCAAACAAAAACGAAGCACATATACCCATACATATGAGTACAAATAGTTGCAAACATATACACTTACGTACGTACACATGCGGTATCATCTACACATTCATGAGGCATGTATGTATAATGCGTGTATGTTTAACTGTCTTTAGATTTCTGCTACCTTGCATGTCAGTCCCTCCCTGGTCTCTTTCACTTTATCGTTCCTTTCGCTTCTGTTATCTTTTAATGTAGCCAAGGGTCATAACAAATATGTATCCATTATTTGACATTAAACGTAGGCAACGCAACTTGGTAAAATAAGTCTCATGAAAGATAACTGGCAGATAGTCTAATATTTTTAGTGCACTGAGATGTGTAGACATTCTATGGAAAATGACATATAACAAAATTTCATTTGAAGGTAATCTCTCATGTTAAATATAGAGTCATTGGTAATCAGGCTTGCGGGCAGGTCAAAATGCCTTCGCGGGCTGGATCCGGCCTGCGAGTCGTAGGTTGCCAACCCTTGATATAGAACATCTGATCTGTTAAGAGAAATTTGTTCTCATTTAACTTTCTGAGTGAGAGATAAAATTGTTTCTCAATTTGTTTTTGTTAATGAAAATATATTGTTTACCTAAATTCTTAACAAAGAGACTGTTTTCCATCACTGTCTCAGCGGAAACATAGGTTAGATCACCTGCCTAGTATGATGGATCGATTTTCAGAATATTAACCTTTGCAGCAGGTTCATTCTCTGCTTTCTTGTCTCAATTCATTTTTGCTAACAATATAACTCTTTTCTGCTCAGATGTTTAGCAACCATACTACCTCAATCACATTTGTATTGAACTGGTTTGGTTTGTTTTACAGCATATTCACTTCAGTGGTTATTTAATGCCGGCAAGATTTTTTTATTGCTGATATATATATATATATATATATATATATATATATATATATATATATATTAATGCTGGTAATAATAACCCCAAATGTATTCCTGGTATTAAAAACTATTTTTTTTCACTTTCATAATATTTTGACCACAATTTAGCAGTTAACCATTTGCCTATAGCTGGAACCCTAACAGGTGCTACCACCCTGGGTCAGGGTGGACCTGGGAACACCAGCAATTAAGAAATGGTTCCATGCTCCTCAAAAGCTCCTGATCAGAGGCCTTGTTGCCAGATGTTGTTTATTGTCATAACTAGAATGTGGATGTAGTTTATAGTCATTCCCAGGACGCCTCATTGTGGTGGTGGTGGTGGGGGGGGGTCTGACTCCTCTGCAGAAATGCAGTCAGCATATTCTAGAGATACAGATGAAAGGGCAGTATTGAACTGGTAAAAGTTAAGATCATGTTTTCAAAAAGTAAGCATTAAACTTAGTGATATGGTAGCACTGACAATAACTGCTATATCATGCCAGAGTATAGGGGTATTGTGCTAGTCCCATTTTACTTTGGGACTGACATGAATAAGAAGAATACTTTATCAATATGTAATAAAGACATTTATTTATACCTAAACATGAATACAATGGTTAACATAAACACAATGTCCTTTCCTATATATAGAGAATATGTCAGGTGGACTTACCCATCTGGTGAGTGAAATAGATCTAGATAGCTTGTATCTTTAAAATCCTTGGCAACTGGTACTGTTGGTGGTGGAGAGCATTTCCTGTGTGTTACTTTGGAGCAGGTCCGCTTTCTTCTATGGTGGTGGTTAGCTTTTTCTGAACCCACATGGTTTTATTAACAAATGAGAGTGCTTAACATCATGTGACCAATCTATCTATATAGGAGCAGACGAATTTTACAAACCCAACAGGTGTTCCCCACCCAAGATACAGAGCATTTGAAAAATGAAATACATTACAAATACATTGAAAAGTTCATTTTAAAATGTAGCACAAGTTTCTGAAAGAGAAAATATATCTATAGGATATGACAAAGCTTGTAAATTGAGGCTGAAAGGAAAGAAAAACCGGTCAACATAAAAGATGTTTGGGATATTGGACACAATGACCAGATCTTGTCAGTTTTGGGAATTTAGTAACAACTGGGGGGTGGTCAGCTTTTTCTGAACCCATGTGATTTTATTAACCAATGAGAGACTGCCTAACATCATGCGACCAATATTTATATATAGGAGCAAATGAATTTTACAAAGGCAAAAGGGGGTTGAAAAGTTACAAGAGGACAGTTTCTAAATGTCTTAGTGATCAAAAGGGGAAAGAAACTCTTAAATTATGTTTAATGGTAAGAGTTTCTTAAAAAGGGACCCTTGTAAGTTGGGAAAAGAGTTGCAGATAGAGATACTCATTACTACAACTAACAGTTTATATGTTTTTTGTTCTCAAGACTTTGTTGAATATAAATTATCTTATCTTGTATCTTTGGTATTGGAGAATAGGACATATAAATTTCTATATATCAGGACAATGTTGGGTAATTGAATGACAAAATGGAAAAAAATTCTTTGTAACACATTTCTTCCTTTAAAAAGACTTTATCAGCCTAATGTTCCCATTGATGGAATTATATATACGTAGGGGTTGGGGAAAATATAAATGTAAACATCACTTATAATGTTTGACCATCCAAAATGATTTCAATAATTATTTGGACAATCTTCTTTTACTCTATTCACTGGAATTGTACAAGACCAAAAATAATCCCTTTTTTCAAACTTTTGTTTTCATATCACTATAGATGAAGCACTACAGATCATTAAATATATAAAAAAAATACTATTAAATTTTATAATAAAAGTTAATAAGAGGGTGTTCAGTTTGCTATGTAAATTCATTATAAATTGATTCCCCTCATGATATTTTTTTAAAATATAAAAGAAGAAAAAAGGCTTTGAAATTCATAATTTGGAGTTCTTAATTAAAAGTAATATATGATAAAAAAAACTCCAGATTACAAATTAAACATTTTTTTTTTTACATTTTAAAAAAATCACGTATGAGCCCATTTATTTTGGCTTGTATAGGGGGATCACTTTACAATGAATTTACATAATAAAGTGAACACCCTATTAACTTTTATAAAATTTAATAAATAATTTTTTAAAAATTTATTCATTTAATATGAGATATTCATCTGGAGTGTTTAATCTATAGTGATATGAAAAAAATTTTTTTAAAAAGTGATTATTTCTGTTTGCAGTGCTTAGAACTCCGCCCTTTCTTGTTTATCTATAACTAGCAGTAGAGCCCAGCATCGCCCGGGGATGTAACAGTAAGAGATAGATCAAGTATTGACCATCATAAAGACTGAAAAATAAAATTGACAAAGATTATTGTTTAAGGTTGACTGACACACATGTCTTAATTAGTTTTTTTTTTTTTTTTTTTATGAATTGGTCAAACCCAAACTCAAACAAAAACAATCATTATGAGTCTACCGATTGAATAGAATTTTATTATAAACAATTGTCTTATAAATGGAATTTTTAAAGCATTCTGAATGTAAAAATAAAGAAAAAAGTGTGCAAGAAACACTACCCCCCACAAAAGTGAAGTTTTGTTGAAATCGGTTGAAAAATGTGGGAAATCCGATCCCATATATAAACGAACACACACACACAAACAACCTGGGTTTTATAATAAGTATAACTTGATATGAGTTGTCCTCCTTTCATTCTCGCGATGCCTCTTAATCATGTTTTCAAATTGATTTCATGCAAAAACAATTGTGTTTTTCCAATTTTTGGCGCTGTCAGAACCACCACAAGGTAATTTTATGTAGTCCTGTGAAGTTTTGTTGAAATCGGTTGAAAAATGTAGGAAATCCGATCCAATATATAAACGTACAGACACACACACACAATCTGCATTTTATAATAAGTAAGATGTTCTGATAAAAGTAACAAAGGTAAGAAAACTAGTTTTAATAATTCATTCATTAATGCCAATATTTTAGTTTTAGAATTTAAGACAATAGGACCAATCTACAAATAAATGATTGACTTTAAAATCAAATTAAGAATATTCAAAAAATTTAAATATAATAAAGTTAATTAAGGCATAAACAACTCTAACCTGTTTTGTAAGATTTTTTATATTTGCTCGAAGCAGTCTCCATGGGAAAAAGTTTCCTTCTCTCAATTCAAAATGCTGACTTGTAATGACCTCTACTTCAGCCTGAACATCTGCCCAAGCACTCTGAGGAAAGAAAATAGAATGAACTGAGATTCAAGAGTTTTATTATTATCTTTTTATTATATATACAAATCTGTTTGTAAGATTGATTTGCATGAAAGTGTAGAAAATGTCTTAGCCAACTTAGTGTATTGAAACAGTATAGAATTCAGGCACATCTTTATTTTAATTATATTCAAGTTAAATTTATCAGAATTGTGTTTTTAACAATGTCAATCCATAGCAAAAAGGGATAGTGATGAATAGTTAATGTATTGTGTTTCATGAATTTAATTCTAATGGTCTTTTACTGAGTGCACAGATCCATTTTAACCAAAGAAATCATTTTTATGATCTTGATCCATTTTCTTTTTAAGCAACAAATAGAAAGAAACACTTGGTTTATCAGTTTATATAGCTATTGTTTGCCAAAGCTGGAAAAAAAAATTCAGCCCTTAATCTATTGATCATTTTAAGAAATGCTTTATTCCCTTAGAAATTAAGAGATTATCAGTTTGGTTTTACTTCATGCCCTATGAAATTTTTCTTATTATTCTAAATGTTATTTTAGTGGATACCCATGTTTTTAGTAGATGCCTTGGTTTCATAAAAAAAACTGAATCATGTCAATTGGCCTGTGTATTTGAGAGACTTAATAAAGAAAATGTGTTCTTCAGCAGGGTTTGAACTTTGTGTCCTCCTTTATAGGTGAGGTGTAAACTTTGCCAAAGAGCACATTTTCTTTATTATTTTATCAAATGTACCAGGCAGTAAAAGTAACTAACACTATTTAAAAAAAAAAAAATACAGTGTCTACACAAACATCTGTCAAATGTCTAGACATATTTGCATAATATCAGAAATTGAATCATTTAAGTAGACTAATAGCCACAATTTTTGTGGTTTATGTAGTTATTATGCATGAAATGATATAATAGTTTTATAATTTAACCCACTATATAAAAGATCTTAAAATAGTTTAAGCTTTTGGTAAAATACAACTAATTTAAAAGAGCAGTTTAGTTTTGGTATAAAGATACAAGTACAGGGTCCTAGCCATTATATTCTTTATGTGCTATGTCCCTTCAGGACAGGTGATAATGACTTTACAGCTTCCTTTTTCATTTAATATCTGTAAACTGTGCATTGCCATAATTGGTCTTTGCAAAGAGTAATTTCTTATTGCCTTCTCCAAAATACATTAAAATTAAAAATCCAAGGGAGGTAAATCAGTAGGCCATACTCGGAAATTAAACAAAAAAATGGTTGCTCCGATGTTATCGCTAAAGTTACAAATCAATATTACTTCCATTTACGATTGAAAAATAATCACTCCTTTTTCTTGATTTTTCCCCCCAAGCCAACCATCATTTTAATGTTTCATTTCAAAATCACCAAAATATTTTTTCATTGATTTTTTTTTTATTAAATAACTTTCTTGCATCATTACCAAATAAAATCTGCAATAAGATAATGAAACTGAGCAACAGTGATACTTAGTGACAAAAAAGAAGTGAACAACATTCTAATGCAAGGGAATATGCTTGAAGAACATTTATACATTTCAGACTTTAATCCAACAGAAATGGTAGGAGGTAACATACAGTAACAGTGAAAGTCATTCAACTATCCAAGAATGAAATAAAAAAGTTTCATGAAAGAAACAAACTTACTTCAAAAATTATCTTTCTTTCTGCATTTTTATAAAAAGTTGATGGATGATTGGTACTTAAATATTCATTCTGGAAAATAAAACAAATGTCATGAATAAACAATCTCAACACATTTATTGAATTGAGAATCTTCATGTATTATTAGTTTTGTTCTCTTTCTGAACAAGGCTTTTATGGCATGTTAACTACTGGGTAGCAATCATCTTTGTTATGGAAATTTTTACAGTTCTTAAGACAGTTTTAAAATATGAGATGAATGAAAGAGTAATTACAAAAGCATAAATTGGAAATCATTTTTTTCAAATATTACCAAATGTTTATGTTATGTTTATTAAGATTCCATCAAATTTCCTGTTGATCACAAAACAAAATTTTGATTGCAATACGAATTTGTATTTGAGAACTTTTGGCAAACAAAAAAAAAAAACTAACAACAAATATGGAAGTAAAATGACTTCTGATTAAAACAATATGGTAGAGAATAATGAATTTATTTCTGTAGATTTTGATTTGAAAATGTTAAAATTTGTTACCTGTCCTGAATTGTGCTCCACTTCACTCCATTTATCTGAATGGAATTCAGGATAGAATGTGAGCATTCCTAATGAAAGACTCTAAAAATAAAAAAAAATAAAGTAAAACTATTATTTGCTGTTCAAAGCTTTAAAGACATTTTCAAACACTGTGATGTGCCATTCTTGCATGAAAAAGATTTTTTTTTCTTTTTACTTGCATAATTAAAGAGTTAAGTGGAAGTTAACTGTTTCAAATCAAAAGATCAAATGACAAAAATAAAGATAAATATTGATTCTTTTGATATCTTGATCATTAAATTTCAACACATTTAAAATTGAGAAATTTTATTATTATGTATTACTAGTTTCATTATCTTTGTGAACAAAGCTTTATGGCTTTACTGGGTAACGAATATTGAGGGAATCTTTGTCATGAAAAGTTTTATAGTTCATAATTATATATTGTTTGTAAATCTTGATCTTACCTTCTCTGATGGCAAAATCAAAAAAGTAGAAACACTAACTGACAATAGTTGACCTATCATAAAGTTGAATCTTTTTCTTGATAAAGTACTTGCTAAATTCAGAAAGCACTGGTAGCCTATAAATAAAAAGAAAATATATTTTCTTAAATGCTTTTGTTTATATGGAGGTCATTTTTAACGATTTTTCAATACAGAGAGTGGGAGGATAATTTGACAAATTAGTAATAAGAAAAAGAAGTATGAATTGCCAATAAAAATATTCAAAGCCTGCTATTTTTAAAATTACTCTCATAGAAGGCATTAAAAAATAAATATTAGCTGAATGTTGTTTTTCTCTCTGGTTTCAGCAGATGTAGGGAAATATTTTACTTCTATTGCAGTACCAGATATACAGATTGTGTAAAAGTTAATGATACGGAAAATGGAAATGGCAAGCCAAATTCAAATTCTGACTAAGTCTGTCATGCTCACTTTGTACTAATACTCTTAGCAAAAGCATGAATCAATCTTTTATTCTCCAGCTATGGGTTAAATAGCAGTTTCGATTGGGCTTTCTAGGCTTGCTTGATGACCAATCTAAGAGAAGGACAACTTTGAATTCAAAATTATTGCAAAAGCAATGTGAACTGACTTTACCATCTTTCTCAGAAAGGAAGCTGTGTCGAGTCCTGACTGCCTCAATGATGAAGGGATACTACATTAAAAATAATCTATTACTGTATGTTAACTGAAATGCTGAATTATTTCAATAAAAATGTACAATTATTTAAATTGAAGTGAAAAAAATTTTAAATGAAAATGATCTTTATCTTAAAAATTCCTATCACTACCGTTAATTAGGGAGCTTTTCAAATTAACAGAAATCTATTTTAAACTGGTCTTATGGCCTTATCACATGGAAATATCAGTTCTTGTACAATCACCAAGGTTAAGCAATGTTGAGCTTTGTCAGTATCTAGATGGATGACTGCTTGGTCATACCAGGTGATGTGTTGATGGTGTAATAAATAAAGGCTTGGAATTGGAAATCAGAGCGCTGAGTTTCAGTTCCAGTCAGAATATTTTATTTTCATTTATATGCAAATACCCTTGCGAAAGGTATGAATCCACTCTTCTCCTCCCAGCTATGGGTTAATTAATAGGACTTGTATCAATAAATTATTATTATTTCCAAAAACAATCTAAAAATATTTGTTGGCTTTAAATAATCTGGAAAGAGTTGATAAGCCCTAAAAAATAAACCAATCAATTCATAAATTCCAAACCTCTTGGATCTGAAATCAGGTTGGGTGACAAAACATTTCTTTTTTAAGTTAATTTTTTATTTCTTATCTCTGTCTATCTTTCTTTACATATACTTTAAGATTCTTTCCATCATCTTCTCACTGTACATTTTATTTCATTTGAATATATATATATATATATATATATATATATATATATATATATATATATATATATATATATATGAATAGCAGATCAAATATAGATCAAGTATGGATAGGAATCCGACAAAATGATAGGATAAAGAACAAGTAGGAAATAGATCTCAATCTCACATGTTTCATGTTATTAAAACTTCATCAGAGGTCAAGATAGAAAATGATCTATCTTGATCTCTGATGAAACATTAATAAAGTGAAACATGTTGAATTGAGATCTGTTTTCTACTTGTTCTTTATCCTATCATATATATATATATATATATATATATATATATATATATATATATATATGTGTGTGTGTGTGTGCACTCAAATGAGCAGAGAATGTTATTTTCAATTCTAATATTCAAAATATTAACAAAATTGAGTGACTTTTTCTTTTTTTTTACTAGGTTCACCCACTTTTACAAGGCCCAAAAGTCACTCAAGGTAGAGGCTTACTGAAAGAGGTTGTGTGAGCAGTAAGAGGTGGAATTTATGAGGAAATGTGGGAAAAGATGTTAATTCATTAAATATTGGCTAATCACAGGAATGATGATTAGTTAACTTCATTCTTCATGCCCAGATTTAATTTTTACAAATATTTCATTATTGAAAATTTATTAAAAAACATGAAAAGTAAGCATGTCAATTTCTGAGTCTTTCACGGTAAATGAACATCCAGGTTCATACAACATTTCATCTTTCTTACAATGTGGGATATTTAGAAACAACAGCAATAAAAACAACAAAAGTGGTAAGAAGCTGAATGAAGTTGTTTAGACTGTACATCTAGACACATCAGACACCAGAAATTTAAAAATTAAATTTAAGTGTCTCTGCATCTTCAGAGTTTTCTCAAGATGTTTAATTAAATGTTCAACTAAAATATTCTAGATGTTTAATTAGATGTTCTCTAGATGTTTAACTATAAACAACATTTGTTTATATTTTGTTCACTACCTCACATATAATTGATTCTGTCAATAAAAACATTTAGTCTGTAGAAGTTCTTTTGGCAGACAAAATGCATTAAATAGGATTTTGTTTTTCTAGTTTTGACATTTAATTACCTATTTCATTATGATGAAAACTATAGCCATTCCTGTTGAGAATAAAGCCAAAACACACAATAAAATGCTTTGACAAATTGAGAAACACAGGCAATACAAAAGACACATCACATAAAAATCAATTTTCTTTTAAATTAGAAGTAAAACTAATATTTGTGCATGTCCAACAGTATGACATTTAATGTTAGTTGATTTTGTTTAGCAGCTTATCAATCTCTATATTATCTTGGTTATTTAATATTGAAATCTAAATATTTTGTATGTAATTTTATGCTTTCAACTACAGATATTTTGTACATAATTTTATACTTTCAGAGTAAAGGTATGTTTTTTACATATATAGTTTGTAGATCATAATTGTTGGTAATTTTACCATAAAAAAGTATTTTTATGTTTTCTTAGTGTTGCATCGATTGTCATTTTGCTATAAAATGTATTGTTGCTCAATTTATTATAAAAATGTACTGTTGATTCTTGTTTGGGAGTTCACTATTTGCCCATAGCTGGAACCCTAACAGGTGCTACCACCCCAGGCCAGGGTGAACCTGGGAACAACAGCAGTTAAGAGGTGGTTCCATGCTCTTCAAAATTTTCAATCTCCTGATCAGAAACCTTGCTGCCAGAGGTAGTTTACCATCATACCCAGGATGAGATATTTAACACTGAGACAATGATAAATGACTAAAATGATGTATATTTATGTAAGTAATGTAGACTCCCCCCATAGAATATAGGACCATGGTCATATATACTGTTGCAAGATTTTCTGTAACAAGATTTTTATAGGCAGGAATTGCTAGTTCTATACCCCAATTTTGTTTAATAATTTCACCATAAGCAAAGCAATAAAGCCACTAAGACACAATTGGTTTCTGAGTGTGAGAAAATATGAGAAAAAGAAAACATTATTAAGTAGAGAGAACTACAAAAGAAGAGGACTTAAGAAGACAAAGATTGACATTGCATTTAAATTTTTGAAGATCAAACTTGACTGGAAAGCAAGAAGCTGGAAGAGAGTTTCACAAGTGATAAGTGTGAGAGAAGAAACTATTAGCATAGAACTTATGGTTACATCTAGCCATTTCAACTGTAAAATGATGAGATCTAATTCATAAAGTCTAGGTACCAAAGAGGAAAATTCATCCGAACAATTATCATGAAAGTCTTTATAGAAAAGGCACAGGGATGCTACGTTATCACAGTGGAAAAGTGATTGAAGCTGAGATGCTAGGTCAGGACCAAAAACAGTGCAGATTCTTTGTATTTATCAAGAATTTCTAAGTACACAGCAGAACCACCAGACCAGGTGTGGCAGCAATATTTGGTGCATAGATTACTGGTAGAATTATGAATGTGTAAGATAGATTGTAAAATGATGAGACCTTTCCGACAATCCAGTGCTTAGTTGTCCTTCTCCTGGACTGATTACTAACCAAGGCTAGATAAGCCAGTCTACACTACTATTAATTCATAGCTGGCATCTATTGTGACCAACTTAGCTATATAAAAGTTTAAACATTTTTTGAGTGTACCATAATTAAAGATTTTAATTAAAATATATATCTACCTGTGCATTGTTATTACTTAAGCAACAATTGATTGAAAAATAAAATTTAAAAATTCTTCCTACAACACTATTATAACATTTTGATCTGCTGTTTATTAGATAAATATTTGGTTAACTTGCCCAGAAATTGATAACGAAAGAATTCTGGGCTTTTTAAAAGTTTCAGAGTGAAGATATCATCAATGGGATGTTTGGTGACTAGCAGGTTCTTCAGATTATCTGTGTCTCCCTCTTGGTAGATGGAGGTTGCTGTCTGATGATCAGGTGAGACTGCAATGAATGTGCTGTTTGGGAATAAACGAGCAAGTTTGATGATCAGAGATCCTGTCAATAATAAGAAAAAAAACAAAAATTATATATATATATATATATATATATATATATATATCGCCCATTATAATCTCTGCACAGTTGAATATACTCTACTGTTACTAGATAGAGGTGGACATCACTCATAAAGGGTCCAAGCTGACTTCCCTAACCCTTCTCACCTACATCCACACTAGACAGACATGCTTGCAGAGATGATGAGGTGTCCCACATACATACAAATATATACACATACACACTTCAAAAAAAAAAAAAAAAAAAAGATAACATACACATAACACACATATCCCCTTCCCAGCAGCCAATAAAGCAGCCAAAATGACTAAGGAGGTAAATCTTAGACTCATGAGTTGCCCAATCTCTCCTAAAAGGCCTTTGACCAATACAAGGACTGACCAAAAATTAACAATAAAAAAACAAATGAAAACTACAGGCAAAATTCACCTTCAGAGACAGTCATTCATCTGTGTAGTTCACTGCTACTAACAAGCAGGAATTTTTTCTCCTGATGATGGCCATACTGGCCGAAACTTGTCAAGGAACTTAATTTAAAAATAAACAAAAATATTAATATACAACCCAATGTCACTGAAATTTTAATTTAAAAAGGATTTTTAAAAATATCTTGTAGTTCCAAGTTTTTTCTTTTAATTATGCAACTACCAACAGAATTTAAAAAGAATTTTATTGTTCAAGACACATATAAAAATGTAATAGCTACAAACTATTTACTTTGATAAAAATGTGTTTAAGAACCAATACCAAAATGAATATGAATTGAATATATTAGATAACATTTGAATAATCTTAATTTCTGGCCACATAGATGAATATTGATGAGTCTCAAATAATAGAAGCAGTTACAATATATTGTGTGGAAAATCTTATAACTTTTTAGAAAATGTTTCCACATTGCCTTGCATGGATCATGCTGTCCCTGTATGTGGCGATTTTCTAAGCATAGCTTAGATGTGGTGCAAAGCTGAAAGTATGAGGCACCTAGTGAGGATTGAACTCACTATTCAGTCATAACTGATCTGGTGAGACAAGCTTGCTAACCATTACATTACGTTGAAGTGCTCAAATGATTTTCTAAGTGTAGCTTAGATGGGGTACATAGTAAGGTTTAAATTCCCTACCCAGTCAAAAATTGATCTAGCCTTGTGGAATAAGCTTGCTAAACATTACACCATATCAAAGTGCCCTGCTGTCCCTGTATGTGCGTGAGATTTTAATTTCCACTTAAACATGTGGAATTACCCCACCATACCTTCTAGGTAGCATTGTATAAAGCAATGTTAAAGGAAAAAGCATAAACCCTTGTCCATTCTTTTTCTTTTCAGCTGCAGTATGACAGGATATGTCTTGTTCCTCATCTAGTCCCAAAGCATTCAATGCATTACATACAATACCATTTCCTGTTAAAAAAAAAACAAACCTTTATGTGACCACAATAATATCTCCACAACGTATCATATATCTTTTGCGCATGTCTAATTGAATAAATTACAGACATTGTGTCTGCTAATTTTTAACAAAATCCGTTCATACTTCATTACTTGGGAAATGAAAATAAAAGAAATTTAAACAGCTATCGCACATTTCTCTCATCCTTTAACATCAGTACACGGAAGGTTATTCGTGAGTATGAACGGATTTTGTTAAAAATTAGCAGACATAATGTCTGTAATTTATTCAGACATACCTAAAAGAGAATTTGTTAGCTAAATAAACAAATTATATATATATATATATATATATATATATATATATATATGTGTGCGTGTGTGTGTGTGTGTATATATATATATATATATATATATATATAGATGCACCTCAACATGGTGTAATGATTATCAAGTTTGTCTTGCTAGATCAAATATATCTGAATAGTGAGTTTGATCCTCACTGGGTGCCCCATAATTATGGCTTCATGCCATATCTAAACTAGTCTTAGAAAATCACCATATATATGTTCTTGGGTTAACATTTCTGCTGATATGATGTGGAAAGAATGGCAATGATTAACCTTTGTGCCTGCAAAAAAAAAAAAGAAAAAAAATGATGTATCAAAAAGATGGTTATTCCTTTGACAATCCTATTACTGTATACACTAATGGCTCTCTTGGCAATGTTCATGGTTTTAAAAAGCAATTATTAGAATTTTAATAAAATCCAAACATATGAAAATGGCATTATACATTCTATTTATTCTTGACAATTAACCGCAAAAGTATTAAACACTATTTATTAGATTGCTTATTTACAAGAATAATTTTATATTTACACCATTATAAAAATATGTAAACCAACTATGATGAAATATTTATTATTTACTATTTTATAAATAAATTAACATAAATAGAAATTTTTTTATTCATAAAATTCATAAATTATAAAAATGCCTGCAAACAAAAAAATTTAGATAACTATTGGTTTGGTTTGGTTTACAGCATATCAACCTCTATGTGTTATTTAATGCCAACAATTTTTTATTGCTGGTAATATTTAAAAAAAAAAAAACCCAAAAAACTATAGCTGGCAATATCTTTTTTTTCAAAAAATGTATTTTACAAAGTATTTCTGGTATTAAAACCTATTTTTACACTTTCATAGTGTTTTGACTCCAGTTTGGGGGATAACTATTTGCCCATAGCTAGGACCCTAACAGGTGCTACCACCCTGGGTCAGGGTGGACCTGGGAACAGCAGTGATTAAAATGTGGTCCCACACTCCTCAAAACGTCCTGATCAGATCAGAGGCCTTGCTGTTGGATGTAGTTTATCATCTTACCCAGGACGCAGATGTAGTTTATTGTCTTACCCAGGATGGTAGATAAATGTAATCATGAGTAAATGTAATTATAAACTTGGAAAAAAAAATTTTCTGAGCAATTTTTGATTTGCTCTCACCACATAAATTCACTAGAATAGGTTGAGAGCATCTCTTCCTTTTGTATAATTTTGTGATTTTTTTTTTTTATAAATTTTTGAATTTTTTTTTTTATAAATTTTTGAATTTTTTTTTTATAAATTTTGGAAGATTTCTTTTCAAATGTATTCCTTTATAAAATGATAAATATTAAATCTTCATAAAATGGTAAATAATAAATATTGTATTGTACTTGGTTCACATATTTTTATAATCTTGTAAATAAACATTGCCGAGGGTGTTTGTTTAGCAGCATATCAACTCCTTATAGGTTGTTTAATGCCGAAATTTAATTTTCTTGGTAGCATTATTTTACAAACATGCATTGTTGGTAATTTTTATTTTTTTACAAAAATTTATTACCGGTAATTTTTTTACTATGAATATATATTGCTGTCATTTTTACTATAAAAATGTTTATCATAGTGTTTTGACACCAGTCTGGGGGGGTTAACTATATCTCCATAGCTGGGAACCCAACAGGTGCTACCACCCTGGGTCGGGGCAAACCTGGGAACGGCAGCAATTAAGAGGTGGTTCCATACTCCTCAAAACCTCCTGATCAGAGGCCTTGCTGCTGGATGTAGTTTATCAGCATACCCTGGACAGGCTGAGGGAGTCAAAAGTGTTTACACTAATAGCAGTGTCAAGGGAATAACCATCCTTTTGACGCACCGTTTTTTGCGAGTACAAAAGTTAAATGTTGCTGAAATATTTGAGCTAGTCGCACAGGGAGCAACATCTAGAAGGAACCAACAATTGAATTCTTCAATGACAATCTCGCCTGCAAGAAGTGCATGCAAAAATATTGCGTGAAACATGAACTTGATTTTGTTGTCTTTGTGTCATCTTCTATCCTCATCTAATGGTTACAGTTGTCTTCACCTCTCTTGAGGCCTGCAACTATATGTCGTTGAAACACTGCTTCTTGTATGATCACCAAAGTTAAGCAACATCAAGTCTGGCCATTACCTAGATGGGTGACCACTTGGGAATATCAGGTGATGTAAGCTTGGATGTGCGGGTGGTGTAATGGATAAAGGCTTGGAATTTGAAATCAAAGAATCAAGTTCCATTTCTAGTCAGGTTCATTATATTCACTTACTCTTGGGAAAGGTATAAATCCATCTCTTCTACTCGCCACTATGGGTTAATTAGTAGGTTGCTTGGGTTTTATGGCATATCAACTGCTGTAGGTCATTTAATGCCAAATTTAGTTTATATATATATATTAAATATATAGGACTTGTAAACATCTATAAGCTATAGAAGCTAGAACTTATTGGCTTGCACACTGCAATTAGTAGGACTTGTATCAGTAAATCATCATTATATCTTCAAAGAATTCTTACAATCCAAAGATATTTTTTAGCTTTAGATAACCTGCAAAAGACTGATAATCCATAAAAAAAACAATTCAGTCAATCACCTCTCTTGGCAATGTTCACTCTTTGTTGCAATCATCTGCAATAATCTTTCAAATATTCTTAATATGAAGTGCAAGGTGCTGAGTGGCAAGACTGTAGCGATCTCTCCAGGGTGCATGTGATTGATGGGGTGGGGGAATCTTAACAAAATCATACAAGGGATCAGAAAGTGCAAAATTAACAAATGAGATTATTTTAATAAGATTGGTGTGGAATAAAATGAAAATAAATTCCCACTCATCCATTTATCAGGCACCTACAGGTAGATGCTGAAAATGCTTAGGAAGTTACTGGTATGACAGCAGTCATAATTAAAATTTATTAACATAATAAATGGGAAAAAATGCATTTTATGAAAAATAGTTATTATCTTTTATGCCATTCCTTTTTTATGTGCCGTGTCCCCTGTTATTTCTCCTAAGCCCCTGTTCCACTATCCATTTAGCCAAGCTGACTAAGTATGTCACATGTTGTATTTTTCTGTCTCTCTTGCCCTCTGTCATTTTCAGTAAAATGTTTAGTAAAATTATTAATTTTTCTCTTGATTTGGGCATTTTTAAACAAATGCCAGTTTTTAAAGACATGCCTTTCTTCAGGGTATAAATATTAAATAACTCTAGTGATTGATGGACTGAGTTTAAATTATAACACAAACTTCAAATGCTGATGTCTTAGCTCAAATGCAGCATGAGTCATGACTATTTTTCAAAAAAAGTTTGTCACTTTAGAATGACTAAAGCTTTTTTTGACTGAAAAAAAAACAAAAACAAATCTATTCAAAATATACTAATATAAAGAGCTGATACCTTCAGATTGATATTCCAAGAATGAAAATGGTGCTGAGGATTCCATTAACTGTTCCATGAAGATTCTTGAAAGAAGCTGAAAATTGTTATTGAAAACAAAAATCATTTTCATAAAAGAATTTGACACATAAATATATATACATATATATCAGAAATTTATCAGTAATGCTAAAAAAAACTACAGCAATATTTTGATAACTTTACAATCAATTAGGACCAAGCAAAGTTGCCTCCCTTGACCTCCGACTGAACAGTAACAACTCTGATATAAGAGTTGTCGGGACCGGAGTCTCTTATATCCGGGTTTGGTCTATTTTGTTCAGGTAAGTATGGCTCTAATTTGGGACCAGAAAAAATATCTCTTATATCCGGGTTTCTCTTATATCCGGGTTACACTGTATTTAAATCATTAAAAATTAAAACAATTTAAAGGAAATTCATACAAAACAAAAGCAATAAAAAAAAGCAAAATATTAGCAACTTGGCTTCATCATATACTATAGTAAAATAAAAACACAGAATCTGTTTTTTTTTTTCAGGGGGCTTTGTATAATCTCATTACTAAGTAGTGACACCAGGTTGCATGATTAATAAAAATATCAAGTCAGGTTTCACATAAATTTATATAATTTATTTACAAAAATTTGTTGGCCATAACTTTAGCTATCCTTGAGTTATATGACAGAAAGACTGATAAAAAATAAAAATAAAAATTTAGCGAATTATCTTAAGTTTTATTATTTTTAAAATATTTTTTAAACTTGTATATTCTAATCTATCATGTCTGGATAGTATTAATGGATAATGGTTTGAAATAAGAAACTGCTGATCGAAGTTCTAATTCCAATCAGATTTGTTTCATTTACAAATAGTATGAACCCATTTTCCTCTACCCTAGCTATGAGTTAAATAAAAAACTGTTAATATATATTTGACTATCAAGTTGAGTTTTAGCCATAGTTTACAGAAATTATCTTTGTTTACATATTTAATAGCTAAACTCAATATAAAAATCATCATAAACACTTCAAAAACTGTTAAAAATTTAATCAATGTCAGAAAGCTAACTTTATGTAAGAAACAAGAATTGACCAAATAGAATGAAAACAATCCCCCCCCCCCACCAAATACATCAGTGAAACATCCTGACAATTAAAAGAATATATGGTCCTAAAATTAAACAACACATTTGAGGCACTTGTATGCAACCAAAACCTTTGTGATCACAACTTTGACATTGAAAATATCACTTATATATACACACCCCTGATGCAATGAGAATGAAAGTAATATATAAATTCTAATGTTAACAGCATTAATCCAAAAGAGGGCTCAATACCGATAGTAGAGCAATAATTATTTATTATAATTTTATAATATGGACAAAACCATTTCACCCACTACAAAGATGCAACTTCATTTCAGTGCATTTCAACTGCACTTTGATGGGTGAGAACCGAAAATGGTTACCATAGATAACCATTTTCGGTTCTCATCTGTCGAAATGCACTGAAACGAAGTTGCATCTTTGTAGTGAGTAAAATGGTTTTGACTATATGATAAAATTATAATAAATAAATAATATATATATATAAATAAATAAAATAGCTATATTTTACTGAAGATGCATTACAAGAGTTTTATGTACAATTCTCTTACAATTAAAGTATTTCATACTAAATTAATATTGAGAAAAATTATGGGATACATAAACCTTGAAGAAATTAATAAAAAAAAAAGGAAAAAATATTAAAATTAGCCAAAATTTAATTTCAATAATGATATATTTAAAATAAAAATCAGGATTTTAGTTGCTTAATATGAATCACATTTTATCTCATGAATGTAGATTTTGCTTTTCTGAAATAAAATTCTTTTCCTGATGATGTTTGCTGAAACAATTGTCTTATATATTTACCAGATTTCATTTTTATTTTAATTTTGAAACATCTTTTTGATCTATTTCATTTGAAAACAATATAAATTTCTTGATGAACTGGATTTAAAATCTTAAATAGCTTTTTTTTTTCAATTTTTTTTAATAGCTGTTGTAAATCTCAAATGTATTTTCCTCAATAATTTTTGATTTATATTTTCCTATCAATGTTACAATTTGAAAAAACAAAATTGAATGTGTTTAAAACTTCAATTTCCAATCTATTAAGTTTGACACTTTGATAAACTCCAGAAACAAAGCTATAAGTAACTCTAAAGCCAAATCAACATTGCGTGTAGAATGTTGAAGAAAAACAAAAGTTACATTTAAGCTTGAATCTGATAGTAATTGCTGAGCCGTCTCTGTCTGTTGGTGAGAATGTGATAGACCCTGGGAACTCCAGAAAATCAAATGAGGGCACATGTCTTTGTAAATTGTGAGTTGTATGTAACACAGGAATAGCTGCCTCCTAAAATTTTTAGAGAGAAAGAAAAAAGTCAATTTTCAACATAATTAAATACACTAACAAGGAAGGGAATTAAGTGGTGAATATTAAATCACATAGATCAAACATTAGTAATAATTTCAGATGAAAATTCAGCTAATAACTACATGTCAGGCTACAGATTTATTGATCCACTCTGTTGTCTTGACTCTGCAGGGCGGGGGAATGAAAAGTTAGCCTTGTCAAAATATTCAACATGTTCACAAAGAAAAAGGGAAGGAAGAAAGCAGATAAAGTGCAAATACAACATTTTATATTCCAGAAATTGTTCAGGGGGTTTTACAGAGAACATTCTGAATGAAAAGTTTTCATGCAACTAAAAATAGACTAGACAGTGGGAAATGTTTTTATGATACAACTTCAACTCAGACTACTTGATATGCCATTCCGGGTATGACGATAAACTACATCTGTGTCCAGGGTAAGACGATAAACTACCTCTGGCAGCAAGACCTCTAATCAGGAGGTTTTGAGGAGTGTGGAACCACCTCTTAATTGCAGGTGTTCCCAGGTCCACCCTGAACCGGGGTGGTAGCACATGTTAGGATCTCAGCTATGGGCAAATACTTAACCCTGAAACTGAGGTAAAAAGCATTATAAAAGTGTAAAAATAGGTTTTAATACCAGAAACAAATTTTTGGAGAAAAAAAAAAAACTATTACCAACAATATATTTTTGGAAAAAGAAAAAAAAGAAAAATAAAGAAAAAAACATTACCAGCAATACGTTTTTGAAAATAATATTACCAGCTATACATTTCTGAAGAAAAAATTTTTACCAGAAATATGAATATTTATGAGCATTCTTAAATTTTAAAATTTTGTCAAACCAATAACATTTTTGCTTGTGTAAATACTTATTACAAAATAATAAACTGATAAAATCTATCAGATGACAAAACACGTCAGCTAAGTTAAGTCTTCCTTTTCTCTTTATTCATATTGTCCTTTTATAGATATACTCTATCTGAAATTTTACCTACATATACAAAGTGCGATGGGTAAATTGTTGCCATTTTATATTTTTAATTTCACACATGCACAGTGTTTGTTTTTGACTTTGTCGTCTGCACAGTAGAGTCAGTTGGGTACCATCTGTGAGAAAAAGAGCATCATGACACAATTCACTCCACCAGAAATTTTGAAATGGCATGCTGTACTGCTTGGCATTCATGCCAAAAAAAAAAAAAAAAAGAAGAAAGGTTGGCATCAAATAACCCATTGAGGTTGATTGATATGCCATAAAACAAACCAAACCAAACTACTTGATATGTTGCCTCCTATTCTAAATGCATGTACAGAGTATTACACACAAGGATATGTGCAACTATTTAACAGAAATATGTTAAATTCTATTTGAAATTTAATTGAAAAATTTGAGACATTGTATTAAAAGAAAAATGTGCCCTTTGGTAGGATTCAGATGTGTCCCCTTTGCAGGAGAAACTGTCATTAGAGCTGACTTGCTTTAACCAATTTGGCTACAAAGAGCATTGTGATTAAGCAAGGTTCTATATTGCCTTTAAACATATCTTTCTTATTTATATTCCTGAAAGTTCATAACTGCTCAGTTTTGTATTTGTAAAACAAAGCAATTTCTAAAGAAATAATGGGTTTTTATTTATTAATTAGACATATTTTTATCACTTTAATTGTTTTGGTCTCTACCCAGTAAGGATATCATATCTTATTAATAATTTTCAATAAAAAGGATTTTATTTTGTCTAAAACTTATTAATAGAGTCTGTTCTAATAATGTTGTCCACCATAATTTGCATCTAATTTGTTTATTTTACTAAATTTTACTTAATTTTTATAGATTTTTAAAACATTTTCTTCACAAACACTACAATGCCAAAGCTGAAGTGATGTAATTTACACTATTTATTCTGCCTCTATTCTTCTTCTTCTTCTTATTATTATTATTTTGCCTCTATTCTCTCACCTGAATAAAAAAATAATTTTCAACTTACTTGTCAGCAGCTCGAAGTTTGAAAGCCAATAAAAAAGAAAGCATTATTGTTCTTGTATCAATGAAAATCACTGAGTTGGTTGTCTGGATGTATGCAGTGGCAGATGATAGAGACTCTAAAATTAAGATTCCTTTTCCAGGGGAACAGTCGACAATCACCTTCATTGGTTAAAAGAAAAAAGAAGAATTAAACTTACTATTTGTTGGCATTTAATACCAGTGTAGGGACACAGAAAGCAATTATCTCCCTTTGGTGAGGTAAGTCATATGAAAGCTGCTAAGCGACATCACTACATACAGTGACAAGAGTGGACAGTCATTCAGTTTATTTACAAAGCCAAACTGAGTGGTTGCTTTTTTAGCTTGTGCTAAGGGAGCTAGGCCGAGGCTAAATATGCCTCGTCAGCAGCTTAAAAAACCATGGTGTCATTTCCTTTTGAGAATATATCTTTCCCAGATATAGAAAGGAACTCACAGTCCTCAATTTGGAAAAATTGAAGACTTGCTGTTTCCCCTTTGTGAAAATATGTCCTTGACTGGGACATAGATAAATCTGGCCTGCTTGAATCTGGAGTCCTATACATGGCTTCTCCAGAAACACAGAAAAACACCCATATTATAAGACCCTTCCTTTTTGTTTATCCATACATTATGCTTGCTGTGTATATATTATTCTCCATGTGGAACATATATATATATATATATATATATATATATATAGTTTTGTATATGTCTTAGTGGTATAAAAGTCTCTCTGAGAACAAAGCATGTTTCTCATTCCTTTTTTTTTTTTCAGCGATTCCATTCCATCTATAAATTATGGTGTTATTATATCATGGATAGAATAATGCTTATAAGGAAATAAATCAAAAACTATACCTTTCTTTCATAGCTCTCTCCTGTTATACCGGCAACTATCTATCTATCAAGATCTTATTTTTTATTAAATTACCACAACAAAATCTATCTTCTTTTTCATCTATTTGTTTTCTAGCTCTATACCTAACATAGATCCAGAAGCTTGACAAATGTTATTTTATCCAAAGAATGTGCTTAAAAAACAAAAAAAATGTTTTATACTATTCCCAGAGATTGGATATTTTACCTTGGTGTGATCTGACCTTTTTTTTTTTAGGTGCAGGAGAATTGTGTCCAAGAAACTGGGTCTAGCTGTCATATACCTATTTAGATGCACAGTAGAAAAATTACTTTTATGATATCTGTTTCATTTGTTTTGTGATGTCAATGAACACTCGTTGGCACTTTTGTAATGTCAGTGAATACTTGTCACTTTCGTAATGTTTGTTTGTAGTAGAGACTTTGTAATCGCATATACAACTATAGTAACGCTGTTGAACAATACTGGTGTCAGACACCTTCAAATAAAGCTCATACTAATAGTAACCACCGAATAGTGATCTGAAATAGTAATCTGTATAGTATAGAGAATAGTGTAGAGAAGAGAATAGCGATCTGTATAGTATTAGAAGATAGTGTAGAAATAGTGATCCGAATAGTAAATAGAGGATAGAATAGAAATGTTGATCAATTAGACACCACACCAATTCCCATATATACATCTCCTTCATGATCATGTGGTCCACTTATTAGAAATGGAATTACCCATGTTTGCTCACAGGTGATCTGTGTTCAAACTCCAGTGTCGGCAGCAACACTTTATTCCTATATAACAATTTGTTATCAAGTTTCAGATGCAGAGGAATGGAATGAGTGCACGTATTTAATAAGATAGGATTTTTATTTATTGGATTCATGCAATGTCAGATATTACTTTCTAGAACAGTGGAAGTGGCAAACTTTTTCCATGAAAGCCTGTATTATTGCTGACCCTGTGTAAATTGAGCTGTATCACAATAACAAATTGAGTTTCACAGCAATATAAATGAAAAATCACATGTACGAAAATAAAAAATCAACTTTTATCTTAACCTAATTACATACAATAATGGATCATATGCAATATAGGGAAATAATTCAACAAGAAAAATTGAAAATAAATACAATGTATTTAATACAAATTAGAGATGTTTTATAATAGATTATTTCATCTTAAATAAATCAATAATGTTTTGTGGTAATTTTAAACATCAACTTGAGATTTTTCTTGTTAAAAAGTTGAATAATTTTGATACCTTCAACATTATGGATAAAAATCAGTGAATTTTATATAGTCTTTTTTCAGGACTTAGCACAAGCAAAACAAATTCAAAGATTTGGTAAAAAACAAAAAACGAAACAATTGTGCTTAATTTAATTTGTAGCATATATAAATGTAGGTAGAAAAAAAGCAAATGTTGATAAGATAGTGAGGGTCACAAAGTACTACCCTGTGTCTTCAATCATGTTGGCCTTCCTCTCTGTTGGAGTAGTACACACCAGTCCTTTTCTAGGTAGAAAGATTAGTATTAGATGAGTAGTCATTATTTTTCAGGTTGTCTCTTTTTTGTTTTATATGACTAAAGGAAGTGTATACATACACAAATTTTTCTTTTTTTTTTTTATGAGTAACTAAATCTTAAGCAGCTCCACTACGGATGACAGTGTGACTTAAGCAATTGGATTGAGGAACGGGGGAGGGGGTAAAATTAAACAAAAATACATTATTTTATAGTGCATTAAAAAAAATCTAACCCTGCTAGTTCAATTACATGAAAATATCCTTCTTTTCTCTTTATTAGAACCAAGCAAAAAAAAAAAAAAAGGAAAAAACAACAAAAAACAGAATTTAAGCAATTGGAGTCTGAATTCTTACACAAAAATTGAGCAACTTGAATACTGATCAAAATCCCAAATTACTTAAAACAAATAGAAAAAAAAAATATACTTATTTAAATAATATCCTGAGCTAAAATGAGAAAAAAGTAAAGCAGTAGTTTAGATGCTTGCAAAATATTAAAAATATAACTTAATATGAAGTTAATAAAATAAAAACTATTTTTTAAATGTCCAAATCAGTTTTAACCAAATTTTTATCAGGTGAGGTATAACTAGTAGATTTTTTTTAGAATTGTCTTACAAAAGCATGAAATAAATTAATGATATGAATGTTGCTAGCGATAAAAGGATGGATATTTATTTTTTTAAACTTACTTCTTTTTTGAGGTATTTCAGTTCCACAAAAATCAGGAGTCCACTCAAATCATCATCTTTAATAACCTCAATGTTTAATTCTCCTCCAAACGTAGCAGCTGCTTTGAGAATCAGATTCTACCCAAAGAGAGAAACATTCTAACAGTTTCTGCTTAACAATTTAATACTGCTGTAAGCCTAGACATGTTAAAATACATACAAAACAATAAAAATAATATAATTACAAATGTACAAAATATAAACAACCAAGAGAAAGGATAGTAATGTCACTTTAAAGAGGGGAAGTGAAAACAATTTCAACAATAAGCAAGAAAGAAAAAGAAATATAACAAATAAAAGGGGCTAATTGGTTTCAATCTTTGCTTTTTAGAGCCTCTTCAGGACAAGCATGTATGTGTAAGGTTTAAACAACAATAGAGAAATATATATATATATATATATATATATATATATATATATATACATACATACATACATGCACACACGTTGCGATGGATAAATTGTCGTCTAAATTATGCAAAAATGAAAATAACACTGACATCTCATTTCAACAGATATATTTACCAAAATGACACAAAAATATCTCGAAATACTAGAGTAAATTTATTCAATAAAATTGCCATTGGCTTCAACCATGTCCTCCAGAAAACTTCAACTCTTCTGGACGGTCACTTTATTTAAGTTAGTGAGTGGTTCTATAATCCTTGCTTTCAGTTCATCTTTGGTGTTACAAGGAGTTTTGTTGGTCTCTCGCTCAACTACACCTCACACATAATAATCAAAGGGGAGTTAGGTGTAAGGGGTGATGTAGTGGCAGAAATTTTCTAACAGTCATGACTGAGTTCTCCTGCTTGTGTGGCATGTTGCAGAATCCTGTTGCCAGATACAGAGTCTTCTTCCAGCAGCCACCCTCTTGATCTAGGGCAGCACCACCTTCTCAAGGCATTTGATGTAGGCCTCTGTGTTGAGTCTCAGGCCCTCATCAACAAATTTGGGAGTTCTTTTCTTAGAATGATCAAAGTGAGTTTTCCGAGTTGCTATACCTTTGTAATCACCATTAAACTCATCCAACTCTTTCCAAATCCTCTGCACTGTTCTCAGATTGACACCCAAATGAAATGTTCATATTGGCGCTTTTGGCGTGAATGCCAAGCAGTACAGCATGCCATTTCAAAATTTCTGGTGGAGTGAATTGTGTCATGATGCTCTTTTTCTCACAGATGGTACCCAACTGACTCTACTGTGCAGACGACAAAGTCAAAAACAAACACTGTGCATGTGTGAAATTAAAAATATAAAATGGCAACAATTTACCCATCGCACTTTGTATATGTAGGTAAAATTTCAGATAGAGTATATCTATAAAAGGACAATATGAATAAAGAGAAAAGGAAGACTTAACTTAGCTGACGTGTTTTGTCATCTGATAGATTTTATCAGTTTTGTAATAAGTATTTACACAAGCAAAAATATTATTGGTTTGACAAAATTTAAGAATGCTCATAAATATTCATCTGGTTAGCCAAGACATCTAGGGAAGCTTTGGAAGATGCCAAGTGACATGAACATCATCTATTCACTTTCATTATCTTTGAAGATCTTCCCGCTCGGCCCGGTGGCTAGGATCAAAGTGTAGTATCTGCGCTTTGTGAGCTGCCGGGTCGGATGTCTGTCGAACTCTCTGCTTGCAGAGAGGAACCCGGACGAAGCTCTGCTGAAGGGCAGGGTTTCGTTGGGGGAGGTTGACGGAACTGGCCCCCCTTGGGTGGTTTGGATGGTTATTTATTTTTGGCTGGGTTTACGGGCTCGGAGATACCCACATTAAAAAGGCATTGTGCCACATTCAATCCTCGTGGGTAGATTGATAATACCATCTATTCACTTTCATTTATTAGACATTGAATTGAGTCACTGGAGGATACCAAGTGACACACAATTGACAAGCATTTGAAGATGGCTGGTGGAAACAATGGTTCAATTGTTGTGATAATAACAACAAAAATGAACACAAGTCTAAATGTAACTCTTTTATAGAGTTACTGATCATAGCAGTTTTGCTTACAAAAATCCTTTTTTTTAAGGTGAAGGGTTACAAAAGGATTTTTTAAATAATGAATAAACAGATTTATCTATTTTTAATTAAAAAAATAAAAATACATAAATTAATAAAATTATTAAAAAAGGTTAAAAAATTTATAAAGTTAAAATGAATATTCAGATGTTAAATGATGTTAGCACAGTTTCAAACATTTGTAAATAACAGCTGAGTGACTTAAAGCCAATAACTCTTTAAAAGTCAGGGATCAATTTGACACTGTATCAATATTATAAATAGGATCCCTTTCTAAATTGATAACACATCAATATTTTCTTTTATTCTAACAAGTACCACAACTTAAGGAAGGTCAAAAGAATACTAATTTACAAAAATTATTTCCCAACCAAATTTTCCCTATTTTTACAAGTGGACCAGTTTATTTAAGTAATGCCAATTTCTCTAATATTTTGCAAAAAAACTTTGACATTTGAAAAATGACAAAGTGCACAGAATATATGAATTAGATAATGTTCTAGTGAATTAGTAGAGACGTTATTTTGTGTTGTTAAATTTTATTCATCATAAGTATTTAAAGAATTAACAAAGGAAGTTTAATTAAAATTGTTCCAGTAAGAAGACAATAATGAATTTGAAAGAAATCTAAAACATTTGTTTATCAAGATTATCATCACAATTCAGAATGGAGTTTTATAGCACAGTGAATGCTACAAAATTTTAATCACATTTTCATGGACAATCCTATTTAAATTCCCTGATACTCTGAAGAGAGCCTGCCCAACTTACACTTTGTGTATATGAAGTCATAATTCATTGATTCCACAACAAACAAACTGAATATGTTTTTTATTCTTTGTCCCTCCACTAAAAAGAAAAGTAAAATAAGAAAATAAAATCACATTTAAACTCTTATAGATCATGAAGAAGTTAAAATTCCTTTTAAATGAAAGGAATTTAATGAGAAAAAGTCTTCCATAATGTGCCTAAAACATTTTCATTTACTTCCATATTTTGTTATTAATTTTCTAGGTTAGCAACATTATGCATTCCATTCAAACTAAGTATGCAACAATTTCCAGGTTAAAAAAAAGAATCTTAATCTCACTGTAGGTTCATTTATTAAACTAAACAGCACTTAAAACATCAACAAATGTTTTACAAATAATTTTGTATAAATATATAAAATTCTAGGTCTTACCTTGAAGCTAAAATCTTGATTTTGTTCTTTAGTGCCATTAATATTCCCAAGAATGATTTGTGCTAAAAGGAATTGTTCTGGTTTTGGGACCAGAAATACAGTTACCTGGGCCAAGCTTAAGATTTTACCCAAATACACAATAAAATCTTCATTTAACCAAATAATTTTGGCAAATATTTCTATTCCAAGAATCTGAAATATAATGAAAATTCAACTTGGTAACAAAAAGATTAAAATTTATTTTTAGTAAAATTTAAGAAGAATGAAGATAAAATGGTGGTAATTCAGACAAACTAACCTGAAAGGTGAACAAGTTTGGCAGATGAGAAATGGTGTTAATAATTTGTGTATCCAAATCATTGATAGCAGTAAGAACATTTGGAGGTAAATTGTTTCTAAGAGAAAAAAAGATAAATTCCAGTTCAAATATATAAATCAGTGTGCTTCATTTACATTACATGTTTATCCAATAAGAAACATTTTTAAACAGATTCATAATTTTTACTAAAATCAAAATTATTATGACACACTCAAATACAATTATTTGTCCTAGTAAATTGTTTTTTCTTTTAATTATAGCATTTTTCAAAATCAAAATGGTCAGTCTCATTATGGTGAGAAACAAATGCATTTAATGTGTTGTTTTGTAAATGATCCCTTTTGTGCCCATATAATTTCTTATTCAAATTTCTTGAAGTTTCTCCTATGTATTCCTTGTGGCAATAATTACAAGTAATAGAGTAAATCCTTCAAATTTTAGCTTACTATTTTGTTTTGTATTAATTAAGTCTTTTATTGTTTTAGATGTAGTTGTGAAACATTTTATATTGAGTTTAGATAAATTCTTTTCAATTGTAATTGTGATAGAGTTAATGGGTTTAATAATATATTTTTTTGATTTGTTAAGTTTGTCAGAAATGACTGCTTTTCTATTTTGAAATATTTTATAAGTCTTTTGTTTCACCTTGAAGATGAAATAATTTGAGTATTGAAGGAGCTTATAGGTGTTTTCAGTGTATTTCTCCTTTTCATTTAAAATATCCATATATTAAATTAAAAAAAGAAAAAAAATTCTTAACGTCCACCTTTCTTTCATGCCCATGTTTAGTCGTATCAACATAAAGATAAATTTAGTTCAATGAAGTCCCAAAGGACAAAACTCGTAACATAAGAACTTTCTTCCACTTATATTTGTGTGAACAGTGCTCTCTTAAGTGGTAACTAATACCAACATGAAGTCTCAACAATGGAGGCATGGTGGAATAATGAACTGCGGTTCAGAATGAGGAAATCGTGAGCCAAGTTTGAATTTCAGTCAAATTCATTACATTCACTTATGTACTAATACCCTTGGAAAAGGTATGACTATTACTTCTCCCTCCCCCCAGCTATGAGTAAATAGCAGGACAAATTAGGTTCTATAGCTTTGAGTATCAACTGTTCTAGGAAAAGGAAAACTCTGAATTCAAACCAGCCTAGAGCCTCACTGTTACACAATATGTGGACTTGCATGCAAGTCACGTGACTAGTGAGATGGTGGTGTCACATATGACACAAACAAAAAAACTGAATGAGGTTGCCAGATCCCCAATGTTGAAATTGATGGGAGTGTCCAACATATATGAAAAGTGCTCTACTAACACCGACAGAATTTCTCAACATTGACAAACATTAGACTTAGATATCTGTAGGCTATAACCAAAGATCAGCTATGATTTATTGAGAACCAAGCATCTCCATTCCCATGCAGATTTAGTATTAATGCTATCTGTTGAAAGACTGCCTTTTTCGAAATAGCCAATTATTCAGGAGAACATAACTCTTACCTACACTTGATAGACCTGTGTCGAGATCATTTTTTACCCCCCTTGTTGGTTTAGCCGCATCAAACCAGATCAGTGATCACTGCAGAAAATCAGTGAGTAAGCAAATTGTAGTTTTATGTTAAGCAAAGAAAAGCTAAGTAAATGAAATATCTAAATAACTTTCAGAATGAAAGTTGAGATATTTGTCTCAATGACAAGGTTCTTTTTATGATGAACAGTGAAAATTTTATTTCAACTTTGATTGGCAATTCCACTTTCTACATTTACTTGCTTTTTTTTTTTTGTATGTTTTTTTTATATAACAAGGCTCAGGTTAGTCCAAAAAGTTAAGCACCTCAGATATTTTTAATGCGACTTTTTAAGCATTAGTAACTGAAATTCTCTCATTAGGGTTATATTTTAAGCATATAATAAGCCTGAAATATGGTACCAAATTGAGAATTTGCTAAGCATGATGAGGTTTGCTTAATATTACCTGATGTTGAAAAAAAAAAAAAAAAAGGGTGTAACTATTTTATCAACATAACTATCCAGTGGCAGACTGAGTTTAAAAGTATTGGTTGCTAGGAGACAAAATAGGCCAACCCATAACTACAATACTATCATTTAATTTTCATAATGAAAATATAAAATTTTCAAAAATACATATGGAAACAAGAAAAAAATGTGTGTTACTTAGTAATTACAGAGTACATGTACTGTATATATTCCTGGCAGTAGATACCAAATGTAAATACAGAATGTTATGACTTAATTTTTATTTATTTGTTTAAATTTTAATTGGTAGATATTTTAAATAATTTACTGCACAATTTACACATTAACAGATAGTTCAAAAGCACAACAGAGAATTGCATGCAATCCACTAGATTAAGAGCAATCATTTGTGTTCAACAGATAATTGTGTGAATCTGTCAATCATTGCTTCTGCATCCAATTCATTTAACAATTCCTGTTCAATGGATAGCAACATTTATGATTCCAAATTCTCTTCAAACAGCAAATTTCTTAACCTTGTCTATATTATCTTTAGATTTGAAAATGTCCTCTCACATTCGACTTGAAGATGGCTTTATAAATTTCTTATTCCTTTTTATTATTAAGGCAGTGTTTGTTTATTATATTTTTATTTGATATAGGGGGCCCACTTGCCATAAAGCAAGGTGACACCCTGGCCAGTCTACAACTGTATCCATCTACATTAGATTATTACATCATAAATGTTCTATATAATAAAGATTTAATTTGTGAAACTAGTGATCCTTAATAAGTAAAATATGTTCAAAGAATTTACTTTTGGTGAAAGACTTTCTGGAATTTCAGTGAAAGAAAAAAAGAAAAAAGGTTTCCTAGATGCACCTGTACATATCAGCAAAGTGTGCATCTAATTTGGGTACAATATTGAGAATAGTTGAATGTGGATACAAAAGGCCAGTCTTTGCTGTTAATAGTATTAGATGTTTGGTACCTGTAAGTGAATGAAAGGGAAAAAAAATCTGTAAATTTTATGTATCTATTGATAAGTGAAAACAAAATTATCAATAGTTTAATTAAATCAAGTAAATTTTGGTAATAGAGGATTAAAAAAAAAAACTGAAATGTTTTAGTTAATTTTGATTACCAAAAAAATAAAAAATAAAAAATAAATAAAAAAATAAAAATAGAATAAATAAAAACGTAGATTCTGTTAATATTTCAATAATTACTTAGAAACAAAAGTGACTGATTTACAAGAAAATATTTTATTTAAAATAAAATCAGGAAAATATAGAAATGAAATTTACTATATAATAATATTTATTGTTATAAGACTTTTACAAAGTTTTTTTTATAAAAATAATTTACTTTTTATAAATTTGATTTATTCACTTAAAGTAAAATTTCTCCATAAAGGAACAAAGAAAAAGCATTTTATATTCTGAAACAAACTTGAACTTTTTTGTAAAAAAATGATATGGAGATGTTTTGGTACAAAGGGAAATAATTCAATTAAAATGAACTTACCATAAACTAAAAGACTAAAATTTCCATTGCTTTTTTGTTCGAATAACAATTTAACAGCATCCCAGTGTGACTGGTATATTCGTTTATCAGTTTCTTTCTGAAAATTTTTTGTATACATTCATTAATATTAAAAAGTAGGATTTACCATATTGAATATTTACTTTTATCCCGAATCATTAGAAATTAAAAAAAAATTGTTTTTGTGAAGCTTAATTGTGTATCTGTCCAAAAGGTAACAAAACATTTGGATGGATTTTGAAACTCCTCAGAAAATAAATTTGTAATGTAAATGAAATTTTGAAATATTTTGTTTGGTTGGTATTTATAATATTAAAATAGAATACAATCATCTGTTAGTTTATTATATTTTTAATAGATTGGAAAATGGTTTGGCAAAAAACAGTAATAATTTGTCAATGGTGAAATTGCATTACAAAATACACAGAATAAACAGTCAAAAAAGTTGACACTTAAATATTAACCAAAAATACAAGTGTTGCTAAGAAAGAAATAAACAGTTATTTTTTTGATGTATCAATATGTTCATAAAACTTACTGAGTATTTTCATATATGATAATGTGGTGCAAATTGTTGTAACAGGAAAAGGAGGAAAATTTGGCTTTCTCAAAAGAAAAACTGACCAAAAAATATGTTCTTGTTTTTATTTTTCTATTCTTTATGCAAATGCACAAAAATGCTTCTATAATGATTTACTAAGAGTAGTTTAGATGTGGCACAAAGCCACCATTGTAGAATATCCAGTGAAGATTGAACTCACTACTCAGTCATAACTGATCATGCAAAACAAGCATGCTAACTATTATACCACATCCAAAGTGATCCCTATGAAATAACCAATTTTTTTTTTTATCTTTCTTTTTAAGATCATTTTGCCTCCAAGCAAGGCAATAAAGCCACAAAGTCACAAGGGGTTACTGAGTGTTACAGAATATAAGAAAAATATACTATTAAGGAGAGAAGACAATTAAAGAACAGTAATTAAGAAGACAGAAGATAATTGACATTGCATTTAAATTTTTGAAGATCAAAGTTGGCTGGAAAGCATGGAGCTGGAAAAGAGTTCCACAAGTGAGAAGTGCGATAGAAGAAATTGCTAGCATAGAACTTACGGTTATATATGTTTATAATAGACAAAAATTTGTGTATTTAAGCAGAAAATTCTCTTTTATGAATGTCTTACAAGAGAAATTCAAACTAGCAAATTCTAGTGAAACACCCTCATTCCCTTTGTATTCCCCTGGAAAGATGTAAGTTCAACTCAAGCAGCTTCTTTCATTGCCTTGTGGAATCCACTACCAAGAGGTTACTTCGCCAATTACTACAATCTTAACCTGTTCAAATCTAGGGTTTGCCTTTTGCCTCTTCCATACATGTCTGCATAAGCTGTGCCTTTTATTCTTTTACTGAGTAACCCTCTACTTCGAATGGTTATCAGGTCTTGTTCAGAGTGAACATATTTGTAAAAAACAGAATATTACTATGATATGAAAAATAAAACTGATCCTATGCCAGTTTATGGAAAAATACTCAAATTTTGATTTTACTTTTTACTAGGCAAATATAAGGCGAGATAACTTTTTGCTTCACAAGAACTTCATTATGACAGAAACATAAATTTAATAATTGTTTCAGACTGTTATTTTTTAGTGGCAGTGTATTTGGCTCAGACCTTCTGAGGCTGACCTGGGGGTCAGCTGGTAGACAAACTAGGGATGTTGATTTTGACTGGCTGAGACAAACATGGGAATGTTAGAGTTTTTGAGGAGTTAAGTTTTATGCATTGAAGAATTCAGACATGTAAATTTCATGTGCGAGGAACTTGCTCCCCAGTGGGAGTGAAAAAGCAACCCCACTGGCTAGTTAAAAATGTACACATTGACATGTTTAATAAAGTGGTAAGTCAAAATTGCCTTTTGTTGAAGTTCTCATTTTACCTCCGAACAAACCAACTAGCGATCACCCAGCGAAGAGAAGAAAGAAAAGAAGACAACTTTATTATGGTCGCCTCAAGACTGTCAACCATGAGACCCCCCAGAACAAGGGGGCCATGCAACAGATATTCAACTGATAACATTCATTTGTAAATTGCCCCTTTCGAAAAACTGTCTGGTGTATTTAAGTATATACTGAATGACACTTTTTGTTAATTCTATTTTCTTGTTTTTTTCTGCATCTTGTCTGACTAACAAATGCTACTGTTGTCACTGCCAAGTCAATGTTTCTTCTCTTTCATTCTTTGTTTTAAAATACACACGCACATATGCAGACACAAAAGATTTCAAATAAAAATAAAAATAACTGAAATAAAAATATATTTACCATTTCTTCTTTTTTATATCCATTGTTATTTTCTTGAGTTTCTTTGATTTCTTCCATTTTTGGCAGTTCTTTAATGTTGCTTTTGATTTTCACTTTGTAATCTGCGGCTGGATCATCTCTTGACTGACCCTGATAAATTTTATTGATTCTGGATTCTTCTAGTTTAGAATTTTTTGGCTTCCACATCATTTTTAATGGCGGTCTTGCCTCTCTTATTTCATCCCATACTTTATCTTTATTTTCTGTAAATCTGGTTCTCTTTGTTGAAATATATTTTGGTATTTGAGGAACTGGAAGATTAAAATCTAGTTGAACTGAATTAAATCTTGGAAGGTTCCATTTAAAAGAGTCTTTATTCCAAATTGAATTTCTAAAATCATTATGATGAATTGTTTGCTGTTGAACCAGTTGGGAATTATTTGAATTAATTTTATTTAAAACAATGTTGTTCTTAGTCAAGGAAGTATTTTGCCACAGATTATCTTGGTTCATGCCAACACTTCCATGAATGTTACTCAATTTTCTACTTAAATACAAATTCTTCAGTTTTGACTTTCCAGTTAAAATGTTTAATTTCTTTTCCTGATCTAAGGACCTTTTTTTGGGAAATGAGGAGGCTGATGCTTTGTGGCCATAATCCTGAAAGAGTGGCATTTTTAAAAATGCCTCTTCTTTAATTGTTGCCAAAGATTTGGGCAACAGAGAATTTTCAGCCTGATTTTGAAATTTATTTCTACTTTTGAAAATACCAATATTGTGTTTGTGAGATTCTTCTAAGTTTTCTCTGTTCCAAATTTCATCACCCCAAAATAGCAGTGCATCTTTTTTTACTTTACTTTCCAGAAAGCTGCCATCTCTATCCAAGAATGCATTAGAGATAGCCACTTCTCTGTCATTGGCTAATTTATATAGATCATTCACTACAATTTCCCTATCCCAGAATTCTCCAATAGCATTATAATCAGAGTTTTGGTGAGGCTTAAAAGTTTGGTAACTTTTAACAGCTTTTGAATGTTTCTTGGTTTGACTTTTGATTAGGATCTTTGATATTAAACGATCAGGCCAGTAGATGTGCTAAAAAGAAATGATGAAAAACGATAGCTTCAATGAATATTAATGATATTTTTAGTTAGAATTCATATTTTGGTTATAGAGAAATAAATAAATAAAAATAAATAGCAAGAAGACCAGAATTTCACCATCTTTAAAATAGATGGACAATAAAAATTGCCAGGAAAACAAAGCCATAGTTCAACGAACCAATCAGAAAACTTTTACAACCAGGATATAAGGTCACAAGCCAATGAGAAGCAAGTGGCCTTTTCAAGTGGATCTGTAGATAAAAAAGATGGAAAATCAACCAAAATCAGAGCTTATAAATTAATTTTGTCCATTCTCTGATGCTGTAGCCATTGTAACATACCCAGAAACAAAATGTAAAAATTGCACAACTAGTGACTTTACACAGCTAACCCATCCTTGCTATATTGAAAACAAACATAGCTTGTATTTAACAACTAAATTCTATGGAATATTTATGTAACTAGTAACTTAACTCATGAAGTGAAATTGCTCTGTACACTACTAAAATATGACTAGATCTCCAATTTGCTATTTTTTTGTGTGGATCCCAGCAATGTTACATGGAGTCTCAGGGTCCACATGCACCCCGGTTGGGAACCACTCAGATACTTAGATGGAAAAAAAAATTTTAAATGCCATGTTCTGTTGGGATGTAGGAGATCATAACTCCACATATTTTTCTTTATTTTCTGTGAATTGTCATGACTTTTTGGAGTTGTCTTCTCTTGCTATTTAATTTCATGGCTATGGGAGAAAAGATAGAGTAATGTCTTTGTGTAAAAGTGAATGCAACACACTAGAGAGAAATTTGCACTGATGATCATTAGTTTTGGTGGAGAAAATTTTAAAGATAATTCTTTTTATATAATCATCCCTGTGAAATAAGTTTTAGCGATGAGAATTTCTTCGTTTTTTTTATTTTCTTTTGACTGTATGACATCTTTTTAATTCATTCTTTACACAACTGCATGGTTACTTAAAAAGGTAAGAGGAAAAAACTCTTGAATTTATTCCCCTATTTTATTTCTGTTGCTATCATATTTAAACAAGTTTTTTTTCTTCTGTTAATCACTGTGTTAATATTAGTTAAAAACAAAAGGGCAAATTGATTGCAAAACTTACCAAATGAAATGGTTTTAAAATCAGAAAGGGTAAGTGCATCATTTTATTCCATACAGGTGCTGGCATTTGTAGGCAAAGGAGGAATAACAACTGAAGACTCTCTTTTGACATTGACACACCTGTATTAAAAAAAAAAAGTTAATACTCTATTATCATAATGTAGAAAAGTCTTAAAATCTTTTGACAGTTGTCCGACTAGGTTTTCAAGCTAGGTTCAGCATTTCTAGAATGATCTCTTTCTTTGTTCTTTGCTCCCATAGCCATCTTAACACATGGGCCCGATGGACACTTGTCTGGGGCCCCACAAGCATAGGGGCCTCATGTTAATCTATGTTAAGTGACTTGTGTTACAGAAGCCCCCTTTTAGGAAATACTACAAATAGAAATTACTACGAAAAGCCATTGTGATTGGTGAAAAAATGTCATAATAGAATGATCCATTCAAGTTGGTTCATGAATAAAAAAAAAATAAAAAAAAAAAGGTGGGAGAATGTCCCCTTTTGACCTAGAAGACACCGAACATAGCGAGGGCTTTCTTCAAAGAGGGTACCCACCTATATAAATGGAAGGGATGGTTTGTTTTGTCAGTTCAGTTCACTTGCCGCCAATTTCACAATCACAGAAAAGATCAAAGAACTGATCCTGACTCCCGATGATCAGTCTTTGCACAATTCTAGTACAGACTAGCTGGTAAAACTTTCATTTCTATCTTTTAATATTTGTGACCAAGACTACTGTTGACTTTCTGTTGGAGACAATATTATCTTTTATTTTTTCTCTGGTTTGATTTAATTCTTAAATTTCACTGAGACTGAATCAATGTTGTTTTGAATGTTTAATTGTAATATATTTACACTTTTACTTTTACAAATAAATTATTTTTATTGTTATAAAACTCTAGTGTTGATAGTATTTCTTTCCTTCTCTCTCTCTTTTTTTCTTTTTATTGCAACCGTGACAAAATGAGGGTTCGTCCTAAGCTTTGATGTTCATTTCAAAACAAAAACAGCAATTCAGCTGTCTTAAGTAAGACAAAGAATTTTCTTATTTGATGTTCATTTCACAACAACAAAGAAAGTAATTCATATTTCTCTTCAGATATTTTTTTGATAAAATTGACTTTGTATTTGTGTTTAAAAATGTCATTTTCTGTTGAAGAATTTCTTTCTTTATCCAATTTGGATGAAAATTTCACTTATTAAAAAAAAAATCAGAGTTATTGCAACTAGTTACATATTTTGATTTAAATATTAATGCAAGAGGGAAATAACTGAGACATCCAGAAGAGGCATGGCACCTGAACAATCTACCCTGGTGGACGAAATAAAGGGTTCAGTTCAAAATTCCAATCACCTGAAGAAGGCCAGAGTGTACAACAGATGAAACGTTATGAATATGGCAATGAAGATGAGGATAAAATTCCTTAAAACTTGGAAAAATTCAAATAAAACCCAATTAATACATAAAACAAGCAAATTCATAAGTTATAAAAATAGGTGAAAACATTTAGCAAGTTGAGTGATTTTTTTATATGTATTAAATGGAGATATTGGTGGCAGAATCGTTATTCAGCACGGAAAATGAAATCAGTGAATTGAGTTCAAATTTTGGCTAAGGCTGCTCATCTTAGAATTAATACCTGTGGGAAAAGTATGTGTAGTCAATATCATTGTCAAATAAATATTTTGTCTATCATACTGAGATTGTTGGTGAGGGGGCACATTGACAAACTGAGTGTTTAGAATGACAACAACCCAGGTAGTAATAGCTGTTAATCCCATTGTCAATCTTGACAGGGAGCAGCATACGTTCTATATAATATAAAAACTGTTTATCAAATGCTCCTAAATTCACTTAAAAAAAGACATTTCCTGTACTTAGACACTGAAAATTATTCGTATTTTCTCAATTTTTTTTATATTTAGCAATATGATCAATAGAAAGAATTTTTATTTGGTTATTTTTCTCCTTTACAAATTGAAGAATTTATTCACCTTTTGTAAACACTGCAAAACTGTAGCTGTTGTTTACCTGGGAAATAAGCCCATCTCCTTTGCCTTGAATGAGAAAGTTAGCAGAAGGTTTCATCTGAAAATATTGTTGTAATGGACAATAAAAATATATTTTTTCATTACATATCAAACAAAAATATATTAATTCATAGGATTGTAAGTGCCTCTTTCAAAGTACAGATTAAGTTGAATAATTCATTCAATTTTTTTTATTTTATTTTTTTTTTTTACAAAATGACTAAAATCATTTCAATGGTAAGCAAAGGTAAGAAAAGGTAAAAATCTGCCTGCATGTTCAAGTGCTGTCAGCATTAAAATATAGTTTCCATTATTGTTTCATTTTTTCTTTTTTCTAGAGACAAAATTTCCTGTGTTATTATAGATATATATTATTTTTTTTGTTTTTAAGCGTTTCACCCCAAACAAGGCATGAAGCCACTAGCACACAAGGTGTTACAGAGAGTTGGAGTGAGAGCAAAGAGGAGTGATAGAGGAAAGGATGAAGAGAAGGATAGGAGATAGATCAAAGCATCTGGAGACGTCAATTGACATTACATTTGAATAGTTGGAGATTATAGCTATCAGGGAAACAGGAAGAGAGGAGGGAGTTCCACAGGCTAGAGGTGCGAGACATGAAGCTATTGGAGTAGAAGAGACAGCTACATTTAACAGTTTTGACAGTGAAAGGGTGTGAGCGAGATGCCAGCCTAGTAGAACGCTTAAATTCATGAAGTTTGGGAACCAGCAAAAGCAGCTCATCAGAGCAGTTACCATGAAAGTATTTGTAAAAAAGGCAGAGGGAGGCAACATCATGTCTGTGAGAGAGCAACTGCAGATGAGATGCTAGATCAGGGCCAATTACGTTGAATATCCGTCTTTGGATCTTATCAAGAACCTTGAGACAAACATAAGGGGCTCCAGACCATATATGGCAGCAATACTCCATGCAAGGGCAAATGGTTGATTTGTAGATTTGAAGGATTGACTCCAGCGAGAAAAATTTCCTGGTGCGGTATAGGGAGACAACTTTCCTTGTGGTGGACGAAGCTATTGACTCAATGTATTTGTTCCATCTCAGGTCAGCAGTCAATGTGAGGCTGAGTAGTTGCAAAGAGGAGCTCTCAAGAAGTTGAGGTTAGGTTAGTTTTGTCAACAACACTAGATTTGTTTTTGAGGCAGGAGCAAATTGTAGTGTCATCCGTGTAGATGCCTACTTGGGAATCTATGACTTCAGAAAGATCGTTGATGAAGATAAGGAACAGAGTAGGGCCTAGGATGGAACCTTGTGGAACATCTGCGTTCATGGGATAGGAGCTGGAGGAGAATCCGTTGAGAACGACCTTCAATACACAGTTTGATAGGAATGATTGTCAAACAATCGACCTGAAATTCCATAACACTGGAGCTTGCAAAGAAGGCCGGCATGCCAAACCCTATCAAACACTTTGGAGAAAACTAGAGCCATGGCATGAGTTCTCTGTTATTATGAAGAGCTAGGTAAACAATTTCAGTTATGGCTGTAAGCACATCAGCTGCAGAATGGGCAAAGCGGAAACCATATTGCTTGTCAGAGAGCAGATCATGGGATGTAAGGTGCTTAACCACTTTGGTGTTGATTAAAGCTTCGAAGACTTTGCCAAAGAGGGGTAGGAGACTGATATGATCGTAATTAGAAGGGTCAGAAGGGTCACCAGAGTTCTTAAGGACAGGAACAATGGATGAGGACTTCCAACAGTCTGGAAAACAAGATTCATTGAGGCAGTAGTTATATAATTTGGAGAGGGCAAGGGCCAGTTTAGGCGTACATTTCTTCAGGACAATGGTTGGTATCCCATCTCCACCACTAGCCTTGTGGGCATCTAAATTAGAGATAATGCTCAATATCGATGACGGGGTTATGTGCAGTACTAAGAGGTAAATCGGGTGTGGTACACCGGAAGAGTCAAACGTTGAATTGAATGAGAATTTCCAAGCAAAGCATTCAGCCTTGTCGGCAGAAGAGGTCAGAACCTCAAACTGGTTGAACAAAGGAGGTATAGAGGGTTTGCTATTTTTAAGTACACTCTTGCAGAGACGCCAATAATCCTTGGAGTCGAATTTGTGAGATGCAATATGTTCTTTCATTTGAGCAGCAAATAGTGACTTTGCTTCATTGAGGACACACTTACACTCATTACGGGCAGAGACAAAGAGATTTCTATTGCAGTCACACATGTCGCTACAATATAGGTGGAAGAAGTGGTTCCTATGGGAAATGGCAGCTAAGCAATATATATTATAAATATATGTTATTATAGATATATGTAATCATACAATCCAAGCTTTCTACCGATTGGCCAAGGATTACTCCACATTGCATTTCAATTACAAAGGATAAGAAGTTGTGGAGAGTCATGATTGTCCATGCCCTGAAGGGACATAGTACATAGAAGATGAAGGACACCAGTTCCTGTATGATAACCAATGTTAAACAATGTCAAGTGGTCAGTACTTGGATGAATGCTTGGGAATGCTAGGTGCTGTAAGCTTAGATGTGCAGGTTGTGTAATGGTTGGTTGGTTTAACAGCATATCAACTCTTTATGGGTCATTTAATACTGAAATTTAAATATCTTGGGGGCTTTGAAATAATAAAAAATATATATTATTCTGTTTTCACGGTTGAATACATGATAGATGATACTCAGCTTTTATACATATACAAGTTTGTGTGGATATGGTTACTAAAGGTAGTGATGTGTTTTATGTTGTAGTTATTTTTAAGTTATATTTTGAAATACAGTTTGATTTAAGAAATTGTAGAATATTATATGGATTAATGTCATGAAAAAGTTCTTTCATGTTATTTCGTTTGTTTGTTTAGTGTCATATCAACCAGGATGGATTATTTAATGCTGAAATCTAAATAATGTGAACAATTTTATGGCTTCAACTAAATACATTTTGAATGTGATTATATACCTTCAACTACAAATAAAATGTATTGTTGGTCATTTTACTTAAAAAATGTATTGTTGGTATTTTTACTATTAAAATGTATTTTTATGCTTTCATAGTGTTTTTGTTTGGAGGGCTCACTATTTGGCCATAGCTGGGTCTCTAACAGGTGCTACCACCCGGGGTCAGGGTGGACCTGAGAACAACAGCAATTAAGAGGTGGTTCCATGCTCCTCAAAACCTCCAATCTCTTGATCAGAGGTCTTGCTGTCAGATGTAGTTGATCATCATACCCAGAACTTTGGTATAATGGATAATAGCTTGTAATTGTTAATCGGAGGGAAGAGTTCCCATTCCAGTTGGGTTCGTTATATTCACTTACCTTGGAAAAAGTATGAATCCACCTCTTCTCTCCCCAGTTATGGGTTAATTAGTAAGACTTGTATCACTGAATCGTTATTATCTCAGAAAAATGAATTCTTACAATCTAAAAATATTTTCTGGCTTTACATAACTTGCAAAGGGTTGATAAGCTGTAAAAAATCAATCAATAAAAAAAAAAAGAGTTGGCAACTATGTTCAAACCATGTGAAAATTTTAGACTTAGACCTAATTTATTCTCATTAAATGGTATAAATAAAATTTATTTTCTTATTCCAACAGGATCATAAATAAATCTGTAGATAGTAATTGTTCAACATATTATTTGATGAAAATAAGAAAACAAATAACAATTAAGATTAACTTTAAAAATCATAGCATGAAAAAGTGGAGGCATATTGAAAATTACTATCAAAAGGAAAATATAGCGTAAATCCCTTTTAAGGGGCCAACTTTTTTTTTTTTATCAACCTTTATCATTGACAAATTTACAGGATTAAGCAATAAAATGAAATTACCAGTAAAAACAAGTTAAACTGTTCTAAAAGTAAATCCTTTTCTGTCATCTTAAAGCAAAAAACAAAAACAAAGAGATAAATAATTTCTGTTTGAATTTTTGCAATGAGGAATTATTATTTCCACAATGTTTCGACCATTATGCCCACTGGCCTTCATCTGATATTTCTCAATCCAGCTAATCACTTGAGAATTTTGAACTGAACCTTTTATTTAATTTACAAAGATAAAATGTTCTCATTATAATGCCCATTTATAGATATCACATTTAGTTCTTATTTTTTTAGCACTGCTCAGTTATTGCTTGCTCCATTTTCACTGAGTCCATGTACACACTTCCTGGCCCAGTGATTGAACTCACAATTACTATGTCCCCAAATGCTTTAGTAGGGCTGGATAAACACTAAAAAGCTGTAAGTGAGACAATGGAATAAAAAATGGCTTATTATGGATGGGGAGAAACAGGGGGAGTTATCAAAATCTTGTGGAATTAAGTAAAAGTACTGGACAGAGTGGAACACTGGAGAGAATTAGAACATATACTGGGCTATGAGGACCTCCTTAGTAGACATAGCATGAAAATAAATATGATATGGGAACCATTAATAAATAAAGAAAGAGAAGTCACAGCAATGCTTCAGCAGCTGCAGTAAAAAGTGAAACCTCAGTGAGTGTAGTCAAGTGTGATGAGTTTGGTTTAGTTTGATTTGTTTTATGGCATATCAACCTCAATAGGTCGTTTAATGCTGACAATTTTTTTTCCTGGTAATATTTTGTTTTGTCAAAAATCTATTTCTGGTAATATTTTTCTTCAAAAATCTATTGCTGGTAATATTTTTTTCCTCAAAAATGAATAGCGGGTAATATTTTTATTTTCAAAAACGTATTGCTAGTAATAGTTTTTTTTCTTCAAAAATTTATTGCTGGTAATAATTTTTTTTACAAAGTATTTCTGGTATTAAAACCTATTTTTAAACTTTCATAGTGTTTTGACCCCAGTTATGGGGTTAACTATTTGCCCATAGCTGGGACCCTAACAGGGTCAGGGTGGACCTGAAAACACCAGCAATTAAAAGGTGGTTCCACGCTCCTCAAAACCTCCTGATCAGAGGTCTTGCTGTTGGACGTAGTTTATCATCTTATCCAAGATGTAAGTCTAACAAGAAGAAGCATTCACCAGCAGACAGGTTGGGTTTAAGGCTCCAAGTTCTTCATTCAGATTTGTCCCACTGAACAATAGCTTAGTGGATTAAAATGTTAGTTCGGGAAGTTTGTGATATAATAATTGCAGGTTCATTCCTTGGGCAGTATGTACTTGGAGTCAGTGGAAATGGTTGAGCAATAACTGAACAGTGCCAACAAAAAAATAAGAACTAGATGAGAAATCCCTAGACATGGACAGTGGCACAAGAACAGTTTGCCTCTGTAAATTAAATAAAGGGTTCAATTCAAAATTCCCTGACAGCTAAACAGATTGACAAGTGCACAACAGCCAAGCTGTGATAATGACAATAAAAATGGAGATAATAGTCTGCATGTAAATAAAGACAATACTTCAACTTAAATAGGTCTTATGGTAATATCATGTTGAAACATTGTATGATTACTAAAGTTAAGCAGTGTCAAGACTGGTTACCTAGATGGGTGACCACTTGGATATATACCATGTGCTGGTGGCTTGGATGTGTATATGTTGTAATGGATAATGTTTTGGAGTTGGAAATCATAAAGCCAAGTTCTAGTTGGGTTTATTGTATTCTCTTATGTAAAAATACCGTTGGGTTGGGAAAGGTATGAATCCACCTCTTCTCACACCAGCTAAGAGTTAATTAGTAGAACTTGTATCAGTAAATCATTATTATCTCAAAAAAAAAAATTCTTGGAATGTGAAACTATCTTCTGGCTTTAAATAATCTGAAAAAAGGTTGATAAGTCGTAAAAAACAAATCAATCAACTTAAGCAATACCAGCTAGTTTTATCAAATAGAGAAAATCTTTTTGTTTACAAAGAGCTGGTTGGCATCTAGAAACGGAACGAAATTCAAGGATCTTCAAATGAAATGATGACAAAGAGGAAGAATTTCGAAACATTCATTTGACAAAAAAAGTGGGCTCAAACAGGCTTATCAATGAGATGTTGGCCAAAATCTTCTGTGTTGTAGCAGAATGCAACTGGCCATTCTTAATCTGAAAATGGAATATGTTGCATAATCCTCAGCTCGAATCTCTGCAAGTGGCATCAAACGTAACCGAATTCACACTTGCACATAAAAGAAACAACAGAAATTGTTTAAAAAATATTTAAAGATGAAAAAAAAAATAATGGTCAAAGCACATTCCAGAGTTTGATTCATAATGTCTGAGGTAAACATGAAGGAATAGATAAAATTATATATAAATTTTAATTATGCAATGCACTAAAATATTATCAATGTTTTGCAACAAGAGGCACAGATCAATCCTATAAAGTTCAAAATAATAAAGAAGCAGTTTAAATGCAGTGGTAAGTAACTAAAACTTACTTGCTTCCTTTTGTTGAGAATATGTGTGTTAATGTTAATTCTTGGTCTATATCCTGACTTGAGTGTCACCTGGTAAACTGTTGGACTTTCCCATGAATTGGTGCCATGGAGGAGATCAATTGTACACTGGAGGTTCCACTTTTGGCAACACATTTGAAGGAATGTTCCTATATTGGCCCACCAACGAGTATAAGGACTGAACTTTAAAAAGCAAAATATAAATGAGGATTTAAAGACCACCAACACTGTTTGTTATTATTATTATTATTATTATTGCTCTTATTATGATATTATTATTGTTATATTATTATTGCTGTTATTATAATATTATTATTGTTATATTATTATTATATTATCGCTGTTATTATATTATTATCGTTATATTATTATTGCTGTTATTATAATATTATTATTATATTATTATTGCTCTTATTATATTATTGTTATATTATTAATATATTATTGCTGTTATTATAATATTATTATTGTTATATTATTATATTATTATTGCTCTTATTATATTATTATTGTTATATTATTAATATATTATTATTGTTGTTATTATAATATTATTGTTATATTATTATTATATTATTGCTGTTATTATAATATTATTGTTATATTATTATTGCTGTTATTATAATATTATTATTGTTATATTATTATATTATTATTGCTGTTATTATATTATTATTGTTATATTATTATTATATTATTATTGCTGTTATTATATTATTATTATTGTTATATTATTAATCTATTATTATCGCTGTTATTATATTATTATTATTGTTATATTATTATTATATCATTATCGCTGTTATCATAATATTATTGTTATATTATTATTATTGCTGTTATTATATTATTATTGTTATATTATTATATTATTATTGCTGTTATTATAATATTATTATTCTTATATTATTATTATATTATCGCTGTTATTATATTATTATTGTTATATTATTATTGCTGTTATTATAATATTATTATTGTTATATTATTATTATATTATTATTGCTCTTATTATATTATTATTGTTATATTATTAATATATTATTATTGTTATTATAATATTATTATTGTTATATTATTATTATTATTGTTATATTATTATTGCTGTTATTATAATATTATTGTTATATTATTATTATATTATTATTGCTGTTATTATATTATTATTATTGTTATATTATTAATCTATTATTATCACTGTTATTATATTATTATTATTATATTATTATCATATCATTATCGCTGTTATCATAATATTATTGTTA
>OZ010572.1:51705919-51860919 GCA_963932145.1 Acanthosepion lycidas | reverse complement strand
CTTGCTACTAAATTATATAGTACTCAGGAACCAAAACAACAATAAAAGAAAAATTAAAAATTAAGAAATAAAAATACTTTAAATACAGATAAGAATTGTAATTAACAATAAAGAAAGAAAAAGTTATATCATAGTTCAATAAATATAGCATACTCCCATGATGCATCAGAACAAGTGTTTTACCATCAAATGAAACAAAAATTAAAACTTCTCTCTCTTCATTTTTCAACAGCCAAAGGAGGCAAACATCCTGGATAAAACATGTTGCTACCATCAGATAAGCAAAATTTCTTTATTTCTGTGTATATATATGTTCTTTAAAATATACAATCATTTCTCTGAAATAAAGCATATTATCATTTTGTCTGATATTATTATTTTGTTGTATCTCATATGTAATGTTTGTAATTTATAATCCCTAAAAATACACATAAAAAAAATTCCATTCAGACAAGGCCAATGCATCAGTGTTAGAACTGATTGGTTAAATGTAATACTTACTGTCTTGTCAGAAGATAGTGATTCAACCATTTGTTGGACATGAGAAACCGACCCAATGAGAAAGTTCTGGAGACCAAGATCTCTTGCATTTGAAATGCACTCATTATATAAATCTATAACAAGAAAATATATATTTAAGAAAAAAGATATCTGGTTTAGTAGACCTTTATTATATTGAAATTAAGCAGACCATTACTATATAATGGCAAATATATATATATATAATTCCTGATATCACCCTGAAGAGTAGATGGATAGGTCCATCTATGAAACTCTGGAGTCGGGATGTTACAGGTAACATCAATCAGCTAATTGACAAACCTTTACTTATATTAATTCTATATATCTTGATTGATTTGTTTTTTTACGGCTTAACCTTTTGCAAGTTAAAGCTTGAAAAGAGTCTTAGATTCAAAGAAGTTTTTGGGAGATGATAATCTTTTAATAATATGTTTTCTAGTAATTAACCCACAGCTGGGGAAGAAGAGGTGGAGTCAAAGGTATTTGTGCATAAATATAATATTATGAATTCCACTGGAATTGGAATTTAGCTCCCTGATTTCCAATACCATGTCATTATCCATTTCACCACCCGCACACCCAAGCTTACAGCACCTGGTATTCCCAAGCAGTCACCCATCTAGATAATGATCAAGCTCGATGTTGACTTGATTAGTTTCAAACAACAAAGCAAAGAGTATTGCTAGAAGATAAGTACAATGAAGGAAGCAGTATATATTAACTTAATGCATAAATGTTCAAGTAGCGATGTATATCTTTAGTCAAGTACTACACATGGTACAACGCTTGGGTGATCATGTTTCTTTCAATTCATGACTGACTAAACAGAAGATTTTCCACAGTTGGCTGCCATATCTTTCTGTGGTATGTGGATCTTTACTAGAACTATATGCAGATAATAAAAATAAAAAAACACCTGTATTACTGAGAATAGGTTGGTAACAGACTTTCTTTATCATTATGGTTTTCTTTGGCATAACTGAAGGGCATACTTCAGCTAAAGAAGTAGTTTCCTTGATGGAAAAGGGGAAATATAGATTCAATTCTGGTTAGGAGGAACATTTTTCTATACTGATTGACATTGGTTTTCACCTTAAAACAATAGGGATATTAACTCGAACACATTTACTCACTAAAAATAATGTTTATAGTAATAATTAAAAAAAAATTTCACTGGGAATATGAATTCCTTTTATATATTAGGTTGGTGCAAAAATAATATCGTTTTTTGACGCTCAAATTTATGTGAGAAAACGACATTATTTTTGCACCAACCTAATACGTTGATGTGAATGGGTTCGTTCATTCAATCAGTAGATTTATACTGATTATCATTTTCTGGACTTTCTTTGGACAAGATATGCACAATATATTGATGCCAAATTCCTGATATCTCTCTTCTAGACAGCACTTCCCAACTGCATTAAAAGAAATAGTGTCTGTAGACATACCATACAGCTTGTAGCAACATACCAATGGAATCTGGCAATTTTTTAATTTCCCTATGCACAAATATGTATAGATTTTCACATTAAAAAGGCTTTGTGTCACATTGCATCTCTGTAGGCAGACACTCTTACAGATTATTAAGGCTGTAGAATAATCACATTGTAGTAACTTTAAAAGGATGAGTTCAATAACTTGAAAAACACTTAAATAATTACAATTATAATATTTAACATAGATATTTTTTTAATAATATTTATAATTAAATCTGTATTAGCAAGATAGAATGCGATTTTTGTTAATTATATGAATGCTGGAATATATATATATATATATATATATATATATATATATATAATAATTATTTAAAAAAAAATATGATTCCATCATGACACAGAAATTACTGTTTTGAAACTGGTCAGCGTTATTTAGGTTTAATTTCAATATTAAACATTAACTATTGCATGACAGTTTCATCCTCAGGCGATCTTTGAAATAACTATGCTATGGAATGCTTTACTCAATTATAGTTTTGACCTGAATACTGCTGACCAGTTTTGAAACATAGTAATTTCTGCGTCGCAATGGAATCATATTTTTAAAACAATAATTAAAATCTAGGTTCTTCTTCTGTATCGACCACTGTTTTTAAAAATAAAAACAAAAATACTAAAGAACTTTGGATCATCAATCTAACAGTTCTTTCCTATTATATCAATATGTACACACACACACACATATATTACTTTAGTTGCATCACTTATGATTAAGATTTACTAATTTCAATATGGTTTTTATTCCTATATTAACTTGTTTTAAGTTTTGTTGCATCTCCATTATTTCAACACCAATTTAGAAAGAACAGTGGATAAACTGAAGTAGCCTGCATATGAATTGCAGAGAATTCTTAGATTCATAGTAAGTTGTCATGTGGTAACCAAATATGTTTATAGCATTCTCAAAAGAGGAACAATATTCAATGCTTGTCATACAACCTTTGAAGAGCAGCGAAATAACAACAGAATCTGAACTCCAATCAGTTGCAACACTGGAAGCTGTGAGACAACCACCAATCTCCACAAATAGCACTCCATTATGGACTTTCTCTTTAATCACTGCCCAATAGTTTACTTCTCCATGAGGAGGAGGAGTCACTATTTTCGTGTTGTGAAGTTCTGAAATTAAAGTTAGAAGGAAAAGCAAAGAGTTTCAGTCATCAGCAATGTCCTAATTTATTTTGAAAAACAATTTTCCTAATAAAAAAAAATGTCATTTAAAACAAAAAAATAAAAAATAGAATACACATACATTTTCAAAAACTTAAAAAAACCTCAGAATATTCAAGAAAAATTAGGCTAAATAAGTCGTGTTGCTGATACTGGAAATAACATTGTTACATTATCTTTTCAGACTCAAAGCTGAAAGGTAGAAAAAAAAAGAAGAAAAGGAATGAGTAGAAGGAGACAAGAAAATTATGAAAAGAATAAATAACCTTGACATCATATAAATGTGCACATTACACACATGTACAGGTATGTGCATGCATATGCATACAAAGAAGAAGAAAAAAAAAATTCAACCTAACACCAATAAAAATGAATTTTTTTCTTTTTAAGATAAAAATAATGAAAATGAGAAAATCTGAAGATAATTACTGATACTTTCTGATGTGTGGACTGCACAAAATTTTGTCTACGAAACCCTGGAGTTGGGGTGCTGAATATAACATCAAACACCTAAGTCATATTTTATATTTGTATTAATCCTATCACACAAATTATTTATAAAAATATATATATATATATATATATATGAATTAAAAATCAAATGCAGGATGATAAAGAATAAATAGGAAGTATATTAATCTAACCTGTCCCACTTTTGTTAAAGCTTCATCAGAGATTGAGAGAAAACAGAAAATAATGTTATTTTTAATTATGTTTCGTACAATTCTCATTGGTTAGACAGTTTTAAGACATGTGTCTGACCAACAAGAACTGACCCAAACATAATTGAAAATACCAGTGTTTTCTCTCAATTTATGATGAAGCTTAAGTAAAAATAAAAAATATTAGATTGAAATACGTTTCCTATTTGTTCTTTATTTTATCATCATATATATATGTGTGTGTGTGTGCATGTATATATATATATATATATATATATATATATATATATATATAATATAATATATATATATATATATATATATATATATATATAATATAATATAATATATATATATATATATATATATATATATATATAATATAATATATATATATATATATATATATATATATATATATATTAGGTTGGTGCAAAAATAATGACGTAATAATATTGTTTTTTGACGTTAAAAAATACGTCAAAAAACGACATTATTACGTCATTATTTTTGCACCAACCTAATATATATAAATCATATATATTATATACATATATTAAAATAATAATAAAGAATAATTCAATTTATAATCCAGTGTTTTTAGCAGTTATTTTTATATATCTTATATATAAATACTTGTAGTCATTTGTCTGGGAGACCTTTGAGTCTACTAGTATGGCTAGTTAATCCCTGTTGCAAATGCCTGCTCAGGCACATTTGTGTTTGTTCAACATCCAAAGAGCCCATCTGTGGTTCATCCTGCAACTATGCTGAACAGATCTAAGTTACGATTTCTGCAAGGAAACACAATCTGGTGCGATTAGTAGCTGAACTAGAATAATGATCTTAATGATTATTAAAAAAGAAAATGATGCCTTAAAGATTTTTCATTGGTCTTTAATCAAACATTACACATGTATAAAAATGTGTGTATGTGTGAATATGTACAATTGCACTATTTACATTATTTGGACTATTGTCCTCATCTTTGTTGCTATATTTATCACATTTCGGCCGTTGTACAGTCTGGCCTTCTTCGGGTGGTTGGAATGTTGAACTGAACCCTTTATTTCGCTCACTGGGGTAGACTCTTCTAGTTCCAGGTGCCATGTCTAATGGATGTCAGTTATCAGTTATCTCCTGTTAATTCCCCTCTCCAAGGAGATAACTGATAACTGACATTTTAAGTCAGTTTCATTAGTATTTTTATTATTATAATTATTTACCTGCTGCCCCACACAGCAAGATGTGGCACAAGGCCGAGTTTTAAAGTGGGGAAATTTTTATTATTATATATAAAAAAAAAAATAAAGGATTTAAATCTGTATGGAAATCTGAGAACATATAAAACTATCTGGAAAAATTATTTTGTCAAGTTTTGCTTATCAAACAGCATTATCTGAAAAACAGATTTTATAACTAAATCTATATTAGTGAGACAGAATGTGATTTTTATTAATTATATAAATGCTGGGTGTATATATATATATATATATATATATATATATATATATATATATATATATATATTACTTTAGCTGCATTACATTTATGATTAAGTTTTACTAATTTCAATATGGCTTTTATTCCTATATCAATTTGTTTTAAGTTTAGTTGTATCCCCCATTATTTCAACACCAATTTAGAAAGAACAGTTGAAAAACTGAGATAGCCTGGATATCAATTGCAGGAGACAGTGACATACAATCTAATTTCAAACAGAATCTGAAAAATGATAAAAAAAAAAAAAAAAAAGAAATAAAAAAAGCCTTCATATGATTAACATAAATTAACATAAATTACATTCTGTTTTACTAATGTAGACTTACTTGAAATAAAACCATTTTTTCTATTGCTTCTATATGGTAGTGAATGTTGGATGGTCTCCTCAAAGATGAAGAAGAGACTCGAGGCAGCCGAGATGTGGTTCTACAGAAGGATGCTAAGGATATCATGGAGCAAGCATGTGAGCAATGATGAGGTCTTGGAAAGGTGCAAACAAGAAGGAAGCTTATACTTAACATAAGGAAGAGGTAGATGAAATTTCTGGGTCACGTAATGAGAAAGGAGGACCTGGAGAATCTGATACTTACAGGTCGATTAAAGGGAAAAAGAGACAAGGGAAAGCAATACCTGGCAGGCTTAAACAAGTGGATAGTAGAATGTGGTCTGAAGGAGTTGGCAGAAGCATGAAACTTATTGAGAGCCACAAGGAATAGGGGGAAGTGGAGAGCCATGATCACCTACATCCTGAAAGGACACAGCACATAAAAAGAAAAAGCTGTGTAATTGGTAGCAAACAGCTTTTTTAAAAATTGTCTTATACAGTGTAACCCGGATATAAGAAAAACCTGGATATAAGAGAGATTTTCTCTGGTCCCAAATTAGAGCAATACTTACCTAAACAAAAAAGACCAAACCTGGATATAAGAGACTTCTTCTCTGGTCCCAACAACTCTCTTATATCTGGGTTACACTGTATTATTTACCATAGAAATTAATTGAGTAACATGCACAAAAAGGGTTAGTTTTCCTTACCTGTCAGTGATCCATAGTTTAAAGCTGACCATAGTCTGTCCATAACACCAGATATCTTCTCAATGTCTGGAACTTTTTTATCTAAAATCTTAAAAAACAGGGGTTCATCTTGTTAATCAAGATTTCAAAAAATATTTTTTTTTATTATTATTGTATAGCATGAGATTTAACAGTGTGTGTGTGTGTGTGTTTGTGTGACTCTCTTGTTTTTCCAGTATCTTAACATTATGCTTTTATCAGTCAAGAATTGTTCATGTCAGAATTAAGAAAAAAATTGGTTCCATACAATATTGATTTTGTCCATGTGTGTATCATTCTTTCTAATATGAAGGGTGTGGAAAATTTCTTGAGCTGAATCTGATAAGTTCTGATATTTGTTTAGATTTTGGGAAGTAGGTTAGAGTAAGAAATTTTCAATGCCCCATATTGTAATGTATTATATTGTTACTATAATATAAAAGAATGTGCAGGTGGTGTGTATTGATTAAAAGCTAGAAATGAGAAACCAGCAATCTAAGTTCAAATTTTGTCAAGTTTGTTGCATTCATTTTTACACAAATGCCCTTGGGAAAGGTATGAATCCATTCCCCACCCTTGCTACAGGTTCTCTAGGAAGTAGTCTGGGAGAAGAATCACTGAATTTAAAACCATATATTACCCTGGCATATATATTACCCTGGCATATATATTACCCTGGCATATATTACCCTGGCATAGCAAACACTATGCAGCCAGATGTGTGTTCTTTATTATATATAACTTGAGCAATTTACTATCATTGGAGTTAATTTCTGACAAATTTATTTCAAATTATTCTTAATGTCTGATTGCTTTCATAGCAAATCAGAGGCACAATATTAAATGTAGTTTATCGATGAGTGTCCAATTCTTTTGATTGTATGTTTTTGTTAATTTTCCCCAATAAATTTGTGCATTGATGAAAAAAGAAAAATCCTTATTTTTGCTTAGTTATATAATACCCTATTTACCATCATCAACTCAGTTTTTATGTTTGTAGCCACATTGGAAATTAGGTTTTTCTTAAAAAGAAAAAAGACTTTTAAAAATTTCACATGGCAAATACTTTTGCATGTAACTGTATAAAAAGAATATTATTAGAAATGCATCCGCAATATATGTGCCTGTGTTTTTTATGTTTATACATTCTTTTTATAGATACAAATATTTAAGTAAATTCTCTGTTTATAATAAACAGTATTAACAACATTTACCGACCTGAAATTTATTTGTTATAAACAGAGCATTTACGTAAATATTTGTATCTATAAAAAGAACGTATAAACATAAAAAATGTCTTAAAAATAATTGTTGGACTTTGTCCATTTCATAATGTCTGTGCCTGTGTATAAAAATATATATAAGATTTTTGAACTCAAAATTCAATGATATTATTTTGTACTTTATTTAATATTTATTCAACAAAAGCAATTTTGAACCATAGTTATATTCAGGGAACACTAAGTAAAGAAACAACATTCAATGTCTTGAAATATTAATGTGCTAACTCCTGTTCTATGGCAAACTGTGTACTTAATTTAAAAAAATATAAATCTTATTAAAAAAAGTAAAATATTCACCTGCTTACCGAGTTTCTTTTTATTCTTGATATGGTCTTCTTTCCTTGTTTTTTACCAAATAACCTTCCATTTTGTTTTAGGTGAAATGGTTTGTCCTTAGAGTGATGTCCTTGTACCTGAAACTCTGCTTTGTTTGGTCCTCTATTTTCCTGTGGGATATCCAGTTGAGTGGCCATATTAACATGGTCTTTCAAGGCAGCAGATACATGCTTAAAATCTAATGATGATTTCAGAATCTGATGATGATTTATATACTCAGATGTATATGGGATTGTTTGGATAAAAAGATTTGATCTAGAATCAACTAATCCATAAGTATTGTATGAAAATATTAAAAAGGACCCAGTTACAAAGAAAACAGCAGACGTGCCTAACATGTTTCCTCTGAAAGCTCCCATTTTCAAATGGCTTGAATACAGAGGAGCATTTATTTGAAGTAGGATTTGTATATTTATTTAGGAATGTGTGCCTATGTTAATATTTATACACAAAGGGTCAGGATGGCCTTGGAAGGAGGTGTTAACATTTGGAATTTGTTGAACAGTTAGAAATTGGATTAGTGGCAGTTTGGATCATTTAATTTCAATAATGTTGAAAACAAAGTGTGCCTCAAAATAGCTTATGTCCTATCATTTACTGTTTATTTCTTTGTTTTAAGTTACAAATTTATGGATTTTGGGAAGGAATAATTAGGAATAGATAATGTATAGAATCCATTAAGTTATATATGTGTGTGTGTGTGTCCCCTTCATCTTACCATGGAGCAATGGTTCACACACTAGTCCAACAAACCTGTCATAAGTTCTATCATTACATTTGTGGCTTCATGTCAGCCTAAACAATTGTAAGCTTAATAAATATGTTTCTCCTTTATTTAACATATTCAAAAAACAAACTTTAGTATTATTGAAAATGTTATTTTTTATGTGATAAAAAAGATCTTTTAAAGGAATTAAAAATAAATTATTGTGCTGTCCAGGTTTTTTCACCCACTGCATTTACATAGATTTACATATATACAGTGTAACCTGGACATAAGAGATATTTTCTCTGGTCCCAAATTAGAGCCCGTGTTAATGTAAACAAAATAGACCAAACCGGGATATAAGATAAACCCAGATATAAGAGACTTCTTCTCCAGTCTCGACAACTCTCTTATATCCAGGTTACACTGTATATAAAAACACATACACATACACTTTTAATAGAATAGTCAAAGAAATAATGGTTAGAAATATAAAAGAAAAATGTATATTTAATAATAGCAATATTAGAAAAAGATTAATAATTATACAGGGTGACCCCAAAAAACGGGATCTTTTTAACAATCCAATAAAACCAAGAGTGATGGAAGAAAAATATTTTATTCATAGTAATTGAAACCTTAATATATGCCATTTAAGAAACAATGATGGAATTTTCATTTTTTTTAAATTACGTCCTGTAGATGGCGTCCTCCTGTACGAATGCATTCTTGAAATCTGCTGTTGAGATTCCTCATTGACTGCTGCAACATCTTAGCTGGGATACTGTGAATTTCATCTTGAATTCTAAATGGCGAAATGTTTTCTTGCTCAAGGTCACTGTCTTGCAGTTTTGCCACTTGCTCATGTCTGGCAATACACATTTCAAAAATTCCCGTTTTTTGGGTCACCCTGTATATTTGTGTATAGAAATGCAAAGTGTCTGTAATATTATCAGTCCTGAGCGGGCATCTCAGCTTCAATCACTTTTTTTCCACTGTCATGATGTGACCTCCCTCTGTCTTTTTCTCTAAATATTTTCAGTTGTTCTAATGAGCTCTCCTCTTTGCTACCTCAATCACATGAAATTAAGTATGCTACTAAATTGGCCACTAGGTCTCATCCTTTTACTATTGAAATATCTAGATGTAACTAAATAGTTTCTTTTCTCACTTGTGGAACTGTTCATATTTCTTGCTTTCCCACTTCCAATCTTCAAAAATTTAAATGCAATGTCAATCTCCATCTTCTGTCTTCCTGGATCTGGTTCTTTTATTGTCCTTTATTCTCACTATATTCTTATTCTCTTCCACTCCCAGTAACCCCCTCCCACCATGCCTTAGTAGCATTATTGTCTTGCTTGGGGTGAAATTATTTAAAAACTTTTTAGAAAGCAATACAGATACTACACTCTGATACTATACAGAAGTGCTGATACATAAACCTGTCATTTTATATTTATTTTGGTATAGTTCATAATAGACAATATAAACTAATAAGAAATTAATTGCAAACAAAGCAGGTAATGTAAATGAAAGAACTTGAGCAGAAATATATTCAAAACTTTCATCTGTGTCCTAGATTTCAAGAGTACAGAAGATCAGTGCTGGTGCATACTGCCCTTAAACGGGGTGTGGCAGATTAATTGGGTGCCCTATGTAGTGCTTTGTGATGCTCACTATCGTATCAACATTTGCTTTTTCTACCTACATTTATATGCTTTACAAATTAAACTAAGTACAACTGATTATTAAAGGATGAAAGATTTTCAGATTTTGATGTAATTCTGGGATTTTTTTTTGTTCAAATCTATGAATTTGTTTTGCTCATGCTAAGTCTCAAAAAGCACTATATAAAATTTACTACTTTTTTTTTTTTTTTTTTTTTACTTATAATATTGAATGTATTAAAATTCTCAAATTGAGGTTAAAAATTGCAGGAAAAACATTGATTTATTTAAAATGGAATGATCTATTATGACATGTGTCTAGTGTTTTTCTAGTTGAATTGTTCACCTATATTGCATATAATGCATTATTGTACATAATTAGGTTACAATAAAATTTGTATTTTATACAAATAATACTACCTTATGAAAACTGAAATGTAATAGTGTGCATGGTGTATATCATAGATTTGGGAGGGGGAGCACAAGAATCTTTCACCAGCCCTGTAGAAGATTGCAACAATTTTAAAGCTTTAATATAGTGAAACAACTGTTCAGTATCAAAATCTAATAAACCTTTCTCAAAGGATGACCATCAATTAGACATGGATGTGTTAATAAAAATTGTCTACTCAAGATTAAAAAGATATTCAAAAAGAAAAAGAAATTGCAAATAATTGCAGGTCATTCAGTCAGTTATGTACCATGCATGATACATGCTTAGGCGATCATGTATCTTTCGATGCATGACTGATAAGGCAGATTTTTATTCTGCAGTAGATTGCCATTTCTTTCTGCAGTGGACTGGTTGCCATTCAAGGATATAGAACCCAGTCTGTCCTACTATTTACCCATAGCTGGGGGGGGGGAAAGAAGAGGATTAATACCTTTCTCAAGTGTATTAGCATGTAAGTGAATGTAATGGTTTTGACTGAAATTCAAATTCGGCTCTCTGAATCTTCCATTACTCCACTAAGATGTCTAAATATGAAATTTGATGAAAAGCGACTTATTTACATTTGTAGGAGTGGATTAAAGTATTGGTTCCAGAATTTGGTAGCATTGTGAGTTCAATCTCTGGGCCAGGTAGTACAGACCCAGACTCTGTAAACAGGGTGAGCAATAACCGACTAGTATTTAAAAAAAAAAAAAAAAAAAATCAGTATCACCCTATGTAAGTTAGTAAAGCCATTAAGACCACAAGAGGGTTATGGGGTGTGGAAGAATTGGGAACAGAAACACTAATAATAAGCAGAAAGAGGAAAAAGTAATCAAGAGGACAGTCAATAACAATTGACATTGCATTTAAAATTTTGTGTATTATAATTGGCTGGAAGGAAGTTCCACAAATGAGAAAAGAAACTGTTAGCATAGAATTTATGGTTACATTGAGTCAGTTCAACTGTAAATTGATAAGATCTCGATGCACTTAAATTCAAAACATCTAGGTACAGAGCTTATCGGAACAATCACCGTGAAAGTATTTAAAGAAAAAGCATAGGGAGGCAATCTTATGGTGGCGGGAAAGTGACTGAAACTGAGCCGCCAGATCAGGACCAATAATATTGCTGATTCTTCTTTGGATCTTATCAAGGAGATCAAGGCAAATAGAAGGGACACTGGACCATATGTGATAGCAATATTCTAAGCATGGGTGAATGGTAGACTTACAGATATGTACTAAAAAAAACAAAAAAAAACAAACCCAAAGTCATCCCTAGACATGGACAGGTGTACGACATCCACACCACTGTAGTTTGAATCAAGGATTAATTTCAAAATTTCCTGAAAGTTACTTGGATTGACAGACTCCCTCAAATTTATCTGGAGAAAGTACAATGGCTGAAACATGAGAAAAATGAGGACATCAGTCTCATAGTAAAATGAAGTAAATTATGAAAAGTCATCATCCCAGAAATTCAGACAGAAATTGTTTTTTCTTTTTTAGTCAAAAGACTAAAATTTTTGTATTTGTTTCAAAATATGCATTAGATTAAAAAGAAAGGATGACTTTATTACAAATGCAAAAAAATAAAACCTAATTCTTTGTTAGTGATATTGTAGCAGATCTCATAAAAGGTTAATTGTTTTCCTGTTTTGAACACTTGTTATGGCCTAGTTGTCTGTATCTGCATTAATTTACTACTTTTTAAAAAGGAGTTTCATATTACTTTGAAACATTTATACAGTCAGATCCAGACATGAAAGACACTTTAAACTAGAACTCCCAAAAGTGTTTGTCTTGCAAATGTGGATACAAATCAAATAATTAGATAATTAACAACTGTGTGTGTGTGTGTGTATATATATATATATATATATATATATATATATATATATATATATATATATATATATATATATATATATATTATGTATGTATATATAGTTAAAAAGAAAGAACAGTAAGATATATAATCCGGTGTTCTTATAGATATTTTTATTTTTACAAAATAGTGCTCAATGTAAATTTACAGTGCATTAATTAATTGATTTAAAATATGGTTATACGGCAGGATAGCAGCTAAGTAGCGATGATCAACCCTAACTGCCTTGGTCATTATCCAAATTGATTAGCGCGGCCTCATCGTCGCCATCTATGATCGTGCGGATCAGATGTAGGTTGCTCATAATTGTTTGGCTCTTCACAGCACAAATCTGCTCAGGTTCCAACAGAGTCTCGACAACTGACTTTGCAAACGCTCCGTCAGGATCTTCGCCAAAATCTTTAATTCTGTGTTTAGCAGAGTTATGGGTCTATAGTCATCTAAATCCCGACCAACACCCTTGCCCTTTTTCAACAGCGTGATCGCATCCCTGGAGATCCGGTCTAGAACGGACCCCTGCTGGAACCAGTTGTTGAACACGACAGTCAAAATCGGCAAAACACGACAGTCAAAATGTGCGATAGCCTCAAGTACAATTCATAAGGCAAAGCATGGAGACTTGCCTCTGCCGAACTTCTTCAATGCCGCGTAGACCTCGCCTTGCGTAATCTCTCCCTCGTAGGTAGCTGCTTCTTACCAGCCATCCACCGATAATGTTTTCTGTCTTGTATTTCATTTGAGATTCCTCGACATTTCACTCGCACATAAGCAAAGATATCCGAAATTTAGTTTTAAATATAAATAAATTATTCATTATCTCATTCTAGTCTTCCGTATTTCTTTAAATTTTATTTTTGCTTTTACCCACACTTTTTCGGGCAGGGGTAGACATGGATAGAATTAGTGCTTTTCAGGCTAGCGTGCGTAAATTAAACGTTATTTTCATTCTCTTTTAAGTAAAATCAAAATGTAAGCATTACTTTTAGAAAATCCATTTAAGTAATCTTTAAATTTGCTAAATCGTGTTGATTTTAATAAAAGAATCCATTAAGTTAGTATTTCCACATAGAAACTTCTAATATGCATTATAACTGAGTATATATTTTCATTATGTTCATTTGCTTGTTCTTTTCTTTCCTTTAAGTCACATCGACGTATGTAGACTTATTGTTGCAGACTTTCCTTTTCAAAGAACACATAGAAACTTGCTTCAAACAACTTTGACTCATATGCGATCACTTTTTTGATCCGTCTTACAAAGTTTTCCCAGTAATTTTATTCCCAAATATTTTGTTATTCCAAGTATATAAAATGTTATCATTGTTGAATTTAAACAAAACGAGTTTCTTTTTTTCTATACAACTCATTTTTATTTCTTCGGAACTTCCGACGATTCTGTAATTTGGCAATATACAGAGGGATTGAAAAGTAACTCCCCATTTTAAAATACTTGGAATTTATTTATTAACTATAATTTTTACAAGAAATAGATATGAGAGGAAAGCCTTTAGCATGAGGTTTTATTTAAAATTCGATATGGCCACCAGAGTTCCCTACCAGCTTCTTGAACCGCCCAGGAATCGCATCAACTGATTTCACAAGGAACTCTTGTGGTATGGAAGACATAATTTGTATTTGTCCTTCATGTTCTTTCAAAGTCTTGGTTTGGTATAGTATATTTGCCCTTTTAACCCTTAACATACCAGAGGGAAAGGGGGGGGTCCTCGAAGGACCCCAGGGTGACATTTTTAGTGATTCTGCTTTGACTATAACAACTAATTTTTTCTTGATTTTTGTATGTGTCCCGCATCAGCTTATGGTAAAAGTTAGACGTATAAAAAATTATTTCATGAAAACATAAAAAAAAAACATAAAAAGACAAAACAATTTTGGAGTCCCGGCAGGACCCCGCTTGGTATACTACGTTACAAATTTGGATTATCAATTCTTGTCTTTCTTATAAAAATTGAAAAATGTCCCGCCTACAAATCTCAGATGATGAAATTGTTAGATGAATGCAATGTAAGTGACCCGGATGATGTCTTGAGTGAATCTGATGAAGAGTTTATTTCACAAGGAGATACATCTGAAGCAGAAGACACGCTTGAAATGAATTCTGAAGAAAGCGACATTTCCTGCGAAAATTCTGATGTAGATTCCGATGAAGATCAATTCATTGCAAAATCAGGAAGAAAATGGCCTAGTTCGGTGCCCCCGTTGACTCGCCGTCGCCGATATAACATTGTCAGATCTTCCGGGCCAACGATCGCAACTAATGCTGCAACCATTATGTCTTAAATTTTCAACATGTTCTTTGATCAAATTGTAGAAACTATATGCAACGTTCACCAATGCTGAAGCGTCATGTGTTGTTCAAGTTTTCAATACAAATGGCCCTTCGAACAGAATAAGAATTTGGATAGATGTAGATCTTGTGGAAATAAGAAAGATTTTTGTGTCTTGCTAATTGCTGGTCCTCTTCGATGCCGAAAGGAAACGATTTTTGAAATGTGGGTAACAGATGAGAACTTTCGCCGTGCAGTTTTTACTGCTGACATGGCACAGAACAGATTTGCGCACACCCTTCAGTTTATCAGGTTTGACGATAAACTTACAGCTGTACATGATGTTTGGGATTGGTTTCTAGAAAATTGCAAGAATCTTTTCGAGACATTTGAAGACATTACAATAGATGAGTAACTAATTGCATTTCGTGGTAGATGTCCACTGAGGCGGTGCATGAAATCAAAGCCTGCAAAATATGGGATAAATATCTGGGCAGCTGCAGACGTGAAGACGTCATATTTGTACAAGTCTACGCTGGAAAGATTCCAGGAAATGCAGCAGAGAAAATCTTGGGACACAGCGTAGTATGTGACTTGATGTAACCATTGTTTGGATCTCGTGGAGGTGTCACTATGGATATTTTTTTACGTCCGTGCCAACTGCAGAATTTTTGTTGCAGAAGAATATTATTACAGGAACACTGAGAGCAAAAAAGCGTGATATTCCGGCGATGATGGAAACAGCAAAAAGTATAAACCTTCTGTCATCGAAATCCATCTTCTCAGACGAGTAGCAGTGATCAGCGAAGTCCCAAAGAAAAACAAAACAGTTCGTGTACTTTCTATTCAATTTCTTGAAAGTCACAAGAAGCTCAACATGATGCTTGAATACAACCGCACCAAAGGCGGGATGGACAATGTAGACAAATTGGTAAAAGAATATTATTATTATGCCAGACATACCACAAGATGACCTCTGAGATTTTTCATGAGCATGCTAGATATTGGAACCCTAAATACTTTCATAATTTGGATATCGAAAAACAAAGACTGGAATCGCCGCTTGAAAAATCGCAGATATTGATTCCGATTGGAGTTGGGGAAAAGAACTGACAAAGCCCAACATTCTGTGCAGGGCAAGCATTCCAAATGGTCTCCATCATCCAGCTGTCAGAGCCATTGAAGCAGCGGGAGTATTTGTTGTGCGCAACACTGCAGCCCAAAGCACACCATCAACGTCAGGGTAGCAGTGGAGCCACAAAAAGGGGAAGATGCCCCTATTGTCCTAGAAACGGCGATCGGAAAGTCAAAACAATCTTCTGTGAATTTCGTTTGTGATACACATAGGAAGACCAACACAAACTGTAACATGGGCTAAGGACTTTAGCGATAGCAAAAGATGAATCTCTACCATTTATTTTAGTGAAATTATCTGTTTGTTTTTTTGTTTTTTTTTAATACCGTATTTAATCGGAATGTAAAAATTTAAACTTTTATGAATAGGAAGAGTATATGGATTATATTTTGATTACTGTTGAAATAAATAAAAATATTGTTTAACAACATATGCTGAAATAGTTTCAGAGACCCAGAAAATCTATTTTGAGTAATCTACCGCAACAAACACAGAGAAATAAAAGAAAAAACAAAACAAAAAAACACGTGGTCCTCCGATGACCAGTTTGGTATGCAAAAATGAAAACCTGTCCCCCCCCCCCTCCGAAAAGTTACAGGGTGTTAAGCTAGGACTCCTGGTTTGCCACTCAAACATAAATTAAAATAGGAAGTTACTTCAATCACTCTATAGAAGTAGACAGAATATAATTGAGAATTCTAGTTCTTCACAAAAGCCAACAAAGCGGCTAGAGATCAAAAGATTCTTCTTCAACAACTGATGTCAACGTCTTGTATTTCCTTTTCTCCTGAAACTCTTAGGTCTGACATTTGCAAAAATGTATGAATTATTTTTTACTTTTTTTAAAAAAAAATTAAACAATTTTTTAAAAATCAGATATTTTAAATTAAACATTTCCACCTCTCAAACAATAAGAGTAAGACTATATAATAAAAAGATGACTCCACAAATATCAACTTAGAGTTTTACACGCAAAAAAAAAAAAAAATCTTTAATATTTTTAATTTTATTTATCCCCGCCCCCAAATCTCATATTTGTTTTCTTTAAATGCCTTTGCAATATGGCTCAGATTAGTAGTTGGGAATCCAGGATTTTTAGGAATATGGGATTCAAATAGAAAAATTACGACGAATTTAGTTTGTGATCAGTGTCTTAGTGGATAGTTTAGGTCTGGAGCTTTCTGTAATTTTGGTATGTACACCTTTATTTATAATATGGTATATAGTTGAAGCCAAGTTTTTTTTTTAGCACTAGAATTGACAAAAACATCAAAAAAGTAAGAATAAGAAAACTATAAATATCTTTTGAAAAGCAAAATATTTTTAAATTGAATTTTATGATTAATGAAATGATGATGATGATGATTGTTGTTAATTTACTCACATTTGATTTAATAATTATAATTTTCAAGTGCACATATTTCTATAAATAAATAAATACTGATTGGTGATTGTCAGAAGCGCAATTCCCGGAAAAAAGGCGAAACAAATTTACGGTTTCCGAGAATTTGTAGCTTGTTCAGTGGTGAGACAACAAAAACTACGTCATTTCGTAGCGCACTACGCATGATGCTTTTTGATTGGAGCAAACGTATCTTGCGTAGCGTAACAATTTAAACGTTTTCTACTTCGTAACAGACAAAAGTAAATAAAAGGAAAAGCAGTCGACACCGCCAGCAAAATTCTTTTCGATTGATAAAAAGAATTTTGCTTTTATTTATTTATTTATTTATATTTTTTATTGTACTTAAAATAGTTTACGGATAACATTTTTCACTTAAATTTTATTTCGTCCGATGCACAAACTATTCTATATAAATTAATTATTCTGATGAAGAAATTCTGTAAAGATATGTTTATTGCTTACTATCCATACAATTTTTTAAAAAATTGTTGGGAACCGAACAAGAATTTAATTATGTTTGTATTCTTACTCTGCTAGCAAATTGGATATTTAGTTTTAGAAATTAATTCATAGTAGGTTTATAAAGGCAGTGCAATTGTAGCAATATTACCAATTTAATCATCAGAATAGCTGGCGTGTAATGAGCGTAGAGATACGTAAAAAGATGCACAAAAAGAGAATAAAAATAAAAAAATATCACCAACCATTCTAATGTCAGCTTCTCTAAATCAGTCATTCACACTTTTCTTTATACACTTTTTTGTGTAATGACGTTTACTAAAAAATGTATGAACTTTACCAAATACATTTCCATTTCTATATATATCAAAAATAAAATTGTTTTACTTTGAAAAGATGCATTCGCAAAAACAAAAAAATCTGTGATAAAAATGTGAATAAATTGCAGTTTTAAATTTTATCAAAAATAATTCAGTCGACTGCATTCCATTCTGAAAGGTAAAAAAACTCTTGTCCCCATAAAGAGACCTCCTTCCAGGTGGTTAATTTAAGTTTAGCCTCTGGTATAAACCGTCCTTATATTTATCAATTAATTTGTGATTTTTTTCCTATTTGACGTTAATTTAGCTCGAAAGAATTGATATCTTGTTAATTAATTTGACCAACGTTACCTAGGCAACACCACTCTATTGATATTTATTGTATTAATTAAAAATGCAATTATGGCACAATGCCGAAAAGGGGGAAAGGTGTTCCGATTCACGACCCATACACTTGTTACAGTTTGCGCATTCACCACAAAAACTCGTCCGTGACCACATTTCTGCATACAGCATAATACCGCATCCTCTCAGGGGGACCTACAAAACGCACCCCGAGATTTAAAAAATTAATGATAAATATTTCGTAGATAATCTAATATTTGACAATGAGAAGGGGGGATGAGATCCAAAACAAACTAAATATCAAACAAGGCAAAATAAATATAACTGATGTTAGTTAGTAGGACACGTCTATCCCTCAAAAAGGAGAGGCCGCTGTATTTTGCCCATTGAAGAAAACCAAGAGGCTCTCTCGCTAAGGGAGAGGGAAAAGAGAAAAAGACGGGCATGGACAACGCCGCTCTATTAGAACACAAAGACGGTTAAGTCCAAGTTCGTAAGCAGTCTTAATGCATTAAAAACGTTCTAGGGTAGGTATTCGAATTTTTAATATATATATATATATATATATATATATATATAAAACCCCCAAAAAAACCTAACCGACAAAATTACCGATATTAGCTTGAAAACTTCTGTTAATTTTGGGAAGAATATCAGTGAACACCGTGGGCATTTCAGGATGAAAGTGATCATGACTCTTTACAGCTTCCCTTTTTTAAATATCTATAAATTATTGCCTTGATTGTTTTAGAATGAGATAATAGAATAGTTTCCTGTTGGTTCTTCACACTTTTGAATGAAAGAGGTTACCAAAGAAGATTGTTCTGCTATTTGATCCATAGGTGTGGGGAAGCAGAGAAATAGTGTTAAAAAATAAACGATAAGAATTAATTTCACAAGTGGTGAGGGTAGGTGATCTATAGAAATACCGACGTTCCCTTTTTAAACGAATTATAAAGTTGCGCTTCTTCGATGTTTCGGATATTCTTTGAGTTTGACTATGCTCAAACAAAACTTTTAAGTTATTTCTTTTTGTTTAGGTATATACTTTTTGTTCTTATGTCACAGTGCGGCTGAAATTACGTAAACAAAAACTGTTGCCTTATTTCTGACACGCCCAGAGACGATAATGAAAGGAATTCTGTCCAAATTTCCTGGAACTGGTACGCACTTACAGTTAAATACGTTCAGTATCAGTAGATGAAGCTAAGAAAGCAAATTCGCTTCATTAGAAACTACAGTGTTCCAGTTTTCTCTATTATATTGTCTCGATCTTTTTACACATCAACAAGTTACAATACTTTTAGTTTTCTTAGTCATCTGAATTCCAAAGTTAACCAACATGTCCCAAGAAGAAAGATTACGCGAAAAACTTGTTAAAATACGCGAAATTTTGAAAGAAGATATTGGATTCGAAGTATATCCGTTCAAAGTAAGCAATATTAACATTTTTTTTTTTTTGTTGATTTTTTTTTGTCATCGTTATCATCGTAATTTTCAATCACTTGATGCATTGTGAAAGTTTAAAAGAATGAAGACAATTTTTGCGTTGTAGCAATACCCCCCCCCAAAAAAAAAATTATAAAGATATTTAATTTAATAAACCTATACCAGGAACTGTATTTTTTTCACGTTACTATATAAATAAACAACAACATACGATGCACGTGCCTAGCTATCGGACTGGGTGGGGTTTTTGTATATTTGCATCTTCGCGTTACTTTGGCGTGCTGATTTCTCTCTACTACTACTACTACTAATGGTGAGAGTTTTCGATTGTTATTCAATTCATTGATCTCGGGTTGACATTTTTATTGCGTATTAAACTGAGAGAATTCTGTCAGCGAGCCATCTCACAATTAGATCAAGTAAATAATAAAGAAAAAGAAAGCAAACATTGAATTTCAAACCCCTCAAAAGTCAAAAAAACGAATCATTGCTTTGAGTTTGAACTTTGAAAGAATTTTATTTCTTTAGACTAGCCGTTTTTTATTCTGTATAAAAATCTTGAAATTTGTCAAATGTCAATAGTGTTGCTTTTAAAAATTATAGCTTGCATAATAAATATTTTGTAATTTTTTTTTTTTTTTTTTTTTTTTTTTTTTTTTTTTACACACCTAGGGATTTCATAAAAATTTAAAAATAAGTTCCCGAGAGTGACAAAAATGTTTCTGTCGTTTGTGTGCATGTGCGTGTTTCTCACGTCTTACCAACAGATTTTCTTTTTCTTATTGCATGTGATTTTTGGGGGAGTGAGGGTTAAATCTTGTAACCAACCAAACCAATTAGAAAAGAAATTGGCACATAAGGTTCCGGGGAAAATGTTATTCTCGCTGTTAGTGAAGAATGAAATAAACTTCAATTATCTTCTTCACATGTATTGTATTGTAAATGTACGGCATAGTGTCACAGTCATGTAACTTTTTTGCGTTGTAATCACACTTCTTCAGATACCTACGGATATGATTTTTTTAATGAACCAAAGAACACAGTTTTTTGTCATGAATGAATGTTGTAATTAATTTTCTACCAGTTAACACTTCACTTCACACACGATATTGGAGCGGAGAGCAATAGTCATGTGATTCACATGGGTGCGCTCGTGCGCATCTCATTTTTTGGCGTAAAAAAAAGCAATGCAGATGAACTTTTAGTTTTAGACTTTGAAAGATTGGAACATTTTTCGAGACAATGTCTTTAAGTAGACGTAAAAAAAAACTATAGAATGTTGAAACTGCCAGCAACAGTCTTCATAGAGAAATTTCTTAATGTTCACGAAAAAAAAAAAAAAAATCGCGAAAAATTTTTGTTGTTGAAAATTGAATTGACACAAAAAACAACACGTTACAAATATAGTATATCGGACATTCAAATTAATTAATAAATAGTAACATATTATTTATGTCCAAATAAATATTCACATTTGTACTGTTGGTTTAAATCTGGATGGCTTTGGTTCCTTGGTAGTATCTACCATCGGAAAAAAAAGGAATTGTCCAAACATTCATTATGAAAAAAAAAAAATGAAGAAGACGATTATCTTACTTACTTATATAGAGAAGTACCTAGGTCCTAAATTATGTTTATTTTCTAAAAATGGAGAACATGCTAACAAAGTGTAGAAATGTTACATGCCATCTCTCCGATCCTGAAAAGAGAATCTACTAATGCAGCACGTCATGTTGCAAAAAAAAAAAGAAAGAAAATATATCTATCCACGAATCAAGGATGTAGCTTTTTTTTTTACCGGTGTCTAGCAAAAGACCGTGTCTTCTGTAAAGACCGGATTCCGTTGATTTGGCTGTAAAGGTCACATGACCGAGTAAGCGCAATGCGTGCGGTGCGTGGGGCAGCGGGTAAATAATAATACGCAAAAGCAAGGAAAGTTAATTTATGTCACAATCGCAAGAAAAATAAACATTTATGCTGTAACACCAACACTAACCAACTGAAAAATAACCATTCTATTTTGTCTCCGTACAACAACCTTTTGACAACAGAAAGTTATCACCGGTAATAAAATAACAAACCAAGAAACAATCTAATGAAATTTTATTTTCCAAATTTTCATTCCTCTTTCAAGTCAAACTAATTGATTCGTACAAAAAAAAAAAAAAAAAAAAAATCAGTAAAATAACAAAACTGAAACAATTTACTTGTTCTACAAAATGAATAAATAAAAATGTTTGGAATATGAAATCAGAAATGCTATTCGTATTTCATATCTGCCATGGTGATAATCATTCATTTAAAAATTTAATATCACTAAAAATATCTTCAATTCCAAACATTTTTTTTTATTCATTTTGTTTTTGTAGAACAAAATTTCTCACGTTGTATAAAAAATTGTTATATTTGTGGTGGGTATGACTCGGATTTTATTTTCCACCTAAAATCCGGGTAAACTGACCCCCACATATATCTATATTTTCAATAAAATAACATAGAAGGAATGAATGTAAAAACACGCAAAAAAAGTTAAAACTGTTTTAAAATTTTATGAAATATTTATTCCGGTTGGGTGTTGCAACATATGTCCATACACTACACTACAGTCACTTAACCATTATTATTATAGATAAAAAATGTAAATAACAAATTTAGAAATCTCTTAAAAATGCAAAATTTGTTCTAGAGATGTATTTCAAAGTCAATTAGTAAATTTAAGGATTAATTAACTAGATTTTGTAAAGTAATTCTTACTTCCTGCTTAAAACAGAATGAAAATCAAGTTTAGTCCATGAACTGTCAAGTTCAAAGGGCAATAACAGTAGTTTTCTACTACCATAGGCAACACTTAAAAAGTGCACAAAAAAGTTAAAGCATTAAAGAAATATGGAACACCAGCAGTACAATAAACTTTTCTTTGTTTCTAATATGGCTTTCCATAAATAAATAGCAGACCATTAATGAATTCTAAAAAGCTTGAGGCTACTTGTCAAGGAGAATGAAGTAGAGAAAAATAGAAATAAGACATTAAAGGTCAAATAAGACTTGCATAAAGGTCAGAGATTTACCCCCCCCCCTGGACACACACAGGTTCTGTCTCTTAGAAGTAAAAGATTAAAGTAGTTGTTAAATACTAGTGGAGAGGACAAGAGTACAAAATAATTAGCCATTTCTTTTGACACATTCATTTAGTGTATTCTAAAGTCACTACTACATATCATTTAGCAAGAAACCTTTATAGAATATTGGGTGTATAATGAATAAGTTTTTTTTGTTGATATCTATCTCTCTCTCTCTCTCTCTCTCTCTCTATATATATATATATATATATATATATATATGGTTGAAATTCCAAGCATAATTGCTGATGTCATTTTTGTGCCATTATAAATGAATCCAATTTTTTCTCTCTTCATCAATCTTCTGAAATTTTGTATCATCATTAACATAACATGATGTAGAAAGTGGGAGAGTTATATTGTGCAAAAATTCTGCATTAAGACCTAATTCCCAGAAACAAGTACATGATGGAAAAATAATGTGAATTTGTGGTGAGCCCAGAGAAAAAAATTAAAATAAAATATGAAAATAAAAAAAGAAAGAATTAAAATAATGCATTTTCTTTCCTCTAAAACCCATATCTATTTTCTCTCTCTCTCTCTCTCTTTCTCCCTTTTTCTCTCTATCGTCCTGGGTATGACGTTAAACTGCATCCAACAGCGAGGCCTCTGATCAGAAGGTTTTGAGGAGCATGGAACCACCGCTTAATTGCTGGTATTCCCAGGTCCACCCTGACCCCAGGTGGTAGCACCTGTTAGGGTCCCAGCTATTGGTAAATAGTGAACTCCTATTTTTTTCCAGATCTTACCCACATCCTGGGTATGACAATAAACTACATCCGCGTCCTGGGTATGGCGATAAACTATGTTCAACAGCAAGGCCTCAGATAATGTTTTCGGAAAAATATTGTTGCCAGCTATATGTTTTTGAAAAAATAATATTGCCAGTTGTACATTTAATAGTACTATATATTTAATATATATATAGGTATATTAACCTCTATATTTGTTTTTTGTATGAATGATTCATGAATTTATAGGTATATATATATGTGTGTGTGTGTGTGTGTGTGTGTATATATATATATATAAACTTAATTTGGCATTAAATGACCTACAGTGGTTGATATGCCATAAAACCCAACCAACCTTTTCTCTCTATACTTCTTATTCAACTAATGAGAAGGCAACCCTCAAATAAAAAAAGGAAGAAGAAAAAAAAAAACACTGAACATGGCTGTGAAACAGTGGAAGTTTTCTGGCCCTGATTTCTAGTCATTGTGACCAGAAATATACCAAAATAAGAGAGGCCCCACACATAACTTCTGTTATAAAAAATGAAAAGGAAAGGAACACTGGAAAATAAGATAATTTTAGCCAATTAAAAAAGACAAACTAAAAGACTTTTTATGTTAGTTGAAACCAAGCTTTGCTTAGTCTGCAGCCCTTTATTAATGTATATAAACAGACAGCTGACAAGCAGAGCAGAAGGGACCTCTAGAGAAACCAGCCCAGTGGGTCACATGAAGAAGTTAAACTGTCATCTGCTTAAGACATTTTTCTGCCCTTCTGAGTGCCAAGAAAACAGCAGATTGATGTCTGCAACAAGTTTCCAAATTAAACACAATCTCTACTGCTACCAAATCCGACTTGCAAACCGAGCTGAATGTACTTTCACTAACCTGAATTTCAAATGACTCACTCCAATTGAAATCAAATAAATGAACATAAATTATTTGTTTATACCTTTGATTCTGTTTATTTGTTCAGAAATTTCCAGTTAATAATATTAAGAACCTCTGCCACTTACCCACAAATTTTCTATTTTCAGGTGCAGTGGTATAATGAACTTGTGGACAAGACATACCAGCTTCCCTATGGTATGGACACCATTGCAGTGGTTGTTATTTCAACTCCAGATATGTTCGATAAAGCTTTCAAACAATACTTAGCCACTGGGCTATATAAATTCACTGAGAATCCTTCATATGCAGCATTGATTTATTGCTTGGAACAAGTTCAAAAGGTAGTAATTTTCTATATTCTTATATTATTTCAAATTATTGTTCTCATCTGGTCATCATCAGGTGTCCATTGATTGGGTGATATAGCACATCTGTTTATTGTGATATTTTGTCCCTGTGATATCGCTCATTTTTCATTCCTACTGAATTCATTGTTCAACCTAAGGATTGAACTTGTGACCACTAGATGCCATAATATATGTATAACCAAATCCTAGATATAGGAGTTGGTTATACATATGTTGGTGTAGTCATGAGTTCAGCCTTTGGATCTAGTAGTGAGTGAATATAGGAGTTGATTATACATGTGTTATTGTCATCTAGTGGTCAGGAGTTCAATCCTTGTATATGGTAGTGGAGGAAATAATACAATAGTATTGTCAATTACTCATCACAAAGATGATGATGATGATTAATTAACAAAGAATCTGGAGTAATTAACAACCGTGTTAATGATTCTAACATTTCCTGCTAATAGAAATGTTGGACCAAAAATGAGAGATAATATTGAGTATTAATAAAGGTTGTTGCAAGTTTACATCAGGGATGATTCTCAAGCTAAACGAATAGATACAATGAAATAATGAAAAAAAAACAAAACTATTTTTCATGAATAAAGATTGTTTTCTTTGAACTTCCAATAGAATGCAATTTAAAAAGATTAATATATAATATGTAAACTAAATAAAAAAAAACAAAAACAAAACAACTCGTTCCACACTTGAAAATGAAGGATTATCAGGACAGGGTCAATCTTTATCTTGTGTCACTTGTGGTTTACACCTTAAGTATAAGTTTAACTTCTTGATTTTTTTTTTTTTTTTAATTATTTTTTTTTTTATTCTCCATTTATCTTGCACTTTATGAACTCCATGTTGTATTGAGCACTTTTAAATTGCCAACCTTATCATAGTTCGAGTTTGTCAACTACAATTGTGTTTCTCTCATGTATATATATATATATATATCTATATATATATATATATATATATAGATAACTAGACTCGTTTCGAAAAACCCTCGAATTTTTGATTTGTAAATAATCAAATCAATCTCGAGGGGGGAAAAAAAGGTTTTAAAAAAAGAAAGAGCTACAAACATGAACTACTATCGAACAAATCACACAGATGCAGGTCTGAAGCCCAAAGAAAAACCCCGATACGAGTAGACAATTATCTAACAACTATATAGATAATTAATATAAATAATAGGTTTGCTACTTAGCTGACTGATGTTACCTTCATTCAGCATCCTTAATTTCATAGACAGATCCTCCGGGAATTAGACTGTCCACTCATCAGGGGTATCAGCAATTAACTGCTTACACTTCTCGATTATTCTTTTTTATATGAACTTTTCATTGGTATAATTTATTTATTTTTTTTTTTTTTTTGCACAGTGTGTGTGCCCATGCACCTGTCTGTGCATATTGTGTAGAATGTTGTCATTATTTGTCTTAACTTTTTTTTTCACTTTACAATCACTCCTTCATATTTTTCTTTCTTTTTCCTCTTTTCTTTCAGTTGTTAGCATTTGACTTTCAGTTTTCTAGACATGTTGTTGCTATAGTTAATTCAGCTATAACATTTATTAACTTATTGTATACAATATTTTCTGAGAAAAGCAAGCTTTTAACCAAGTGCATTACACAAGAGAAAATATTAGAAATACAAATCAAGCATTGAGTGAAGTTCTTTGGTATCATGGTATTATCAATATTTTATCAATATGCTCCCAAAAGACTCACTTCAATGGCTCAGAAATATTCTTCAGGTTTTATATGGACAATTATGATATCTAGTAGGCTAATATTTACCAAGACATCAGACTACCATTACTTAAGTTAAGTAATACGTTAATTTAATATTATTTATTTAAATATCATAATGATTATTATTATTATTATTATTATTATTTTAATGAAAAAGGAATTATCATGAAAAATTAAAAGGTGGATATTTTAAGATTAATATATTCATTTAGCAGTTAGTGAAGCTGAAATTAATATTTATTTGGAAACTTGTTTAAATGAGTCCATCCAAAAAAATCAGTGAAAAGTCTTTACTACTTAAAATATGAATTTTGTACATGTATGGATAACAGAATAGTAAATAATAATTTCATATATATGATCAAAAGAAAACAATTGAGATAGAAAAAAAAAAGGAAATTAAGTTGGTGCAATTTAAAGATTTAAAATTCTATATGTATATGTGTGAAAAGAAAGAGGGAAATTACAGAGAGACTAAAATATGGTAAGTTTGGAAAAGTGTTTGATTCAGAATACAGGGAAAAAAAGATATAAAATAAATGAAATCCTTTCTTTTAATTTGCCGAGAAATATCTGTTGTATGTTCAAACATAGACCCGAGAGAATACAACGTTTAATTGTTAAATATATTTATGCTGAAAGATTTATTTTAAAAAAGTAAAAGAAATAATGTTTTTAATGCACCAAAAATATCATTTCTAAGAATCCGGGTTTAGATGTGTAAGTCACCAAAGTAGGGGTTTACTTGTATACAGCTGTTTATCTTTGGATAACGTCCTTTATTCCAAATATACATCAATATATAGCTTTTTAAAAATGCATGCAAAGATAATTAATATAACAATATATATCTCTCAAAATAAAATATACAATAATATTCAAAGAGTTCATAAGTTCCTATCAGAAAGTTCTTGAGTTGAAAGTTTTTTAGTTCTTCACACACACACACACACGTATATATATATATATATATATATATATATATATATATATATATATATATGAGAGACAGAGAGGAGAGTTTTTGTCAATGTGTATGTAGGTATGTAAGTATTTCTTGATGGTAGTAATTCTTTTGACTCGCTGTGGGATTTTTAGGTGTTTGAAGCTTGAGGGTAAGGAACAGCGGATGAAATTCTTTTCTGTGGCTGGTCTGGTCTGTTTCTCTGCCCATCACAATTTGTCATTTCACTTTTTTTTAAGACAATAGAAGTCACCCCCTCCTCGAATTGTTTTTGATTTTCATTGGTTCTAGAAAGGACTCATTTGACAATCCATTTTTCTTTACTTACATTAAGGAATGATAACCTTTTGATCTCTTATTTATTTCTTTATTTTTTCCTTATCTTTTTGTCTTTATTTCTTTGTTTGCCAACTTTTAGCTTTTTTTTTTTTTTTTTTTTGAAATAGCGATTGTTTTTTTTTTTTTTCTTTCTATCACTACAATATCTACTTTAATGGAAATGCTTTACTATTGACAGATTTTGCCAAAAACTGATGTACGTTATTACTTTGATATGAATGAACAAAATGAAGCTACAATCTTGACACAAACTGCAGCTCATGTTGCTGGAGGAGCATTCTATTACCAACGAAAAGATGTTCAGAATGACCCATGGGGCAAAGACGAGGTTAGTAACAGTAAAATGATTTTTTATTTGACATAGTTTCTTTTTTTTTTTTTTTTTTTTTTTTTTTTTTTTATCATTTCACTCCAAGCTAGCCAATAATGTTACAAGGATGCAAGGGATTACTTGGAATGAAAGAAAATGAGAAGACAGCAAACATAAACTTTTATGTCCGCAATATGATGAAGAGTCAAGAGCTGTTCTTTCTCATGATGCACCTTTTTTTTTTCTTTTTTTTTTTTTTTTTAACTACTTTCATTCATTGGCAATGGTTATTGTTTAAAAAAGCAATGATTACAATTGTAATAAAACCTAGACATGTAATTGAATTAAGACATTTTCTTTGTTCTTGAGAATTGACAACAAAAATAATAAACACTATTTATTTATTAGATTTATTTAATAAACAGTGTTTAATATTTTTGTTGCAAATTCTCAAGAACAAAAAAATAACTATGTATTCACTTTCATCATATGTTTATGTTTTATTACATTTCTATTCATGACTTTTTAAAACAATAACCATTGCCAAGGATTGAAGGTAGTTAAAGAAGTGGAGTCATAGGAAAAAAACTGTCCTTTTAACATGTCCCTATTGCAGGCACGAATTTTCCATGTTTGCTGAGAAAACTTACTGAGGAGAAAGGACAATAAAGTAACAAGGTTCAGAAAGGCAGAAGATGGCGATCAGCATTACATCTAAATTTCTGAAGATTGTAGATGGCAGTAAAGCAAGAAATCAGAAGGCAGTTCCATTGGCATGAAGTGCAAGAAAAGAGAAACTATTAGAATAGAACATATGGTTGCATCTAGCTAGTTCAATAGTAAAATGGTTGTCAATCTGATAGTATGCTTAAATTCATATAATGGAATCACTAAGGAGGAGAGTTTATCAAAACAATTGCTATGAAAATATAGAAAAAACAGAGCAAAGCCACATTTTGTCAATGGGGAAAGTGACTGAAGTCGAGCTAACAGGTCAGGATCAATTTCTTTACAGGCCCTTTGAATTTTGTCAAGAGTCTTGAGATATATTGTAGGAACACCAGACCAGATATAGAAGCAGTATTCAGTGTACAGATGAAGGGTAGATTTATAAATGTGCAAGATGAAGTATGATGAGAAAAGTTGTCTGGCCCAACATGGAAATTTAGGGAATACATTGTGAAGAAAGCAAATAACAAATGTATCTCTCAAAGAAGGGAAATAGACAAACAAAATACATTTCAAAGAAATACACAAGATGGAAAACCCTTTTTGTAGAAACAATAACAATTTGGAACAAACTAAAAGGAATGATAAAGGAGTCTTATGGTTTCTAATAGAATTTCAAACTTAGTAGGTGGGAAATATTTACCATGTTTCCTTGTAGACCAGGAGTAGCTGAAAGAGCATTTGTTTTTTTTGTTTAGCGGCATATCAATTCCTTATGGGTCATTTAATGCCAAAATTTAATATTTTTGAGAGCATTTCTAATTTCCTTTACAAAAATGTATTGTTGGTAATTTTTTTTTTTTCCAAAAATATATTGGTGGTAATTTCTTTTTACTATGAAAATGCACTGTTGGTATTTTTACTATAAAAATACATTTTTATAATTTTATAGTGTTTAGAGGTTAACTATTTGCCGATAGCTGGGATCCTAACAGGTGCTGCCACCCTTTGTCATAGTGGACCTGGGAACAGCAGCAATTAAGAGGTGGTTCCATGCTCCTCAAAACCACCTGATCAGCGGCCTTGCTGCTAGATGTAGTTTATCATCATACTCAGGATGAAACACTTGGTAGTTTCCTTACTCCTAAGGGTTTTGTGGTAGCAGTTTCAGAAGCTACAGCTAAACACATATATAAATATATGATAAATATCAATTTTTATATTTTATGGACCATTAAAAATTATTCTCATAATTTTAACAATATTACTGCTGTTACTAAGTAACAAGTTCTCTTGGCCTGGTAACCCATATGGTTGGAGTTACTAAACATTAACCAAAGAAAAATAACCACAAACAATTTTAAAATATATTCATTTGTTGAAAAGTATTTTTCTAAAAGACTGACTTTAAATCTCTGTTTTTGACAAAGGGTATCTTTTCATTTTGTTATACTGAATCCTAACTTAAGTGAATATTGAACTTTATTGGTTCTTTTCATGTAGAACAGTTTTTGATATACTTACTGTTATCTTTCACAGAAAATCTATGGATTCTCGTTCCATCCCAGATATGGTGGGTGGGTCTCTTTGGACGCTGTAATTTTTCTAAAAGATTTGGAGTATCCGGATCTCCAGAAGCATGACCCTGTTGATTGTATCCCAACAAATGAAAAGAGAATCAAGTTACTGAAACTCCTTAATGAGGACCATGATTATTGGGGAATGCGAGACATCATCCCAGTGGAGAAGAGGTATTCAGAAGAACAGATAAAATATCTCAAAGCATCAATAAGTGAAAGAAAAGCTATGGTGAAAAAAATGATTGAAAATATGAATGAACAAAATTAATTTCTTTCAAAAAAAGAAGTAAAAAAAAAAAAAAAAATGAAAAGGTAATTGATGGAATGAAAAAGGAAAAAAATAGGTAACTAAAAATGAATGGAAAAAAAAAACACTTTAGTCTGTAAAATATTTTGTAGGTTTTTAAATGTAAAATCCTGAAATAACATTTTATTTATTACAGCATATTTTGCTAATATAAATTTTCTTTCAAGTTTATATTTGTTTTTAAGTTGGTATTTTAATTTAAGTTTCAAAAAATTTATTTATTATAAGTTTGTAGATCTTTGTAAATATTCAGAGTATAATTGTTCAATGTGCTGTTAAAATTGTAAAATAAATCTCACTATTTAAAACACTACGTGTTAATGCTTTTTATAACATTTTGGTGGAGGCAATTATCTCGCTTGCATTGGTGACACAATCTTTGTTAGAGCAATGGTGACCTGTTCAAACATTTACAAAGACAGAAAGTGAAAATACTGACACTGTTAAAAGGCGGTGGGCAGCAAAAATAATTGGAAAAATAAAGGGTGTTTCATTAAGATGGATTATATATAAGGGAGTTTCATTAAGAAGGATCAAAGTCAGCAGTAAATAAATCAGTGTTATTGGTAAAAATTTATTTATTTTTCTATTGGATCATGTTATTTAAGTCATGGCAATTATGTATGAAAAATAATATCGCCTAAATGTCCGCCAAATCTGAAAGAAAAAAATCATTAGATGCTTAAACTTAATTCACATTTAAAATCAGTCCAAGTCATTAGAACACACTTTATATTAAAATATGGAAAGCTCATTTTAAATTATTTAAATGTCTTTGAAGTTAAATTTTGGTTTTATTTCAAAGATATTTGCTAATTTGTATGAAAAGAAAAAGAAAATTTCCTTTTGTAAATAAAGTTTTCAGGCATTTTTAAAACATTGGCATGTTTATTCGTCATTCATCAACTTATGGAAACATCATTAAAGATGTAAACAACAAATTCAAAAATCTCTGAAAAACCCAATATTTGTCTTAGACATGTGTTTTAATGTCAGTTAGTAAATTTAAAGATTAAGTAACTTGATTTTGTAAAAGCAATGCTTACTTTTTACTTAAAACAATGAAAATAATGTTTATTATGATGTCTATGATGTCATAGGCCAACAGCAGTAGTTTTCTACTTTCATTCCTGACTTCATAAACATGCAAAAAATTTATAAAAGATTTAAGAAATACGGAACACCAATAGTGCAATAATCAATAAATTGGGATATATGTTTAAAAATAATCTTTAACTTTATATAACCAATAGTTTAAATGGAGCATATCTATGGGCGATAATGGGTATGTCCCCATTCACATAAATACAGTAGTAAATACTGTTTGTTGGTTTTTAGTTGGAGATCCGTCTCCAGTTGTTCTAGTCAAACTACTTCCAGGCAGAGAAGATCCCCAGATGAGGCTATATCGAAGGACAGTCTCATTTTGGAAACAGCTACCTGACCCCGTTTTATACAGGATCAACGGGGAATTTTTTGGCTGGGCCTATGGGCTTGGATATCCCACATTAAATTTGGGCTTGTGTCACATCTGACCACATGGGGCAGTTGGTAGATATCCTGCAGTTGGAGATTCCTTGTGGAATTCACCTGCTTCACTTCTAGCAGTTGACTACTACACGCCACTGGCAAATCTTATATGTGTTGTTCTTGTCCTAAGTATTATCATTCATTACCAACCTTCATGTTATTATTCTTTTCCCTAGAATAAAGAATAAGAATATAATTTTTTACTTTTGAGTTTTATTGAATTGTTTTTGAGAAGATTTGGGACAAATTTTGATGAAGTTCAAACTTGATATTGCATAATTTATTTACTAAAATGACCTATTCAGAGATTTTTCTTTATATAACTGTAAAAATAAATTTTGCGAACATTAAATTATTTAAAAAAGGGACATGGCACATAGAAGAAGAAAAGTGTGTGTGTGTGTGTGCGTGCGTGTGTGCGAGAGAGAGAGAGAGTGGTGGTCAAGACTCCTGCTGGAAGTGGGCATTGTGAATACATTATTCTAGCTTTTGAGCCATTATTTATGGGTTATCACAATTTTCCTACCAAAAATAAAACATTGTGCTTGAAATGTAAACAAATCCACAAATTTTAAACCTTAACCATTATAAAATACTGATATGTTTCCTATTTTAATTTTAATTTTAATGTCACATGATTGCAGAGATTCCTTCCTTGAGAATAATAAATTTTATCGGAAATGTATGAGGTCTCTCAAGCAGATCGGAGCAATGGATGATGGTGATAGGGGATTTTATCAAATTTATTTTAACAAACTGCGTTGCGATTTTAAAAGTAAGAAAGCCTGAACTAGCTGAAGGAAACAGTAGCAAACTGGTGCTATATATATATATATATATATATATATATATATATATATATATATGTGTGTGTGTGTGTAGAACCCAAATTCTACATTATTCCAATACCCAAAATGGGTCAAATCTGTGCAAAAAGTGGATCACAGAACACTTGCAAGGTCATACACCTTCAAAAAAAATCTCGAGCCCTCATTAGTTAATAAATATACAAGTAGGCGTGACTATACAACCATGCTTAACTAATTTTTACAGCTTGTGACTGAAATCCAAGTTCGCGCCAAGACTCTGTGAGTCACCCGAAGCAAATAAAAACAGAAACTCACTCTCAGTGAGAATTGTGACATCAATCGAATTGCAACTAAACTTCACGTCACAATTTTAATTTTTTTCGTTTATAGGAACATTATACAACTTAACGATATTAACTCGCCCATCAAAACTTACTAGTGAACTTTACTCTTATTCACTCACCAAATACCTTTACGCAGAAGTTAAACAAATTCCTGCTACAAATCAACTTATTTTCTCTACATTCGAGAACATTGTATTACACAAAACAATCAAATGTAGATAACTTCTTTGATCACAAATTGCATTCAACTTTACAAACATTTACTACTTACATAAACAGTAAATTTTTTCTCTTGCAATTAATTTACGGAATCTTCCATAACAGATTCTAGCAAACAACCTTTCGAATTAGAACTCATTAACAAAATTTAATCTTTCACCAAACTTGAGTTCAACATAAATTACGAATAAGTGGTGGTGTGGGGGCTTTTCCACTTACTTTTTGCCGAGAAACTGGGAATTAAGCAGAAGATTTAAATCTGTTCTTTGAAACAAACAAAAAAAAAAAAAACGTGTATTTGAAATCAAAACAAAAGAAATGTTTACAGTAAGATAATATATCTGAAAAAAAAAGTTCATTTTTATCAAGGATCAGATAAAAAATGTCGTGAGAGGAAACTTTAAAATTGTAGTGAGAGAAAATAAACAAGGTCAAAATTTCACCATCTCTAAATATATATATATATATATATATATATATTCAGATATTGCTGGGCCATAGAATCATATTTTGAATAACATATCAGAATTCCTCTCGACCATAATACAATCATTCTGGTCTAGCGAGACAAAAACTTCTGCAAATCAGGAAATAAGACCACTAATCAAGAGCCAGTGAGAATAAAAGCGACACTTTTAAAGTGGATTTCTAAATGCTTGTATAACAAAATGGAAAATCAGCCAAAACCAGAATCCATAAATTCATTTTGTCCCTTCTCTGATGCAGAGCTGAAATGCGACATTTGACTTTAGATGGCTGCACCATGATAGATTTTAAAACATACACCCTTTCTTCACCGCCTTTTAAACAGCTACCTGCTACATTTCCTTCACCTATATTGTTAAGCAGGTGGTTACTACATTTGGATAGCCAATCCCTATTGCAGACGCTCGCTCAGGCACATTTATGTTTGCTCAACACTGACAGGGCCCACCTGTGGTTTATACTGAAACTATGCTGAGCAGACCTTAGTTACAGTTTCTGGGAGAGAGCGTCTTATCTGGCATGGTCAACAATTTCAACAAGGCCAGCATGCTCAAGCCCTCGATGCTTCGTGCTAGCACAGCTATTGACGGGCCCCAAGAGTTCCGTCTACCCAATTTTCACTCAAAGGTGTCGCATGCTGGGTTCGACTTCAATCCAGTCAGGAAGTCTCCTTCCTGACAAATCCACCATGGTGAGATTCGAACCCGGGTATCATGGCCAGAAAACAACGTTTCAACCACTCATCCATGACGCATACATACATACATTTCCTACCTCCTGGACTCTCTCTCTCTCTCTCTCTCTCTCTCTCTCGTATGCACCAGGACTTTTACACTTGAACTCTTGAAACTTCAACTTTCACCTCATCCTTTTGTATTATTATATTGTGTTATATAAAGATTTATTTTGCATTTTCTTTTAATCATTGCAAAGGGCCAGTATACAACCAAACCAAATATAGCGATATATGGTGGGAAATCGTCCATAAAATGTAATATCAGATTTAACAATCCCCACTTTTAATATCTTATTTTGTTGTTCCATACTTGTAATAAATAGGTGATCTGTTACTGCCACGGTACATTTATCTTCTTTCTACTACTCCGTTTAATAACACAGCAAAATTGTTAATACTGGAATGGCTTGTGAAGAATACATTTTATCTAACCATCCCAAAATAAGTATTAATTGCTATAGGGTAATACTTTGTTTATGGGTGGCAACAGACAGGAACATCTGTATGTTTAGAAGAAAACACTTTATAATTTACAGAACATGCACGCAACATTATTATTTTTTTTTTTTTTGCAGGCAGTAAAATAGATACACAAAATAAAGATAGCAGAGAGGAGAACGTATAAAGGTCTCACTTGTGAGTTGGTATGTTCTTGCTTGGTGTCGTTGACTTTGCCTTTGGCTATATCAAGCGAGAGAAAACAGAGATCTCGAGATACACTTTTAGGCGTTCTGATGAAGTGCCCTGTAACGGAGCGGCTTAACTTTCGCATCTCACAATAGATTGTTGCTAGAAACTTTCTTTCACTACTGGAAAAGAAACATATTTTTGTATGCCGAGATTTAAATGGATCAGCTTATCCATACCAGAAGCCTGTAAAATATATATATATATATATATATATATATATATATATATATATATATATACTAGCAGCATGGCCCGGCGTTGCCCGTGCTTGATTCAAAAATCGTACAACTCATACAGCAATCGCTATCACTTGACTTAAAATATTTTTGCCCTTCATTGCCTTTAAAGGAGTGCCCTTTGTCGTGCTGATGTTGCTACATGCCTTACTTCTTGCCTATCTCACACTGCGAAGTTTTTCTAAGCTCTATACTAAACATTAAATCTGTTACGAAAAAAAAACTAAACAAAATGAACACAAAACGATCAGCTTTAAAAAAAGGAGTCGTACTGGAAAAACCGAATGAAAAAAGAATGTTAATAACAAATACTTTTTCACACCCAACCCAGTTCTGCGGAATCAGAATCAACGTTGAGTTTAAGCAAGCGAATGAGTCAATTGGAGTAAAGTGCCATGCAGATTTAAATTTTTCCCACTTGTGACGAATGCAGCTATCGATTTTTTTTGCATGCTAGAATGCTAGTTAACATTCGCGTCAGTCAGATGTTGGCTCTCACGCTGGCCAATAGAATCTTCCTGCCTATACATGGCAGCTAGCTATAGGCTCTCACTCTGGCCAGTACAAAATGGCCGCAAGCTACATGAAATCTGCCGTAGAAGCATGAAAAAATCGATTATTTCCACTATCGATGGGAGTTGGGAAATGTCAATCTTGGCCTTGCCGCTAACTTGGAGCATGTGCATGTAAATTTTGGTGCAAATCCGTCGAAAATTGCGCCCGTGCATTCGTTACACACACACACACATCCTGCCTTTATATATATATATATATATATATATATATATATATATATATATATATATATATATATATATATATATATATATATATATATATATATATATATATATATATATTGTAAGGCCTAGTGGATAAAAGCGTTGGTTGGACCCAGCGACTTGGCCCAAATAGTTGTGAGTTCAATACCTGGTTACTGCAGTGATGAACAAAAATTTGGAGAGTTGAATTAAAGGAAGATAAGTGAAACATCCGGAAGAGACATGGTACATGGAACTAGACCAATCTACCCGGTGGACGAAATAAAGGGTTTAGTTCGAAATTCCAATCACCTAAAGAATGCCGGAGCCTAAAACGCCAGAACCGTCGTGAATATGATAGAAAAGATCAGGACAACAGTTGTGTATGTGTTTTAGGTAACTCCACAGAAAACGCGATACCTTAAGTTTTAAATGAATTTTTAAAAATTAAAAATCTTTCTGAAGTCTTTTATTTTAGTTTTAATTTCAAGCTAATAGATTAAATTTAATATTTCCAATAAGCAAAATAATTGGGTGTATTTCAAAACTAATTTAAATTGACTGGAAGGAATTTTTGTTTTTTTTTGCTAAAATAGCTGATTTTAGCGCCATATTTTAACCATCTTTCATCGCATTGTAATTCTCTTTATTAAATTTTAAAAAATCTAAAAACAAAAAACAACGACAAAAAAACAAAAACAAAAAAAAACAGAGCAATGTTTCGCGGGAAGAAGTTGTTTAAATAGAACTTACCTTTTACCGATGGAATACGGAGGGGAGGATCTGGGTGGTTTGCTACAATGTAAGTATCAGGTCATCCCATAAGTTCTGTCCGAATTTTAACTTTTTGTTAAAATGAACGAAATTTAAAGAGTATTTTATAAAGTCTAATGGAGCTGAACATTATTTTTATATTTAGATGCATTTAAACTGATCAAATTTTATTTCAGAGAACAATAAAATTAAATTTTGTTTGATTAAAACCCTGCTAACATGGAAGTACCCAAGAATCATTTGAGGCACATAATGCTTTATGAGTTCAAGAAAGGAAACTCAGCAGCCGAAGCGGCTAGAAACATTCACTCGATTTATGGAGAGGAATGTGTGAATGAAAGAACTTGCAGAAGATGGTTTACAAAATTCAGAGGTGGAGATTTCATCCTTGAAGATGAAGATCGAACTGGACGTCCAGTTGAGTTTGAGGAAAAGCTTCTTGAAGCAGCCCTTGAAGAAAATCCTGCTTTATCAGTTGAGGAATTGGCAGTGGTTCTCAGTTCAAACCATACAACTGTTCATCGTCATCTTCAACAACTTGGAAAAGTTCCTAAACTTGGAAAATGGGTGCCTCATGAATTGTCTGAAAACAACCTCAAATCCCGAGTTGACATCTGCTCTTCTCTCCATTCTCGCCAACTTGTTTCACCTTTTTTGGATAGACTTGTGACTGGCGATGAAAAATGGATCTTTTATCGAAATGTTAAGCGTCGTAGACAGTGGCTTGGTAAAGGGGAAGGACCCCAGCCACAGCCGAGAAGGGAACTTCATGGGCAAAAGGTTCTTCTTTCAATCTGGTGGGATAGCCAAGGAATAATCCACTTTGAATTCTTACCACCTAATGCAACAATTAATGCTCAAATATACTGTCAGCAATTAGAGTGTTTGAACCAAGCTTCGAGGAAAAAAAGACCTGCTCTAGTGAATCGAAAAGGGGTAATGTTTCATCAGGACAATGCGCGACGCCACACAGCAAGAATCACGTCACAAAAGATCGGAGAACTTGGTTGGGAGAAAGTTCCTCATCCACCTTATTCTCCCGATCTTGCTCCTTCCTTTTGTTTCGTAGCTTACAGAATCATTTGGTAGAAACAGCTTTTGTAACACAGGAAGAGGTTAAAACTGACATTTGTGAGTTCTTCGAATCAAAGCCAAAATAATTTTACAGTAATGGAATTAGTAAGCTTGTTAATAGATGGAAGGAAGTCATAGATAATTAGGGAAAATACATTGTTGATTGAATCTGTAATTAAATGTAACATTTGGTCACTTGTTTTCTTTATTCAAAATTCGGACAGAACTTATGGGATGACCTGATATTATGGTGGGTTATAGCCGCGTAGGTTATGCTTGACGGAACCAAGGAATGTTGTTCGTCTGAGCACTTTACATGGTAGTAGCGATTTAGTAGCGAGCACCACAAAAAAAGACTAAAATTTCCTATACTAATCTTTGCTCCCCGCAACCCGCTGACGTAAGAAAAAAACGATTTTTAGCCAAAATTTAGAACGTTTTAAAAGGGATAAAAGATATATTTTAATATTAAAAAAATCCTTTTTCCTTTCTTAACAAAGATTTTTACGATAAAACTTTGTTCTTATTATGTTTGGGGCATTTTTTCATCATGGTATGCTGTTTTAACAAATCATTGGAGTTATTAGGTTGGTGCAAAAATAATGACTTAATAATGTCGTTTTTTGACGTTAAAAATATGTCAAAAAACGACATTATTACGCCATTATTTTTGCACCAACCTAATACCTACATACGAGGGTAAAATGAGTCAAAAATTACTTTCGCCATTTGGACAAGAATGCGGATAATTTTTGTCATACCCTGGCCTCACCTATAGAAATGTATATGTATCAGGTTATTTAACTGCTTTCTAATTTCAAATTACTAATTGAGAAAAAAAAAGAAAAGAAATAAACCAAGAAAAAAAAGAAAAGAAAGACTGTAGTTTGTTGCGTCTTTTGTCAATAAGGAAGACGTAAATTCTATTGGTTAGCTGATAAAAAGAAACCCGGATCTGATCATAGAGATTATATATGCACGCTAAACACAACTGAAACACTTCAAAGAAAGAACAATAACAAAAGAAACATGTCTCGTTTTCATAACTCGTTCGTCTTTGCCGCTTTCTTGTTTGTATTTCTGGTATACACCGAGGCATGTTGTCGGCAGCCAGAGCAAAGAAGATATATAGACCTAATTCTTTCGGTTGTGAGAGAAGCTTTGCCCAAGAACAGCTTCGAAGTTTACGATTTTAAAGTAAGTACATTTAACCTTTTTTTTTTTTTACGCTTCTTCCATATCGAGTTCTGAAAACCCTCTGCAAAATTTAGTAGAAATTTAGTAAGTTTCTTGAAACTGTTTTACTTTCGTTTTTTCACTATTTACGAATGGAATTCCTAAATACCTGTGCAAAATTTAGTAGAAAATGAAATATTTTTTATTTAAATAGGCCTTCTCTACCCTCAGTGAGATAATTTCAAAATTAAATTTGAGATTATCTACTGTTCTTGTCAAATGGAAATCAGTTTCATGGCAGTTGATGTAGTTTGACGGTTACATTCTTGCACAAGAATATTGAAAACTAAGTGGCTTAAAACATTTTTTTAGTTTCATAAAAATAGAAAGAAAAACCAGGCTTAAAAATTGTTGCTCTTACCAAGGTTTGGTCTAATAAAAGTGAAATTATAAATTTCTTTTTTTTTTTTTATCTTTTTATTCAATAAACAAAACCGAACTTTTACTTTTTTTTAAATCTACTTCTGATTTTATCGCTGCAAACTTTTACGTTTGCAATGATATCATTTTCTACATTTATAAAATAGTGTGTAGTGACAATGCCCCACCCACTTGTATAGGGATATGCAAAACTAGTTCCCAGTACTTCTAATAATAGGAATATATTAAAAAAGAAAAACCAGTTTAAATATTTGTCACCTATAAGTAGTTCTACATTGATAAAAAAAACAAAAACTAAGTAATGTGTTGAACTTAGTAAATCATATATGGGCTGACCATAGCGTTTGAAAGTTTAAGTATGAAATTGACTGTCGCCTCTGCTGGGTATTGATTTCAATATCCACTTTATTTACATACGCTCAATCCATGATATTGAGACCATATAGCATACCTTAAGGCTTTAAAACTATATTTGTGTCACGAAAAACGTTATTTTTACTGGATACACGTCGTATTGGAGTAGGTACTCTATTTATTTATTAAATAGTATATTTATTTTCACCTATCAGCCTGAATGTTCGAGAAATCTTAAAGAAAAATTTGTACCTTTCGATGGGAATCGAACATACGTCCTTCAGGAAAGAAGGAACCACCTACCTGCGAATTTTGATTTATTCAACTATCAAATGATTGCTGTGAGTGTGTTGTGGAATTCTATGATGTTTGGGTGAATTCAAGTTACCATTTTGTAGTGGGAATCTGATTTTTTTTATTTATTTATTTATTTTTTTTTAATTTTTTATAATGTGTGTACGTTGTATAGTTATGGGCTCCTGGTACATTTGTTCAGCAAGCAATATAGGCGAACTCCTGAATACGAGTAAAAATAAATAAAACAAAGCAAGGAATTTAAAACAAACGGAAATTAATGCATGTATTATAACAATTAACCGCACGTACACACAATTGAAATGAAAAAAAAAAAAAACACGTTGAAATTAGATATGAATGTTCTTGCTTGTTTGTGTGTGAAATAAACGTGCGATTGTGCGTCTATAAGAGTTCAAAAGTCAATAGAGGACCAAGGAAGCGAACGCGCCCCGTCGGTAGCGTTCTTTATCTATGTTCGACTACATCTGGAAGCAAGAGTTAAAGAATACGCTTGCCTTTTTATAGGCTTAAGCGCACCCTAACGAGCGTTTGTGGTGTTGTTTTTTTTTTTTTTTTTTTTTTTGCAAAGCCAAGTGAAATCATAATATGCGTCGATTACAGTTGTCAGAAGTTGGTGTTCGAGCTTAGCTTTAAGCAGATTTTGAATTCTGATTTTCTAAAGAGGCAAACTTCTTCCAGTTGGATAATTAGCGTGACACCACTTTCAAAGCTTTTTTTTTTTCTTTTCCTTGCTGACTATTGTTTGCTGGGCATACGGTCCTGGAAGAAGACAACAAGGAATTGATAAATACACGTACAGTGCTCATAATTATGGTCATCCAGTTGTTCAATGAGGCCTGAGATGTACTTGTCAAAATATTGTGACCAAATTACATCATTGTTTTAGTCAGTTAGGTTTATTCTATTTCGCCTCCAGGACCCGGATGTACGGGTGGTGCAATGGCTAGAGGCATGAGAAATCGGGCAGACAAATTCAAGTTAGTCTGGTTCGGTACATTACGCGCAAATACTCTTGGGGAGAGGTGTAGATCTATCTCCTTACCCCGCTTGTGGGTTAAATAGTAGGAAAAATCATTTTTATTCTCAAAGAATATTATAATAATCCAAAATGTTTCAGCTTTAAATAACTTACAAAATGTCGATAAGCCGTAAAAAAAAAAAGCCCAAAGTTCTCAGGACGATGTGTCCGGTAAACTGTAGTCAAACCTCTTTATTGGGTTTAATGCCAGTTGGTCCTAGTAAATATTAAGCAAACTCGTAGGTGATTACCTAAGTGTGACCAGGAATTTTAAGTATTTATTGTCCTCGAACACAAACCCAGAAATTTTCAATTTTTTTCTACATAAGAATGGTTTATCTTAAAATAAGATAATAACGAATTAAAATTCTAAGCTATATGAATTTGTTCAAATTATCCAAAATGAAATGTCTTTTTTTTTTCTTTTTTTTTCTTTTTTTTATTTTCATTGCTGCATACATTGGTTTTACTCAAGTAAATACCTGGCAACTGTGTGCCACTTCGATAAAAGTGCATGTAGATTGTGCTAATTAAATTCGACTGTTTTGTGCACCTGTTTTTACTCACATGATCATGTTATCATCCATGCACACAATTCCATTGTTTAATTATCTATACAGAGGATCATTGGCTGTTTGCTTGGTTATATGTCCATACAGCCTATTTCCATTATTCCTGGTTGTTTCATCACCTGTACATATTAGTATACTAACGTCTTAACAAGACGGAAAAAAGGGCTAGAATAACCCAAAATTCCATGGAATATTAGTGTTTGAGCCTTTTGTATTATATTGTGTGTGTGTGTATAATATGCATGACGTTTCAAGGACGTCTGCAAGAGGAACCTGAAGCTTGTACGCATCGATTCTGACAGCTAGCAGACGATCGCAGCGGCTGGCGCTACGCTGTTCAAGGACTCATGAAAGGCATAAAAAGCGGAACCAACTGTTGAAGAAAGCAGTAAGCAGTGAGAACAATCTCATACTTTTATTCCACAATCCAGCTCCGTCTGTCTCTTCGCAAAAAGACTGAATTTTGACCAAACTGGGGCCCTATCAAGATAAGTGTGTATTAAAACAAGTTTGAATAAATAGAACCAGAAAGATGTCTTCATTTTATTGTATTTTCCAATTTTCGAATAAGGTGTGTATTAGTTTCGAAATTGTTAATACACTGTCTTGAGTTCGTGTTATGTTTTATTCAAGCACTTTCGACCGTTTCATTTATTTTCAAGTAATGTGGTGGCTGTGTGGTAGGCAAGATTGTCTTCATCCTGATATTCTTTGGGAAGTTTAAAATAGTCCACGTTGACGTCATGTATAACGGTTAATGAGAGGCCGCACCAAAAAGTATTAAAAATATCTATGCGTATATTAAATATATCTTATATACTTCGATGCCGTATCCTATGGTGAATAATATTTAATTTAATATCATTCGCTACAAGAGATGATATCTTGAAGCGTGTACCCAGGGTGAAGCAAACGTTGCGCACTCTAGGGGTTAATTAATTAATCATGTTTTAAATGTCTAATTTGTTTTGATATATATATTTTTTGCCATTTGAAATCAGTTATCAGACGCACCCAAGAAACATTGAGCTTAAAGAAATAATTAAACATGAATGCAGTAAAATGAGAGGAAACTCTCCGACGTGTTAATGAATCATGCAGGCACAGAATTTAAGTGCGTTTTGAAAAAGGAGGACATTTTGAACAGGACATATAACTAGTAAATGACATTTTCATGTGTAACGTAAAAATTGGAAAGACAGTTTTTGGAGCAAAGAAATATTGGAGAATTTAACGCTCACCGGTCACATTGAAGGCAAGAAAAGCAGGGGAAAACACGAAGAAGCCTACTTGACAATGAGTGGTTGGATGCGAAAACAATTGGTGGTGGTAAAGGTGTAAACATTACTTAGCGCAACACAAATCAGGAAGCTGTGGAGAGCCATGATAATCCACGTCCTGAAAGGAACTGGCACAGAGAGAGAGAGAGAGAGAAATGCTAACTATTGACACTACTGACACCACTGAAACATCACAAATTATCAATGGGATTTGTACAGAGGAGTTGGAAGCAAAGTAATCGGATTGAGCAATTGGCGAGCCGAGTTTTAATTCCAGTCGATTTCATTACATTCACTTTCGAGCGAATACCCTTGGGAAAGGTATGAATCCATATCTTCTCCCTCCCAGCTATGAGTAAATAGCAGGCCAGCCAGCCATGGGCGGCAACAGGTCCAGGAGAAGGAAAATCTCTGAATTCAAAACCAGCCTGGAGAGTGTGCGGCCGCAGTACATTTGGTGCCCTTATGACCTTAATGGGTTACGGGTCTCGTGATCGCGAGATTTAACACACTAGTCTCATTGATTATTGTTGGGATATTTACTATACAAAGCTTAGTACAGTACGTCACCAAAGAGAGCTGAGGCTAAAATGATTCTCAGCGGGGAACCTGGATAAATCACGTAACTGAAAGTATGGAATTTACATAGTATCAAACATAGATGTTTGGCAACGATAGGCAATATTTCTCAATCATATTTTACCGATGCCGTTTCGATGCACATCCGAAATGGAACACGTCAAATACCCATCAGATGCCCTTTCTACTTAATTATAATATAACTCTGTTATCTCTCTACTTTTTCGCGTGAAAATTTACCTAATGAATTAGATTATATACAGATTTACCGTGATTCTACAGAAGGATGTTGGGAATATCGGACTAAACATGTGTAACGATGAAGTCTTAGAATGGAATACTTATACTTAAGACCAGAAAGAGATGGTTAAAATTTCTAGGACACATAATGAGGAAAGGTTTTAAAAATGCGATACTCAAAGAACAGGTTGACGGCAAGAAAGACAGAAGAAAGCAACGCATAACCTACCCATCGAGCTAAAGTAAATGAATGGCGGAGGAAAGTTTAGGATAGATAACAAAAACAAAATTTATTAAGAGCTACGAAAGACAGGAAATTATGGAGATCCATGATCGCCTACATCGTGAAAGGACAGGGTATATAGAAGAATGTTCGATCCATGTAATTAATGGAGAAGCAATAGGTTAAGTTTATTAAGAAGGAAGGTGGTGATGTTGAAACGGCAATATCTGTTTAAAATGCATTTTATCATTAAGCAACGTCGACTCTGTAGGTTCGTGATCACCTGGGATGTGCAGGTGCTGGGATGGATAACGGCTCAGAATTGGAAATCGGAGTATTGAGTTCCAATTCCAGTTTGGTTTGTTATATTCACTTACACGTAAATACCCTTTGGAAAGGTCTAAATGTACCTCTTATATCCCAGCTATGTGCTAATCAGTAGGACTTGTATTAGTAAAGCATTATCTCCAAAACATGCTTACAATCTAAAAAAGGTTTCTGGCTTTAAATAATCTGCAAAAGGTTGGTAAGCCGTAAAACACAAATTAATCAATCATTAAGCTAAGAACCTATTAATGTGTTTGTGTGTGTGTATAAAGTAATTTTATGTAGTTATTTATTCTCCTGTAAGTATTGAGAAACAGAAAATCGGTGATATTGAACAATTCCTCAAAGATGAAGAGACTGAAACAACAGAAATTTGGTTCTACAGAAGGATGCTGAGGATACCATGTACAGAACATGTGAGCAAAGACGACGTTTTTGAGAAAATGGAAACAAAAAAGAAACTTATTCTTAACATCAGGAAGAGGCAGTTGAAATTTCTAGGACACACAATGAGGAAAGACGGCTTGGAAAATTTGATACTCAAAGAACAGATTTAAGGCAAGAGGGACAGAGCAAACAACGCATAAGCCATCTAGAGAGCTTGGATGGAGGAAGATTAAGCAGAAATAGCAAAAAGAAATTTATTAAGAGCAACAAAGGACAGGAAATTGTGGAGAACCGTGATCGCCTACAAGACGTATGCGATCATGATTTCCCACAATGGGGGACACAGGTACATAAAGAAGAATTGTGAAGATCTAGAAACTTAAAAATAGTCTTTCATGTAAAATTTACTTTTTTTTCCCGTATGCTATTTTCAACATCGTTTCTTGCGGCGTAGAAAAGACCACTAATCGTTGTAATCAAGTCTCATTTTAATCAATAAAATTTAGTGTCACAGTAACTTTGATACAGAAATTTTGTAAACGTAACCTTGAAAATAAAATTGATATGATGATAATCAGTGCTTAACGTCTGAAATATAATCAACTGCGAGACAATAAAAATAAACACATCACAAGTCGAGATAACATTTATAGTCACTTTTGATTGGCATCTTTTTATCACTGAAATCAGAAGAAAAAGTATTAGGTTGGTGCAAAAATAATGACGTAATAATGTCGTTTTTTGACGTTAAAAAATACGTCAAAAAACGACATTATTACGTCATTATTTTTGCACCAACCTAATATTTCGTAGAAAAGTCGCAAATATACACTGATGGAGGTGACGTAATCACCTCCTGGAACTAGCTTTCGCAAATAAACTTTTTTCTTCTTTAAAGGAAAAAAAAAATCGATGGAGGTTGGAAGGACATTCATTTATTTATTTATTTTTTATTTTTTTTTTTTTAATAAGGGAAAAGTATGGCGTCATTACCTCCCGGAACTACGTTTCGTTTCGTCAATAAAGATCCTGAAAAAAATAAGAGGGATGGACATTTACTTATTTTTACTAAAAAAAAAAAGGGGGGGGGGTTGACGTCATTAAACCCCGAAACTACGTTTTGTAAATAATGGTAATTGTCCTTTTCCTTAAAAGGACATAATGGGAACTCATTGACCGAACAGCCAGTTCTGCTGTCGGTTGAAATTTATATAATCATTCCCTTAAAACATTTTTTCAGGAAAATAAGTTTCTCAAGTTCAGTGGCTGTTATCCTTCTTTCCAGTATTGATTGGGGATGGGTGCTTCTGTCCTAACTTTTTGTTCGAAGTAGTGTAGACATCAACATCTTGATTGTCATTATTTTCTCTTTGAAATTTATAAAATCTTTCTATTAAAATAGAAAATAGGTTTCTCAGTTTCAGTAACTCTTATTGCTCTTTCCAATATTGATGGGGGTTTCCTTCCTAACCATTTTATTTAAAGTACAGTGTAACCCGGATATAAGAGAGTTGTCGGGACCGGAGAAGAAGTCTCTTATATCCGGGTTTGGTCTATTTTGTTTAGGTGAGTATGGCTCTAATTTGGGACCAGAGAAAATTTCTCTTATATCCGGGTCTCTTATATCAGGGTCTCTTATATCCGGGTTACACTGTAGTGTGAAACATTACCATCTTTGTCATTTTACCTTCGAGCTACATGTGATATCCAGTTTAGTTGTTGCTACTTTTGAAATTTCTGAAGTGATGTTGTTTCTCTTATTTGGTACAGTTCTTTATTTGAGATTCTGTAGCGCCAGTCCATGAGGCTTTAATAAGGATGTTCTTCACTCTGACTTTCAAGCTTTATTCGCTTGAAGCCACTCTTAAACATCGATCTGAAAAAGCGGTTGTATACGGCTGACACTTTAGATATTTCTGAATAATTTTGACGCCATGTAGGATATACATATGAAAGTTTCTATCTGACGAGGTTATTAAAGAAAAGAACTCTAGTTTTCAGGTTAATGATTTGGTTTTGTAGCAGATTCCGGTGTTGAGCAGAAGTACACCTAGCGCAACCTATTCTATGTTCAATTTCCTTATCTCTTATACTACATTTGTTATAACTGATCCATATTTGTATTAATTTCAAAAATAAAACAATTATAATCATTATATTTATATTGATTTTAAAAATTAAAAAAAATTATCTTTTTATTTATATTTCTTTTAAAATAAAAATTAAGTTTTCCTGATGGCGGGTGCCTATTTTTTTTTTTTTTTTTTCATTAATCATGAGCGCTAAAAAGAAATGCAGACAGTATGTAGAGGAGTATTTGGTTTTGTAGAAAGCCCGTTTGACCAAAGACAAAATATGTCTTATTTGCAACAGCTCATTTTCTAATGAAATGATGAAACCAAGCTTTTTACAACATTTAAAAAGCAAACGGCCCAACAACGTGAACAAAACCCATTCCTTATTTTGAAAATTTAAAGGAAAAACTTTAACCGACGAAATAATCTTATTTGATAAAGGAACTAAAGAAATCAATGAAATCTTGAGATAACGCAAGAAATTGCCAAAACCGGAAGTGCACATACATGATGACAATGTTATTAATCGTTCCTTTGAAATTCTCATGAAAACTGTTACAGCAAGATTCGGCAAGTGTCTTAAAAGCATTAACCACTGAGCAATGATTCAATCCGGGGAAGAATTGATGAAATGTCAGCAGATATGAAAAGCCAACTATTTAAAAAAACAAAAACAAAAAAAAACAAAAAAAAACTTAACACTAAATTCTCAATTCAGATTGATGAATCTAAGGTAAGCAGTAATAGTGCTATTATGTTCGTTATATAGATGATTACTGTAAACTGTGTGAAGAGTTGTTCGTGAAACTTTTAGAAACAGATACCACCTAGATTATCCATTTTTGAAACTGCAATATCTTGGTTTGACGAAAATCAAGTAACTTTTGAAAATGTAGTATTCTGCGCAACGGATGTTACTCCATCCATGTTTGGTAAGTACAAGGGATTTGTTGCGCACTTAAAATATTTCTTGCTGTACATTACGTCAAAAATATTAGCCCTGAGTCATTGGCAGTAGTGAGTCTTTAAAATAAAATCTCACAGCAATATGACAGACATTTTCAAAAGTTTTGTATTGATAAGGAAAAACAGCATACAAGACTTATTATCCATATCGAAGTAACATTTACTTTTCAGTATGGAATATTCAAAAGTTCAATGAAGTTTCACTCCAGATTCAAGGTAAATTATATACATTGCTAGATTGAGAACGTGTTCCGGAAGCATTTTCTGAAAAAAATACTTATTTCAAGTTAATATACACAAGAAGAACTTCAATAATATGCCCAAGTTAGAAGTGAACACCTCTCAGAACAAACTAGTAAAAAGTACGCAGAATATTTAGTGAAAGTAAAAGAATTAAGTAGCCGATTTTCAGATTGATTTTCATTAGAGGTCCATCCGTGGTTGATGAATCCTTTCGGTTGTGACATAGAAGATGTCGGTGAAAATATGCAGGAAGAAAATCTGCAAGAAGGAACACAATGATGAATACAAGTACAAATTTGAAAGCAGCGGAACAACAAAATTATGACTGTCAAATACCGCGAAAAAGCTGTATCCGAACATGTGGTTTGAAATGGCTAAAATATTGCTAACCTCTTATTCGGTTGAACGTTGATTAAGTGCAATCAATAAAATCTTGACCAAAGAAAATAAAATTGATATGTACTCGAGGAGACATAAGGCTAAAACTTACAAATTTCAAAACAAATCTTAAATTTCTAACAGCAAAGTATCAACCACAAGGATCACATTAAAAAGTAATGTAAGTAAAATATTTTAATTTATATTTTTACAAATGGGCATGGGCGATTAACTCGAAAAATAACGAAAAAGTGGCCATATGATGAAAAAGGTTGAGAACACTTGCTCTAAACGAATCCCTACCCCGAGTCTGCTACATGTACTAATTTAAGTCATACTTTTATAATAAAAATAAAAAATAGTAATCGGTCATCATGACTCTCCACAGTTTCCCATACTTTGTTCTTAGTAAAGTTTCTTTTATCTCTCCAAGATACACTGTTCTTGTATGCATTTACAGAAGCTTTCTGCTTTCCTCTGTCCCTTTTGCCTCGGTATTCTTCTGTAAAAGCACATTTCTATTACCTCAAGTCTCTTCATCTGTGAAGAGACTGTCCAGTATTAATTGTCATATAGGACTGGACGCTACATAGCATTTTAACACTTTTTTTCTTTGTTTTCAAAGAGGTTTTCCTATTTTTTTTAATGCTTAGCTTTTTGGAAAGCATCTCTTGCTATTACAACGTGCCTTAGGATTTTGGTTTCATTTTTTTTTAATTCCCACATATTTAAACTTTCGATTTTTCCCAATTCATCGTTTGCATCTTGGTCTGTTTCTCTTTCTGACAAACATACGTTGTGCTTACAATTGGTGTTTAGTCATTTCTTCTCACATTCTTGTAGTAGGAGGTTCTACAGTTTCCTTTCTATGTCTGCTATCAATTCGATATCATCTGCATATCTTATTTTGGTAAGATTGTGTCCACCAGTAATACATCTTGGTAGGATTTCGCCTTGTGTAAATGTTGAATAAGTCCGGTGAGAAGACGCACTCCTTTTACTATTTGTATATTTATGGAGTGTATTTAATATCTTTCCCCAAATAAATCAAGCTTACCTCGCTGGCCAAACAGTTCTTAATGTCGTACCTTATTCAAATGATTTTTCATAATCCATAAAACATAGGCATATATCTTTTTTTTTTATATTTGCATTGATCTGTCTGATATAATTCTGAATTGTCTGAATATTACATTCCTTGTTCCAGTGTCTTTAACGAAACCACAATGTCCTATTTTCGGTCTAATTCTGTTATGCGTCCTATTCTTCAGGATTCGAATAAGTTTCGTTACATATTGCAAAGTGAGGACTAGCTGTCTACTAGTTTTGTCTCGTGTAGTGAGTTCGATTCTCACTGGATGTGCCACTATAGTGTCCATGAAAAACTTTAAGCAAAGCTAATTAAATATCTAATAAAAGAAAGATCTAATTGAATATTAAATTCAGTTAAGTCCGTGCCTAGTAAATTTGGTTCATTGTGTTGTGCTAGACAATTTTCTCGACAGAACCTGTCTTATATCTCTATAATTTTACCATTCGTCTGTGCATCGAATATTGCTGCAACATCTGGTCTGGTACTTCTGTTATGTTTCTAGAGATTCTTGACGCAATCCAAAGAAAGAATCTGCAATATTATCGGCTTGGCCTGGCATCTCGGCCTCAATCCCTTTCTCCCGCCGTAACGTAGCTTCCATGTTTCATTTCTATAAATATTTTCATGGCAATTGTTCTGAGCTTTCTTCGTTGGTAGCTGAACTTCATGAATTTAAGCACAGCTAGGTCTCATCATTTTACAGTTGAAATTGCTAGATGTAACCGCAAGTTCTATGTTAATAATTTCTTCTCACGCATTTCTCGCTTGTGCAACTTTCTTCCAGCTTCTTGCTTTTTTTTTTTTTTTTTTTTTTATCAATTACGATCTTCAAAAATTTAAATACGTCACTCGCCATCTTTTGTTTCCTTGAATCCTGTTCTTTTTATTGTCCTTTCTCTTCAATAACACTTTCTCATTTTGTTTTACTCTCAGTAACACCTTGCGTCTTAGTAGTTTTATCGCCATGCTTGGGGGTGAAATGATTAAAAATAAGTTCTACTGACATGCTTTTTCATTCAGGAATTTTGTTTCGTTACATTTTTCAGGTTCTTAGTCTTGTGTCTTGGTGGATTTTATCGTCTTGTTTGGGGTGAAATGATTAAAAACTATAAGTTGGAACGTTATGACTATCCTTTCTTCTTATCGAATTAATTTATTTCATTTTGTGAGATTTGTTTATAAAAAGGCGCTTGCCACATTTGCCATCTAAAATTACGTTTTTATTTTTAATATCCTATCATCTTGAATGAAAGTAGCATTTAAACAGTTGGAAATGAGTTTTCTCAAAATTTGACGTACACATGAAAATATTCATGGTATTTAAATTTTAATTGTTAGTTGTTATTAATAATATTAGTTTTGTTATTTTTAAGTTTTTAATTATTGTTGGTATTCTTTAAAATAATGTCAAAAATAACCGTTTCATCACCAATAGGTATTGGTATTAAATATTTCTGAGCTGCTGTCTTTTCACCAGTTAAAAGCAAAGACATTTTCTTTCTAAAACATCGATCGGCTCAACGATATTTATCTAATATTTTATGCAAATATTTCACTTGCTTCTCATCATCTTTATCTTTAGACTGGCTGGTACAACACATTGGTGGATTCAAAATTTGACCTGCCATACAGTAGTGATACCGTGGCTCTGTCCACATTCACAATTCCAGGAGTCTTTGAGAATGCATTTATACCATTCCTCTGCAAAGAAGGAGTCAGTGTTGCTAACGACTCATGGCCGCTATTTTCCAAGTACTACATGGAAAAAGTGCAACGTAACTTGATGGAAAAGTTACACCTGGTAAGTAAAATATATATATATGGGGGGGGGTGAACTAATTAAACTACCCAATTAAAAGGTTGAATTCTATTCGAAAAGAAATTTAAAAATTAGAAATTTACAGCGTAAAGATATTTTCAAGATGTTAGTTAACTTTAGTTGAAAAATGATTTTTGAAACGCATTATGAAGATAAGTTATAAATGAATGGATCTGTTGGTAATTTTTTATTTACATTAAATTAACATTAATATAACAATATTAATGTTAATATTTATCGTTATTTTTTATTGTTATTCATTACCAGAATGTTACCGACGAAGATATTTTGTACCCTCATATTATGCTTGGAAAAGGACACCCACTGATTTTAGTTCAAACAGCAGCACATGTCGCTGGAGCTGCCTATTACTACCAACGAAAGAATATCATCAATGACCCTTGGCCAGAGAATAAGGTAAGTAATTAAGTTGAAAAAGTGCTGAAAGTAGAAAAGAAACGAAGGCTTCTTTGGCTTTGTTATATTTAATTAAGGTAATACTTCTTATTATCGATAGCACAATCTCATCTATTTGGCAAATTGTTGATCCCGAGGTTGCAAATTTTGTCAGGTTTCGATGCAAACAAACACTCAATATCAGTTTTAACTTCAATTAATAAACGATATTTTCCTCTAAAATTGTTAGAATTACCTGAAAAGATGGGGGTAAAGTCAAGAGAGTAAGACGGATGAGGAGGCAAAACGTTTAGATTTAGTCCCATAATCTTTTGCTGAGTGACTCTGGCAATATGTGGTCTTGCGTTATTGTCTAAGAGCAACAGGCCTTTACAATTTTCTGTAAATTTTGTGCAATACTTTCAATTGAGACGGTTTTTGTTTGCATTAACTGTTTCGTTTTGGTATATCACTTTGTGATAGGCGACACCCTTCATGTCACACAAAACTCGGATAACTTGGTTTGGAGGTGGATTGCCCGTTCTCAGTGGACGCTCACCATTATCATTTTCGTTGTGATTATAAAGAAGCTTTAACCCCACCCCCTTTTATTTTTAAATCATTAGTGGCCATTCTACCCACAAATGGTTCGGTAATAATTAAACTCTCCAATGGCAGGCAGTTTATGAATGTTTTCTGATCGAAGTGTGACTTGCATTGAACTGTTTTGCTAATTCGGGATCTTCCTTGACAATAGTTTGTAGAAACTCAATATTAACAGAACGTCGTCGTCCAAGTCAAGAGGAACCTTTGATGAAAAAATTGCCCGATCGAAACTGGCCAAACGAACGTTTGCATTGTAGCGGAAAAACTACAATATTTTTTACAAGTCGTTAACAAATTAAAACCAAATCTATACGATTATTAGAAAACATATTTCTCATTACACACCAATTTTCGTCGCACTAAACCCCAAACAAATTTTAAAAGAAACAAATTATATCAGACTGCTAGCCATTATAAAAGCGAATCTCGTTTTTCACAGATCCTTTTAACTACGTCCGCGTCTTTGCCTTAGATAAGCTATAAGAACCCGGACCGTAGGACCTCAAGGGAGAGACAGTGATAAACTTTACGAACGCGCAGCTGACTGCCCGACCGACCGACCATTAGGCTTTGTAAACGGCCTCCTGTAAACACGGTAAATGAATAGACCCTATTAATGCGACAAGCACAAAGCGATAATTAACAAACATTTAGTCGGGGTTAAGCATATCCCGTTTTCACGTTCTTACTTCACACCTAGTACACTTGCACATTCAACTCGCTACAGTATACCACTTACCAAGAGACATTTTTATAACTTGTATATAAAAATAAATCTTTTGTCATTTTTATCCATACAAATGCTCAAGTTCGTTTCTTCTACTCCAACCAACGTCCAACCTCGAGATCAACACTTGGTTAACCTCCGAGATTAAGAGCATATCTAGGCACTTAAAGTGTCATTTTTACAGAGAACGAATATTCCTTGCTGAAGAGTACTTTTTTTTTTTTTTTAAGTAAAACAACAAAATGTCTGACCTGATTTAACTCATTTTAATGAAAACTGATGTAAAATGTACTATAGTATTTGGTTCTTTAGTTGTGAGGATGAATGCGGATGGCTTTGATTAGCGATCCGTGTCTGTGGATTCAGAGAGCTAGCGAGACTGCATGTATTGTTTGTTTTTTGCTGCCCGGATATTATTGAATGTACCTTTTCTCTTCGCTAGTCCCTCAATAGTCCGGGTCTAGTTGCTGCCCTTCAACTGGGTTTGTTGTTTTTTTTTTGGGGGGGGGGTTCTTTTGTTTTTTGTCTAAATCCATGAATTTGTTTTGCTCATGCAAGTCTCGAGAAAAAAAAACAAAAAGCTAGATAAAATTCACTATTTTTTTATGCATAATGTTGAAAGTGTGTAAAATAAAAATTATTCAACTTTAAGACAAGTTTTCAGTTGATATAATGTCGTAAAAAGCATCTGCATTTTACGTTGGAATTATTTATTTAAAAGAAAAATATTTGTGCGATTTTGAAATTCATCCCGTTGCTGTTCATCACAAGAGTTTAAAGACATGTTTGAAGATTCTTAAAAAAAATGTAAAATTTAAATGTCATTTTCGAGTTTGAACCACTTTTTAAAAAAAAATATTTTATTTTAGCAACTGTAAGATTATTTTTTTGGTATAGATGTACAAAAAGTAAAAAATAATTCTGATATCTCGCGTTGACTGACTACAAATATTTTAATTTTTATATATCTCCTGTTCAGTTAGTACAAAAAATAAAACCATTCATTACAGTAATTTTAAAAAATATATTTAACCTTATTTTTATACCTTATTTTTAAATATATTTAGTTATGTAAGAAATAAGGTTAAATAAAATTTAGTTTTAAACATGAATAATTCTTGATTATTGCACTGTTGGTCTTCCGAACTTTTCTTTTTTTTTTTACACCCCTTTCACCAGGGTTTTTTTTTTTTTTTTTTTTTTCGGACAGAGGGTAGAAAGGTGTTTTTCTACCTTGTCCTTTGACCTCAAAGGCTAGCGTGCGTAACTAAACGTTATTTTTATTCTGTTTTAAGTAAAAGGTAAGGATTACTTTTTTTTTTTTTTTTTTTTTTTTTTTTTTTTTTTTTTTTTTTTTTTTTAGAAAATCCATTTAATTAATCCTTAAGTTTACTAACAGACTTTGTTTGAAACATCTCTGAGAAATATTGGATTTTAAAAACTAAAAAGAATTGTAAATCTGTTTAGTTTACATTTTTCGTATACAATGATTAAGGAAGCGGTTCGATGAGTTAACGAGTAACGAAAAAAGTACTAATTAATGTTTTCAAACTCCTAAAAATTTTTTTCTATTTATATACGGAAATTATTTTTTCGTTTAATTCTGATTAGCTTTTTGGTTAGACCATTATCGATTAATTTGCAGTTTAGTTAGTACCCTCGCTCGGTCCGCATTAAAAATTTCTAGAATACTTAAATTTGTGTAATTGAACATAATTCATTCGAATCTGGCTTGATAAATTTGATAAAATCTACCGTTTTAGTGTTATCGACAGTAAAATTTCGGATTCACCCGCTTCACGGCAGCCATTACTGGCGTTGTTTGCATACATTCGCTGCGGAATAACTATGATTGGAATATTCACTTCATTATTGCGTACGCAATATAGTCCTCTTGCACAGTAATTGAGATTGTAGTGGTGCTGTAAGTAATTGTTGGCTAGTCACCGTGAATATAATCAAGAAGGAAAGCTGTGTTCTTGTAAACAACACCCCACATGAATAATGTACAATAAACACGAGAAAAATAATCAAGCTCAGTGAACATTAATAAAATATTGTATTAACAATGGTATGCAAATTTTAACAATAAGTATAAAGTTGCTTCCCTTTTTGCGTAATGAAAGGGTTAAGTTTAGCTAATTAATGTTGAGTACAATATTGAATGTTATTTAACTACAAAGTTCAATTGAGACCTTAGCTAAATAAAAAATAGTTCCAGTGTTTTTATCAGTGTAGAAAGATGTAATGTTCATGAGTGATATCAATAAGAATTAGTATGATTACTCGAGTGAGTAATAATTAAGAATTAAAATGTCAATATAGCACCGTGCCTTATTTTCCAAGAATTGAACTGCTACTAATATTTATTGTCGTAAAATACAACAAATGTGGCACAAGGCCAACAGGGGGATTGGGGAAAAGGACGGTCATCACTTGTCTTAATATAAAACTTAGCTAGCCACAATCACTGACCCTATCATACAAAACAATATTCCTATCACCTAAACAACACATTTATTCATACCTTTCATACTACATCCACCAAAATACCTCTTTGTCTCAATGAAAATCCTCACTAGTCGCCCTATGTACAAATATTGTTCGTGGGGGCAGGGGCATAAAAACAACAATTTTTTTTAAAAAGATCCCCAATGAATATATACAATATGACATAAAATATTTACAAGAAACTAAACAGTGTTAGTAATAAGACCCCCCCCCACAAACCTTAAATGTGGCAGAAATATCAGTAAACCGGACGAAAACGATGCGGGAATAAGAAAATAAAGAGAACACTTATTCCTCCAAAGCATTCACGCAGGCACACACAATCATACACAACAACAAATACGAAAAACACATAGGCGAAACGAAAGGCGCCCCGCATCCACCAGGGAACTGACATCACTGACCACCTAAACGAGGGAGGGGATGGGGAGTTAAACTAAAGGAAAAAAAGGGGGGGCAGAAATAAAAGGGGCCGATGAGCAAACACACCCTAGCTAAGTTTACCGAAAAAGGAAAGAAAAACTAAAAAATCAACTACAAAAAACTAAACTAGCCTACTCTTGGGAAGGGTTGCCCATGTTCAACCCAGGAAAACAATATCCTGATGCCTAACCGGCATCAAAATGCCACTCCAAGTCAGCCCCTTTTACTCTACACAAGCGCGCAAGATTCACCTACCTTTTGCCAAATTCTGATGAGGGGAGCCACCGCCTTTCCGTCCTAATCTTTACTTTAAGCTGATGCTTAAAGTACAAGATCAGTTGGGAAGAGGTGAACTTCTCGCCATCATAGAATTCCTTTTGATGCGTTGTCCAAATCACGACTCTCATAACCCCTAGTAAGCAACAGAACACATAGTGTTCAGCCTTCGTCAATTGCAGCACCACATTGCTACAAACAGAACTAGCTTCAAGGACAAAAAACTTTCCTTGCAACATGCGAACCATGAAGCCTTCAACAAACTTGCACAACGGCACTACCGCCTTGCACTGAAAAAAGGCGTGACCAATGGTCTCGACTTCCCCAGTACAGCTACGACAGTTTGGATATTTCTCCAAGCCTGCTGAACAAAGTCTCTTGCCGACCCAGAGGGCCCCACGAATCATCAGCTAGGTGAGTGATGCCTCATCATTATTGAGATATTTCAACCCAGGCGCCCAAGGCCATATCGAGCGAGCCTCCTGCTTCGTAAGACCGAGCTCGCCAATCAGATCATCTTGAACGGCTCCTCTAACTAACTAGTCGATATAATGCCTTTCGAGACAACGCCTGGGCGTTGGAGAGGCCATCCGAAGCCTGTAAGAGGTGTTTCAGAGAACGACGACATTCGCGGTAGAAGGAGCACTCGGCTCGGGGTGTACGACCGGCCTCCTCCTCGCACGAGTGCACACTTCTCAGGGATGGGAAATGTTTACGGACGTCTTCTTTCCAGAAGGCGCCCACCTCATCCGATCCGCGACACATTCGGTCTAGAAAGGTAATGCGAAGCATATGTTGACGAATCTCAATGCTAGGCATACCCAGATCGCCCTCAGAGGGATGAAGGCAACAGATCTCGCGACATACCATAGGGGCCTTGTCTCTCCACAAGAAAGAGAACAAGGTCCGAACTAATAAAATTAGTCTGGCATACGGGAGTGGAAGTACAGAGAGTCGGTACAGGAGAATCGGATATGTGTGAAACGCATACTTCCGCCCTTCAGGGAAAGGCCCCTCCGAGACCACGGATTAACCGCGATCTCGGCCTTCCCTTGTACCTCCGACCAATTCATTTCCAACTGGAGATCAGGACCGAACCAGACGCCGAGTATCTTGATCGGTCCATCCGTCCAGAGGAAAGGTCCGGGAAGAGAAACTCCCCTCCACGCATCCAACCGCAAGCCAACAGACTTATCGCGGTTGATCTTGGCCCCTGTCACCATCTCATACCCACTGATCTCTTTGCTGACTTCGTCAATCTCGGTTCTGCTCAACACAATAACCGAAACGTCATCAGCATAGGCAGAATACCTGGCTGAGGTGGTAGCCCCAGGCAGGGCAATTCCGCGCAGGACCGGATTCGCCTTTAACTTGCGAAAGAATGGCTCCAACGCAAGAACGTAAAGCAAAGGCGAGAGCGGACAACCTTGACGAATGGAGCGAGACAATACAAAAGGCTTCGATCTTGCCCAATTCACTTCCACCAGCACCCCGGGGGTCGCATACAAAAGTCGGATCCAGGAGCGAAAGTCGGCTCCGAAACCGGCTGCCGAAAGGACAGCCTCCAGAAAACGATAGTCAACCCTATCGAAGGCCTTGGACTGATCTAAATTGATCAGCGCGGCTTCACTGTCGACTTTTTCTAAGATCAAGCGTACCATATGAAGGTTATCCTGAATAGTCCTACCCTTCACAGCACAAGTCTGTTCGGGGCTAATCAGACTAGACAGGACAAGCTGCAAACGGTTGGCTAAGATCGTCGCCAAAATTTTTAACTCGGTGTTTAACATGGTTAAAGGGCGAAAGTTCCCTAACCCATCCCCACCGTTCTTGTCCTTACGCAGCAACTTGATCACACCCCTGGTGAAGCGTTGAGGTATAGACCCCTGCTTCATCCAGTGGTTGAAAATCAGCTCCAGCAAAGGAACAAAAACGGGCGACTGCCTCAAGTAAACTTCGTAGGGAAGACCATCCAGTCCCGGAGATTTATCCAGGCCAACCTGCTTCAGCGCTTCCCAGATTTCCGACTCTGTAATGGGACCCTCGCACCTAGCCGCTTCAGCTGCCTCGAGGCAGGGAAAGTTGGCTAAATAGGCGTCGAACTGAGCAGAGCTCAGACCGGGCTCCCTGGTGAAAAGATCCTGAAAGTAATCACGAAAGGCCTCGCATATGCCCACGTTTGTAGTCACGGTCCGCTTATCCGGCAATGTGACGCACGCTATATGTCGCCTAGCCGGGCTCCGATTCTCCTCTGCACGCAATTCAGCGGCCATATTCGTCGCCTCAGAAGACATTCTTTTTAACCTAGCCCTAACTACCAGAGCTTGATTCTTCTTGATAAGCAAGGAGGACAACTCTGCCTTAGCTAAAGCTATTTCCCCACTAGCACGGGATTTCACAGCCCGATCAACTTTATCTTCTAAAGCCGTTTGCGCCGCTAATCTATCTAGATCGAGTCGACGACTAAAATCGGCAGCAAACGTTCTAATTTTAGATTTTAATTTATCCTACCAGGCATTTCCCATAACCGCCCCCGTCAATTCCCTTTGTATCATTAGTAACAGCTGGTCCCGGAAACCCTGCTCACTAAATAATGAACAGTTAAATTTCCAGTAGCCAGCCAATCTAACCTTAGGCTTATCTAAGTTTACACAGACCCGGACAAGCCTATGATCCGTATAAACTATGTAATGGAAGCTTGGACACCCTAAGAGCCCTACATCGACTCTTCTAACTAGGACTCGGTCGAGGTAGCTCGAAAGCGTCCCAGGAGCCGAGTTGCCACTATTAGTCCAAGTCCATGCTACCTCCCGAGGATGTTCATTCCGGTACTTATCGACGAGATCAAACCCATCAATAAAGTCCCGAAATGGTTTCACATCCGGGTTGTTAGTACCTTGTCTTTGCCCTATACGATCTATATTGGGGTCAAAGACGGCATTCCAATCCCCCGCTAAAACTACCCGACGAGAAGTCGTCAAGAACGGCGTGATCCGCCGAAACAAAGCAGGCCGCTCGGCATGGTTATTGGGCGCATAAACCCCAATGAGACGTAGAACCTTATCCTTTATGGTACCATCCAGCACGCAAAGTCTGCCCGCCGGATCCGCGAAGACAAGGGTACATGCAGCCTTCAAAGACCTGCTCACTAGCCAAGAGACACCCCTCGAACGACCATCAAAACATGCTGAATAAAGGGCGAACCCCCACTAGACAGTATGACTTCACGGTCATGAGAAGAAAACCGGGTCTCTTGAACACAACATACATTCACCCCGAGGCGCTGAAGGTCACGAAAGATCCTCGCCCTGCGAGACTCGGACCTCAGGCCCCGGACATTTAGACTAGCTAACCAGAGAGCCATAGTGAAGACCGGTTAGGGTTGAAGTACTGGTTTGAACATGGACGGGGTAAGGATACCGACCGCCTCTCCCATAGACCCATGGCCCATCTCAGTCTTGATGGTACCGTCTTGGGAGATCCCGCCGATATCCCAGGGGAAGGTCAATTTGAGTGCTCTATACAGGGAGGGGTGAACTAAAACTGGAACCCTCCCTGCACAAAATTGTTGTAAATTTTTTAGCTGCTCATTCTGGGTGATTGCAATTGGCGACGTCATCTTATAAGAACTGATGGCCTCCACAAGCATTGCCCAAATTTGTTTTGCTCCGGCTCCAGTTCTGATCACCGTGAGGACCCATTGGGCTAGCGAGAAATTTTAAGGAACTTCAATGTCCTGGTCAGCGAACTGCCTTATTGATAGTAAATATTTTAGGTCCTTTATGCGGTTACCATAATCCCTGGCTCTCTCGGCCTGGGCAGGGGAAATACGGCAGACATCTTTCCCTGTGTTGTAAATAGGCATCTGTGCCTTCTTTTTTTTCCTTCCCCTCTTGTGAGGGGCTTCTCAGTCGCTTGGAAGCGGGAGGTGGCATTTTAACAGGGGAATGACTGGGTGTATGCAGAGGTGTGCTGGCGGGTTTATGTTTAACAGGGGAAGGGGTGGGTGTGTTGAGTGGTGTGTAAAACGATCTATGCCTGTAAGGGCTGGGATCTCTACTGAGGGGAAGCGATTTGGACGGAGTTGTCTGGGGCGAAGGTCGTTTCTTAGGAGAGGGGATGGACCGGGTAGAAGACGTAGAAGGAGATGGATTTTGGGAGTGCTGATTATCTAATTTCTTCTTAAGCTCCTTAATTTTTTCGGTTTTCTCAAATCCGGGGTCGTACTTCTTTTGCTTTTCTTGGAAAGATAGTTTAGAGGCCGGGGTATCGCCCTTAATGTTGCCAGAGGGAGTGGGGCTGTTAGTGCCTTTCGTCCTTGGGGCTTCAGGGGACTGAGGACCCGGTGTCTGTCGCTTCCCTCTGGCCTTGCCAGCAACTAGCCATTCCCCCTCCCCCTTCTCCGCAACTGCACTAGCAGTGGGCGAAGGCTCTTTGGAGAATGTGGTCTTTTGACCAACCGGAGGATTTTCCTTACCGGTCCCAGAAGCTGGCATGCCCATTACAGGCGAGGCGGTAGGTAAAGACTCGGTCAGAGGGGGATTCTGGTCAACGGGAGATTGAATTCCAGAGGCATTCTTCTCTGGGCAGGAAGAGGAAAGGTGACCAGTTTTTCCACACTTCCAGCATACCGGTTTACGGCCGATCACGATGACCGGCAATTTCAATTTCCCTACTACCAGACAGTTGGGGATGGAGAAGAAGGCTTTTTGATCTAAACGAATATCGAAACTCCACCCCCCGCTCAGGCTATCGCAAGATGCGGCCAGTATTTCACCGAACTGGGACAGGTAGGCCGCCAGATGTTCCGAGAACCTGAGGAGGGACCTCATATATTGAAACACTGGTCCTTCTTCGGCCTAGGTACTCGGTCCGCAGGATCAGATCTTTAGTGATCAAGTCCTTGCTCGAAGCAGCAAAGCAATCTTCCGGCGTGGGTAACAATACGTCCCACATGAAAAAGCCAGCTCCTTTCACAACTCTAAGGGGCTTGAACCCCAAGGACTCCAGTGATTTTATCACTGTGTCTTTCGTCGAGCGACAAATTCTGCGCGTACGCTTGTCCACGACGAAGACTAACACTATTCGTGTTTCAATTTTTCTTAGTTCCTGGGCGTCTTCTAAGAGTCCACCTTCTACGACAAGGTGTGCGTAACTCTTAGCTCGCTCCAAGAAATCCGCTACATTGATAATACAACTCGGGGGGGGGACTTCCAACAAGAGTGCAATTCCCCGGCCTCAGTTTTCTCTTGAGAGCCATTCTTGGTTTTCGGGTCAATTTGGGTTTTATGGCCATTATTAGCCTCCGTACTTTTTCCAATTTTCTCAATTTTCTTGTTGCCATTACTGGCCTCCATACTTAAAGTAAGTAAATCGTCATCATCGCTAGGGGAAATACGCTCAAGTGCAGGATATTCATCCGTATTGTCTTTATCAGGGGGGTCTTTTTTGGTGGGGTTACAGAGATGTTTTCTTATTGACTTCCTATAGTCGGACAGATTGGGCTTTTTTTATGGCTAAAAAAGAAGGTGCTTTTTTTCCTTCTTTTCCATTTTTTATAAGGGAGGGGGAGGGGTAAAAAAAGGTGGGAAATAATAAAAAACTTCAGAAAAATTAACAATCAAAAAATATCACAAATATTAAAAACACAAAGCGAGACAAACAGCAAATAAAAGCACGGAAAGAATACAAATAAAACGTACAATAAAAAGATTTAAAGGTGCGCCTAAAGGCGAAAACTATAAATTTAAAAGGAAAAAGCTCGAAACGAAAACGCTAGACAAAAAAAAAACAAAAAACAGACAAAGCTAGATACAAATACAAGATGGCTGACGCCAAAACAAATAAACAATAAAAATTATACAATACAAAACGTTAGCACAAGAACAAATATATGGACAAATAGACAGCAAATAAAGGTTAGAAAAATTAAATAAACAAATATACAATACAAAAAAGGAAAAGAAAAGACACGGAAAACTTAAAAGATATCAAAAATGGAAAGGAAAGAATAAATGAATTGACGGTAAGTCAAAAACAAAACACAGACAGGGGATACGGAACAAACGAGAACGGAGATATATATAAAAAAAAAGGAAAACTAGACAAAAAATAGAAAAAAAAATTAAAAATAAAAATAAAAGTAGATAAATTTAAAAAAGAGGAGGGTGAAAAAAAAAAATGGGAAAAGAAAAAATCAAAATCTTTTCAGAAAAAATTCGTAAGTACAAAAAAAAGACAGTAATAAAAACAAACTTAACCAAAAATGACGTTCAATAAGCAATGGTCAGTATCAAAAAGAGCAAAAAGGCGTCAGAATAGCAGTCAACAGAGGTCTAGCAAAAACTCGTACTACACAGAATTGAACTGATACTGGCTGTTGGCTAACATCGAGAGGATTTATATAACAATGCATAGGCCTCCGGAGAGCTTGGCGCTAAAAATATAGAAAAGATACTAAAATACGCGATTGGTCAGTAAATGGAACAATCCGTGATTTTAGAGAAAAATTTGAATTACTTGCGATTGGTTCATAAATACATGATACTTATTAAAACGGTAGATTTTATTAAATTTATCAAGCCAGATTCGAAGGAACCATGTACAATTACACATGAATGTAAGTATTAAGGAAATTTTCAATGCGAACGGAGCGCGGATGCTAAACTGCAAATTAACCATATTATCTTTCAAAAACAGGATGTTCAGAAACTTACTGTGCACTTTTTTCTAATTTTTTATTTCTCGGATTCCATCCAATATGATTTTAATAACAATTTAATTTTCATTCAGTTTCCTCTTGTATTCTATATTGAAACGTTTGTTATCGACAGCGAAAGGTGGGTAAAAATGGCGAGTTTGCTGCGAGTGAATGGAGCCAGCCAACTACCCGCTGACCATTTCAGTCCAAAACAATGGATACCTGAAGATAGCCAAAGTATACTTGACCGAAACAGTGTGTCTATAATAACATGTGTAATAATCAAGATGAGAACTATAGTTCGAATAAATTAAAAGTATATTGACAATTTCTTATTTCAAAATGAAATAAAAAGAATTTTCTCATGCCGTATTTTAAAAGCCGACTTAGAACAATTTCTTCTTTCTTTTAAAGACATTGTTCTTACTAAGAACTAAGAATATAAGATTTATTGTATATTTTATCAGTTGTTTCTTTTGTCTTTTCTTCTTAAATCAGAAAATTTATGGTATAAGCTTGCACCCTAAATATGGCGGCTGGTTTTATATGGGACCTGTCATCATTCTAAGGGACGTGAAATTTTCCGCCATGCAAGAGAAACAAGTGGAAGATGTTCTGATAGATGAGCACAAAAAGATTGAGTTACTGAATTTATTCAATGGAAACTGGAGCAATCAGAAATGGCGGGACGTCATCAATGTGGTGAAAAATTACACAGATGAACATCTCGCTTACAGAATGTCTTATGGCAGTAATAGAGCCACTTTGGTGAAAAACATTTACAACGATCATTGTAAGAATAAAGGAATAAACTAAACAAAAGAACAAAAAAATAATAAAATAAAATACAATATATTTGTGTTGTCGTGTTAAATTATTACATAATGTGTTTAGTAATAATAATTAGTAGCATTTTCAATTTAAACAAGTATTTAACACAAAGACCGGAAGTGCATACATGCACCCCCACGAGTTTCACGTATTTATAGCCTAGGAGCGCCAGAATTCGCTCACAATCGAATCACACTGGGGCACCTCGGGCGGTGTAATGGTTAGCAAGCTTGTTTCGCTAGAACACTTACGACTGATTAGTGAGTTCGATCCTCACTCGGTGCCCCATAATTTGGCCTTGTGCCACATCTAAGCTACGCTTGGAAAATCGCTATAATTGAGGTAGTCGACCCACAGTCTCTGTGTGCGACTTCTGTCGAACTCTCTGCTTTGTTAGAGAGGAACCCGGACGAGGCTTTGCCGAAGGGCAAAGTTTCGTCCAGGGAGGTAGACAGATCCCGAAGCCGCTTATGCGGGTTCAAAGGGAATATTTTTGGCCGAGCCTACGGGCTCGGAGAAACCCACGTTAAACCCGGCCTTGTGCCACACACATTCCTCGTGGGGGGACTGTTAAATATCGGCAATCGAATCACACTGTATTATCAAGGAAACTAAATTTGGTATTTGAAGGAGAAATCAATTTACTATTTGTCGGAGGTAGAGGCAAATGTTGGAGCGGCGGTCCATACTTGGCTCCGAAGGTAGTTGTTCTTGAAGGGTAGGGATGAAGGTTGCGTCACGTAATATTCCTTCTCATCCTTTACTAGTTGGCTCTACTCTCTCTTTGTAGAGAACGTAGAAAGGCGATCGTGAGCTTGCTCCTCACTCTCTTGTAGCGTGGTCGCAAGCATCAGGTCTGCAAAAAAGTGTTTCCAGCGTCCGTGTCATGGACAGAGAGGCTAGGGTTGCCACACTTAGCGAGTCATCGGCACGCCTCGAGGTAGGCTTTCCTATGCCTCGCATTGACAGAAACTATCTTGGAGGGGAGTTTTAGGGACGTCTTCACTAGAATTACCATCACTCCACTCGTTTCTAAAGTAGAGCGCTGTCGTAGGCTTCGGAATCCGTTTCCTTGGAGAGTGTCATGCGGCCTTGCGAGCCATTCTTCGATCCACTGACCATTCACAGCCTAGGAGACTATTGTATCGGGAATTAGTGGTGGGAGTTGCAAAGGATCTTTTTTGTGGTCAGCTCGGCTTGTCGGCGACAGAGCTGCGCTCTTTCTGGTCTTGGGTGTCAGTGGTGGATTACCTTAACAATTTTGAGTTTTCGCTTACCTGACCTCCCGTTCTCTGTGGTGACACGAATGGTGTTTTTCATGTTGCTAGCCGTGGCAAGAATGGAGGTATGGATGTGGCGAATGGAGAAAATCTCGCAATACGAACGCTATTTTCTTCAGGTTCTGGCCGGATTCATTCGGCATCAGCTCAAGATGAAAATCAGAACTGAAAGAAACCGTTTGTTATCAACAGCGAAAGGTGGGTAAAAGTGGCAAGTTTTCTGTGAGTTAATTAGACTAGCATTAATTTTCTTTTTTAAGTCCATTGTGACGCAACGGGTCGGTTTCCTGTGAACTCTCTCCTGGTTCAGTTAGACACTCTTTGTTTACCTAGTTAATGTGAGTAAATGTTGTACTTGGCTTGTTCCCAGCTTTCTCTTTTGTTATGATCCATGTCAAGATTTTCATACTCCCCAGTTTTTTTGTTATCCCCTTTTACATCTCGACTGGGTCCGCCTTTGTCCCCTCCCCCGCCACTGCGTATTTTTTAATTTTTTTTGTTGTTGTTATTCTTCTCTCTCCGTTAGTAAGTGAGATTTACTTGACCCCGCCCCAGAGTCAGGTTGTGACACAAGGTCAGTTTTTTAATGTGGGGACCCGAGTGTTTTCACTCGGGCAGCTGGTTTAAGCTGGTCATAGCTGATCCAAACTGGTCATAACCGGTCCAAGCTAGTCGTAGCCGTGATACCACCAGCACAGGGACGGAGCCCTACACAAGTGAGTGTGTTTCTTGATTCTGTTTAAAGGCAGAATACAGCGGCCACTCTTATTTTTGTTGGGTGGTTGGGTACTACTAACATCTGTTACGCTTAATTTGAACGGTTTGTTTATACTTTAGTTTCATTTTCCAGGGTTTTTCCCCTACCCCTCTCATTTCGTGGGCATATATTAGTTTGGTGCAAAAATAATATCGTTTTTTGACGTTAAAAGATACGTCAAAAACGATATTATTTTTGCACCAACCTAATATTTGTATTTAAAAAAAAAGAGGAAAGAGAGGCATTTGAACTATTTGTATATATTGAAATTTTATGCTTACAGTCCAATCGCGATGAGAACACCGGTTTTCGTTCGATCACCGAAGTTAAGCATTATGGGGGACCGCTTGGGAACACCTGGTACTGTAAACAGACCCCTACTACCGGTGTAAACTATCAATTTGGGCACCTTGAGGCGGAGTAATGGTTAGCAAGCTTGTCTTGCTAGAACAATTACGACTGAGTAGCGAGTTCGATCCTCACTGGGTGCCACATACTTTCGGCCTTGTGCCACATCTGAGCTACGCTTGGAAAATCACTATATTGAAATTTTATGTCGTGGTATTTTTTAGGTTCTCTGTGAATTTATGGTATATGTCGTACTGAATGGTGACGGATGAGCTTTTGTGGTGAATGAGCAAATTGTAATGAATGAATGAGTCGTAAATCGGATTAGCTAAGGTCTAGGATAGAAAGTGTCTACCAGCCTTTCCCCATTGGCCTTGTGCTACAATTGTTTTAATAAAACTGCTTGACTTGATTTTCAACGGTTTTTGAGATACATCAATTTAATGGCACTAACATCACATTTAATTTTTTTTAGATATTTAACAATTGAAATTATGGCTGAACATGGATGTCTGTATTTAATCCCCTAAAAGATTATTCTGAGCATCGGCGTCGTATCTACGGAAAGTGGTATCAATGACATGCCATTAAAATGGCGCCCCTATCTAAACCTCTGATAATCTAACGTAGCAAAATTACAGAAATACCAATTCGTTTTTGCGTATAATATGAAACTTTTTAGCTCCCTACCAAATCTAAGTTTGTGTGCTATACACACAATTTAGTAGGAATATAAAGGAGAAAGCGGACACATGCTTCTCTTCTTGATGTCAAAATAGGCGCAAATCACAAAATAAGACTTAACTATTGCGCATAATTTCAAAAGGAAAACATTTATTGTACAAGTTAAGGTAAAAAGGGTACAAATACAAATTTCCCCTTTATGTGTCTATTAAGGCAGGATAAATTTCTGGTGTTTCTAAAAAGGATTACCATCGAATAGGGGGAATTTTTTAGGAAGAGACAAAGATTTAGTGACAAAAAGATCACACTTTTTACAATTAAAAAACGGGGAAAAACTTTCAGGAAACGAATTGTACAAGGCAGAAAATACAAAGCGCACCCAACTAATTTTTTTTTCAATGAATAGGAACGTTTCAACAACCTTTTGGGGCGGGGAAAAAACGATAACACATCCTTACACAGTCATTTTTTTTTTAAAGTCCATTTTTTAACTTCACAGTTCGTGCCTGGGAAAATTTTTTTTCTTCGAAATCTTTTGTTTTATGCTAGGTACCTCCACATTTTCACGGAACAGTATAGCATAATGAAAAACAACACAAACTTAATAAAAACAGTTTTATCGTCAAAATGTTTGTTATTAAGATGAATGACCAAAGTATTTTTTGAAATTTTTTAATCCTATCTAGCACGTTCGAATTTTTGGTTCAAAATCTTGTTTTGTTTATGTCATCGGTGGACGTCATAATTACAATTACTGTTTGGCGCTTTTTCCGGTAAAAATACATTGATTTGGAGATTCTTGCAAAAATCAAATAATTCTCGGATTTTAATGAAACAGTTTTTGAAATTTTTGTTTTAGAAAATCTTAGTAATATATGTATTTTTTCTTTTACATGTTACCCCCTACTTCCTTAATTTCATGAAATTTCGCGAAATTCCGTTTTATTTCCAAATTTTTTTTTATTAGCTAAAAGTAGGACACCTTGGAGAATGTAAATCATCTAATTCTATTTTTTCTAACTTTTACTATTCTAACTGGGAATCTACTTCGAATAGTAAACTAAAAAATGTAATCAAACCTTGACATTATTTAAATAGAAAAGCTTTTAATTGCTTTTGTAAATAAGCTCTATGAAGGACACTATTGACTGAAGAAATACAAATTTTTCAACGAATAATGAATTTTTACAAGAATTTTTTCATGTTTGCTTAAGTTTTAATTATAATAATTTCTAATAGTTTAAAAATCGTTTAAAATTAAAAGTATTACTCTATTTCCTGGATATAATATTGTAAGTAAATGGAAACGAAATTTATGAAACCAAAATTGAAAAAAAAAAAATAAATAAATAAAAAATAAACGTTCTTTTACTATTTTATTTTAAAAATAATTCATTTTTTTTAATTGTTCCCTTTTTTCATCTATGATAGCCTAAACATGACATTATTATGAAAAGGTTACGTACTTGAATTGAAGAAAATAGAAAAATGTTTTTTAGCTAATGTTAATTAACGATTAAACAATATTTTAATTATTCTAAAAAAATTTCCATATCAATGTGTTAATTTTCTTGCTTATCTTTATTTTAATTTCACTTATTAAATTTTAAAATTAAGGAAAATTTCATAGTACTTTAAATTTTTTAATTTTTTCATAAGGCATCTTCAAACATAACTAAAAGTCAAAATATTAGATAATTGCTGAAAATGTTAATTTGTAAAATTACTAGGTAGTTAAAAACGAAAAAAAACGGCGTTCACTTAGATTTCGTAAATTTATGTCAGTTCTGGTCATCCATGTTAGCTGTCATCACCTAGGAACTTATCGATACGTCAATAAAGATGAAAGAAAAGAGGACACGTCGTTAAAAAATGCTTGTCTACTTACTTATAGCATAAAAAAGTAATAATATTTATTTCAAATCAGATTAATTTAACTTTAAATTTGCTAATTTTACTCAACTAACGTGTCACAAATATATATTTTATTTTTTGAAAATTTTTAAAACCGATAATTTTGTTTTGTTTACAAATTTCTTAAAATTAAGAAAATGGCCGCTTTTAAGAAAATTTTCTTAAATCGACCAAACGTTGAGATTTCGGTCCAATATAATTTTTATTTGATATGCACCAGAATATTTTTCTTACTGGAAATAGTAAATTTAATCATTTAGCTTTCAATTAAAGCTAAAATGAAATCTTCAAGAATGCTTTTTCATTTTAAAAAATTCATTTTAAAATTTAGATATCGAAAATTTATACCAGATTAGTGAAGGTACCTATTTTATGCTATCCAACCACAAGAGAATTTTCTTTTGAACTTTGGCCTCTTTGCGGCTGGCTAGAGTGTTGCCTTCTTTCGTGTACTGCTTTTGATGTTAAATGACTTCTGTGCTGTTTAGGACCTGCTTAATTCCGTTGCTGTCCAAAAGTCTTCTCTTCGCATCTACTGACCCTATTTATTTTAAATTTTAGGCTCACCTTTGTCCCACTATTCGGAAAGTTATTAGAGTTTAAGACCACGACTCTCATTGGTAAATATAAAAATATTTTTACATGAACTGGAAAAAAAGATCCTTCACAAATTTTGGCGGGTTTTAACCGCCGAGTCGAAAAAATATACACAGTTGTAACAATTTTCACGCAAATCGTCTGGCCTATATATATATAAAAAAAATTCTTTCAGAAGAATGTGTATTAAAAAACAAACCTAGACGATTATATTTTTATGAACACCCCAGCATTGAAGTATGGGCACTTTAAAACTCACTCGTTCAAAAATATCAGTCAAAACAAAACCATTTAAATAGATTATGTTACTTCAGGAAGGCAAACTCTTTTTTATTTGATAAATTTTATTTAAAAGGAATTTGAATTTTGACAATATAATTGTAAAGAAAACGGATAAAACTTGTAATGAAACTTTATTCAAAGTAATTCGACTAGGTTCGACAATCACTTCTTATAGTGGAGTCGTTCGAGGGGAGACAACTATGGTTGCCTTACAAACTTGCCTCCGGGGTAAGTAACAATCTAACTCTCTGCTTTGGGGCGGAGAGGAACCCGGACGAGGCTCCGCCGAGGGGCAGAGTCTCGTTCGGGGTGGTTGACTGCCCCTGAACCCGTTTATACGGGTTCAAAGAGGGAATATTTTTTGCCGAGCCTACGGGCTCGGAAATACCACGTTAAACCCGCTCTTTACATTTTCAAAAGAGAAAAAAAATGAAATAAATGGCATCACAAGAATCTTTTGGCACGTAAAAATACAAAATCATCTTTTTGAGTTTCAATATCAATAGTAGACTTTCAATAATTTTTTCATTGAGGGATTATTCAAGTATACGGGTACCACAATACGATATATTTTAACCGTTAACGTCTTAGCACTAATACCGTGAGAAGAAAAGGGAAATCAAGGAACTAAGGGCTAAATAAAGAAAATCCTTCCTTGATTGTTAATCGTCTTCAAAGTCAGCATTTTCAGTTTCCTCTCTCGTCACACTCAGTGTTAAGTACATCATCTAGCTTGGCCTATATACTTTATAGGATAAAATTAGCTTACTGAAAAATCTATTGAAGTTCGCTATGGAAGTTGCAATTACTAGTTTAACTAGATTAGTAATACCAAGGTTTGAGAAAACTTTATGTTCATCCTGAACAATAAATTTTAGACTCTTCAAGTGTTGATTGATTCTTATTGATAACAGCATTTTGCAATCTAAATCCATTTTATGAAAGCATTAGATAAGAAATTCGTGAATCAGGAATCTATAAACCTTAGACTCCTTCCAACTTTTTATTGTGGCGCTGCTCCTGTAAATTATTTGTTTATATTATTTACGTAATTAAGCATGTTAATTTACAATTAGAGAACTTTTGTACCTCATTAGACTCTAGGCGTAAAACTCTATGCAAGATGGATTTAATTCAAATTTAGACAAAAAAAACCCGACTCTTGACAATATTCCAATCGATTAACGTATTATCAAATCAATTTTTCACTTTAAATTTCATTTTGTAAATGTTTTTCCTTTTTGTTTGTTTAATAAATTAAGTGGATGTAAAAGAGGCTTTATCTTTTCTTTTTTTTTTAAATAACTAACATACGATACTTACCGCGGATTAAAAGTATAAAGTCTCCAACTACACAGAGTAAGCGTTCATAATTTGTCAGATTTCATCATTAAAAAAAAAAAAAAAGAAAAAAAATTCTGTTTTAATTGGGCAATGGTTGACTGGCAAAGCTGTATACAGAGTCAAAGTTGAGATAGAAGGTCTCCCTACAATTATAGTGGTTCGATCGAGGGCACGTTTAAAAATAATAAAAATAAACTACATCGATTATATTGAATCGGTATCGTAATAGCACTTCTCTATCGAGATATAATTTGGAAAATAAAAGATGAACGGAACATCTAAACGAAGATAAGATGAAGCATAGTAAGGAAAAGTCAGCGAATCTTTTCAGTTAATTCAACCCAAAATAAAAAGAATTTATATTTACTAAAATTCACACCAAATTCTTCCAATGTACAAGGGTTGGATTCACTTATGCGATCACCGCAAATGTGAGCGACTCGAGTGAGCTATTTCTAAATGTAGTCAGCATTCGCGCTCATCTCGATGAACACGCAAAATACAATTTTTTTTTAAGTTGTAAAAAATTAAGTAAATACCCCGAATAACATCCGCACTTACGAAATGTGTATAACTCACTGAATTTTGGTAATTTTTCATTCTGAGAGTTATAGTTGTTGCGAGGCAAGCTAAACAAATTTTGATTTAAAATTTATAATTTCTTAAAAGAGGGGGGGGATTAAACCTTGATTTTAAATTTCTAATTTCTTGGGGTGAATTAATATTTGCGATAAATAACTTTACATTCATTATTTGGGATGAATTAACAGGAAAGATCCAAGTTTGCGATCTTGATGTTTCCGAATTCAGGTTCGCTAAGAGATGGTGACGCGATGTTTGCGTGTCAAAGAAAAAAAAAATAAAATAAAATATTGAACCCGGATTAAGTGTCACATTCGGGCAAAAAAAAAAAAAAAAAAGTACTAATTTTCCATATTTGTAAACCATGAGCAACTCACGATAAAGGTTGAACCTGGCTTGATGAAACTTGATTTTTGATGGTGAAGCTCAAGTTACGTCGGTTTTTCTTTTTTCATCATCTTATTCTTACGCTTTTTAGGTTTTATAGTTTAAGTTAAGTCTTTTATAAAGGGTAACTGTGAGTTCGTCAAGCGAGAATAAAAAAACACCAGTTGACACTCTGATGACTGGATAACAACTAACTTTTATTTGAAGAATTTTGGTGTGTGTGCGATTATAAAATGTCAAGGAGCCCATATTAACAAGCAAAGTTCTCTTTGACATAATCTTCACTGATATCTTAGTCATTCATTCATTTTGAATTTTCTATTATTTTTACTTAAAAGATTACTTGCAGTAGATTTTATGAATTCACAGAGATCTTCTTTGCTTATAGATTTTTCTATTCTCATATTAAAAATAAATCTTATTTTAATGATGGTTACAATTTCCCTACAACATGTGACATAAGGTCCAGTGGTAGGTGGCCTTTGAGCGTGTGATGTATTCACACACACCATAGGGGGTAGAGCTAGTGTAATTTTAGACTTGTTTTTACGAGGATAAAACTGGAAAAATAAACGTAAACAAAAGAAAAAGATGGTGACGTAGATCATTCGTGGTGTATTGCAAGATCACTATTGTCTCCGTAGATTACAAGTTCAAGGGAGATAACTAAGGTTAAAAGTTAATATAGATGCTGAAAACGATTCAATTATGTAGTTTACAGGCGTTTCAGAACAGTATCGATTCTCCCTCTCCCCTATGTATACATAATATATATAATATATATATAATATATTATATATATATATTATGAAGAAAAATATTTAGAAAAAACAAACAAAAATCCTTAAATGCAATTATGTTGTTTTAATATGAATGAAATGTCAACGTTTGACGTTTCGGTTTAATAAACCTTCTTCAGGACAATATTCATTAAAATACAATTAACATAATCAGTTCAACATGACAAAGACGATGGACATAAAAACAAGACTTATCCAAAACAGATAACTGAAAATTTTAAATGATCAGCTTTCCGTTTAAGCATGGTCACGTTGTCGTCAAATGGGCGACGCTTTCAAAACGTATTCCTAAAATTTGAGTATTTTGAATGAAAACGAAAAATGAAAAGAATTCTATTATGATCTAAAATTTGTATGTACGCTTGTCGAGCATTAATCTCGCTAAAAAATATATCATATATTATATTTATTATATATATAATATATTATATATATTATATATATAATATATAAATATATTACATATATAATATATGAATATATTATATATATATAATATATATTATATACATTATATATATTATATATATTATATACATTATATATATTATATATATAATATATATTATATATATTATATATATAATATATTATATATATTATATATATAATATAGACATATAATATATATTAGGTTGGTGCAAAAATAATGTCGTTTTCTCACATATGTTACTATATGAGAAAACGACATTATTTTTGCACCAACCTAATACATATATATTATATATAATATATATAATATATATATATTATATAATACATATTATATAATATATATTATATATATATAATATATATATAATATATATATATTTTATATATAATATATATTATATATATATATATATAATATATATATAATATATATTATATATATATATGATATATATATAATATATATTATATATATATAATATATATATTATATATATAATATATATATTATATATATAATATATAATATATATATTATATATATAATATATAATATATATATTATATATATATAATATATAATATATATATATAATATATATTATATATATAATATATATATAATATATATTGGTGCGATGAAATGTGATGAGACGTTTTGTATCTCACACTTCATGAGACTATCTTTTATATGCCTTACCTTAACTAATTTTCTCTTCAATTTACTTCATACCATCTTTTTTTTCCTTATATATTACGTTGGTGCGAAAATAATGACGTACAAATGTCGTTTTTTGACGTATTTTTTAACGTCAAAAAACGTCATTATTTTTGCACCAACCTAATATAAAAGTAAGAGTAATAAAGAAATAAAAAAAAAATTACAGATTAAAACAAAACAAAAACAAAACAAAAAAAACATGGAAACTTGTGTAACGGATATCGGCGTGGAAAATGAAATTAGCAATCCGTGTTCAAATTCTAAAATTTGTTTGTTGCATTCACTCCCATACAAATGTCCTTAGGCAAGGCATGAATCCGTCTTTTCTCTACCCTCAGTTATGGGTTAAATAGTAGGGTAAACTGGACACTCTACTACACTTGGGCAGCAACCTATCTAAGAGAAGGAAAACTGTCTGAAATTCAAACTGTGGAGAATGCAAAAATGAAGCCCCTCCACTCTCTTTCTCAAGTATATATGGCAATTCACAAATAAAGAAAAGGAAATTGTGGATAGTCATGATGCTATACGTCCTGAAGAAACATGCCATTAAAAATGCTATTGTAATTATTTTGCTGAAATAAAATAGGAATTGATTTTTACTTTTTCATTAAAAAGTAAAAATAAGATAAAGTTTGACAAATAACCCAGTCCATATATGAAAAGTTAGGGATTTATTGAATTTTCAGCAAAGTTTAACAGTGTGTCACTTTGGCATTTTTGTATTAAACACAATTTATTATTAGACTATTTAAAAGAATACTTTTATATTTACAAGATTATAAAAATATGTGAACCAACTACAATGCAATATTTATTATTTACCATATTATAAAGAAATAATTGTGAAAACAATTTTTTATTCATAAATTTATAAAAACATGTCTTAATAGAAGAACAAGAAAATTCAAATAAACACATAACGACGAGTAAATGTAATTATAAAGTTTGAAAAAAAAAAGAATTTCCTGGGCATTTTTTAATTTGCGCTGGCCACGTAAATTCATTAACATGGGTTGCGAGCATCGAAATTCATACATTTTTTTCTCGAGAACTGCCAACAAAAATATTAAGAAATATTTATTTATTAGGTTGATGCAAAAATAATGTCGTTTTCTCGCATAGTAACATATGTGAGAAAACGACATTATTTTTGCACCAACCTAATATTAGACTACAAGAATATAGCGTAATATTTTGTTGTCAATTTTCGAGAAAAAAAAATGTATAAATTCAATCTCATTTGTTTGGCTTTTATTAAAATTTTAAATATAGCTTTTCTTTTTTTTACAGTAATAAAAATTGCCAATGGAATATACAGCAACAGCAGTATTAGGAGAAAAACCGTCCCTTTGACACGCCGTTTTTTGTAGGTACGTTTGTTAAATTTTGCTGAAGGAGTACAGTGTAATCCGGATATAAGAGAGTTGTCGGGACCGGAGAAGAAGTCTCTTATATCCGGGTTTATCTTATAACAGGGTTTGGTCTAATGTATATACATTAACACAGGACCTGAGAAAATCTCTCTTATATCCGGATTTCTCTTATATCAGGGTCTCTTATATCTGGGTTACACTGTATATAATTTATTGCTTTTGCCTGAATACCTATTATAAGTAGAACATTTTCGGGGCTTAAATCAGTTGCTGTTGAACAGCTGATACAGTGTAACCCGGATATAAGAGACCCGGATATAAGATAGATTTTCTCTGGTCCCAAATTAGAGCCTGTGTTAATGTATATAAATTAGACCATACCCGGATATAAGAGACTTCTTCTCATGTCCCGACAACTCTCTTATATCCGCGTTACACTGTACACCGAATCTATGTTATCTTGTTTCAAGTTTCTAATTCGCTTATAGATTTAAAGCTATTTTCCTAGAATGTAACAAGAGACAATATAATCAGGAGGCAGAGGCATGGTTTCTGTCCATTAAGATTCCGGGATGTAAATATTACGTTGTTAGAAGGATAAACCACGTTACTCCTCAGTTACTTCGTCAAATCGACCAGATTACAAGACATACGAACATACACTGTATTCGGCGAAATAAAATATTGTAGTAACACAACACCGGTTATCTCTTTTTGTTCTCTTGGTACGTGCCAATCAAGATTGAGAAGATTGTAAAGATCCAAGTGTGACGATTATTTTACATATTTTAATATGGCTCTTTGATATTTTATAATCTTCACCGCTATTTTATAATTCATTTTCTATTCTTTTTCACTTTAACATTACTTGCAGTAGGTTCTGTGGCTTCACACAGATCTTCTCTGGATAGTTTTTCTATCCTAATATTCACCTGTTTTAATGGTGGGCCATACTTTTTTTCTATTTGATTAATAGCTGGAGAAACTGTTTGGTGGGGAGGGGGTCATTCCATTTTGAAACCTTTTTGGTAAGTTAGGCAGTAAGCAGCATTACAGAATGTGAAGGAGCACTGTATTGCAGTGATAAACGTTTTAAAGTTTCTTCGATTTGATTTGTACCTAAATACACCTTGTCCAAGAACTTAAAATATTTTTTTTTGCATTTATAGTAACACCATCATAAACTTTGAAAGGACCTATAATTTTATTGCCTATTGTTGCGGGGCCGATAAGGATGTCGCCCCCGCAAGCTTTATGAAGAAACGTGTGAACAGCCAAGACAATGAGGGGACAAAGGCAAAGGTTTATGAAACAATAATGTCGATTTTATTAATGCCAATTGTACAAGAGTGTACTCTGAAGAAATGTGTTAAAGTCGGTGTCGGGTCCGGTATGACTGGTTTTGTTTAGGGGTAGCTGCTTTCGGTCGTATCGGTAAAACGAATATAGAGTTGATCGGCGAAACGGATGTAGCTGGTCGACTGCCGGATGGGAGAATAGACGGGAACAGCAGCAGGTTGATCGATGTCCCTAAACAGGGCCAAGTCAGAACAGTGATAAGACTTTACTGGGCGGATCGACCGCGGAAACGGGATCGTGTCAAAGTGTAACAGTTGGCGAAGGCGAAGTCCCTAAACAGGGCCAAGTCAGAACAGTGATAGACTTCACAGGGCGGATCGACCGCGGAAACGCGATCGCGCCAAAGTGTATCACTTGGCGAAGACGGAGTCCCTAAACAGGGCCAAGTCAGAACAGTGATAGACTTCACAGGGCGGATCGACCGCGGAAACGGGATCGCGCCGGAGAGTAACACTCTCGACAAAGCACCGGAAGCTCACAAAGGCAGCGTACTACACTTTGATCCAGGCCCCCGAGCAGCTTGGATTTGGACGAAAAAAGGGGCTAATGATATTTGTAACGATTTATTCAAGTACTCCCCGGCTAGAGGGAGTAGAAAACCGGTTTTGGTTGACTTTCTATACAGTACTGAACATATACCCGCATATATCAGGTAGGTCCATTCAATATAGCTCTACAATCGCCACTAAAATTACGATGGTGAAATCAATGTTCATGTATTCTTCCTTTGCCCAACTAAACACGCTTCTATTTGCGATATTTACTTAAAGGTAGTACAGTGTAACCCGGATATAAGAGAGTTGTCGGGACCAGAGAAGAAGTATCTTATATCCGGGTTTCTCTTATATACGGGTTTGATCTATTTTGTTTAGGTAAGTATGGCTCTAATTTGGGACCAGAGAAAATATCTCTTATATCCGGGTTTATCTTATATCCGGATCTCTTATATCCGGGTTACACTGTACTTAGCTTTCATGTATTTAATCACTGCTCTTAATATTCTGTATTTTTTTTTCTCTGTTTACATCCACAGAACCAGATTTTTCAAAATATTTTATTCTGGACAATCTATTTGTTTATTTTTCCTTTTTACTCTTAGAATTTTTTTCATATCTCATCTTGTGACATTCTCAACCCATATCCACATAGTGTTACCTACTTAAAGGGTGTCTTTCCATATATCTAGACTATGATTATAAACGGGAGGCACAGTGGAGTAATGGATAGCGGCTTGGATTGAGGAATCGGAGAGCCGAGTTCGATTTCCAGTCGAATCCATTACATTCACTTGCGTGCTAATACCCCCCATCTCCCCCCAGCTATGGTTAAATGGCAGGACAGACCGGCAGCTTGTCTACCACAGAAGGAAATGGCAATCTACAGCGCAAAAAAATCTGCCTCGTCAGTCATGTATCGAAAGATACATGATCGCCTAAGCGTGTATCACGCATGGCACATAACGGACTGACTGAATTATAAAGTATAATTTTAAAAAGTGCACTGAATTTTCCAAGTTTGCATTTGAAATTTTTAAAAAAATATACGAAGTTTAAGCAAAATATATGAAGAGGAAGTTATCTGGTCGATCTATTATAGCCTTATATTTGTATGTGGCATCCATCGGTCTCGAGAGACCTTAGATCTACGACCAAAGAGTTATGCCTCAGCTGTTAATGGCGGCGGAACACCTGTTATGGTTGTACAGACTCGCACCACAGTCTCGATTGTAACGAATGTTTGTGAAGACGCTCTCCCCCAATGTTGCCTTGTTGTTTTCTTTCCGTCGATCACACTTCTTACCAGCGACAAGCCTTCGTTTCTCCTTTCTTGGCTCCAGCCCTTGGTGTATGTCACGTTTCCAGTGTGAGCGATCGCTGACGACATCTTTACCACCTTTAGATGTTCATCACTCTCATGTCCCTTTTGCAAATGTCCTTGACGCGAAAATGAGGTCTTATATTTATCACTCAAATTACTGTTGATGATGTTTTCAAGTACGTTTTTTATGTACTTTTTACATGTTTTTATGCAATTAGTTTCTCTTTTTTCCTGCATATTTTACACGTTTCTCTCTTTTTCCATGGATATTTGACATGTTTTTCTCTTTTTTTCTACATATTTTACGTTTTCTCTTTTCATGCATTTTTTACATGTTTCTCTCTTTTTTCCTGCATATTTTACACGTTTCTCTCTTTTTTCCTGCATATTTTACATGTTTCTCTCTTTTTTCATGCATTTTTTACATGTTTCTCTCTTTTTTCCTGCATATTTTACACGTTTCTCTCTTTTTTCCTGCATATTTTACATGTTTCTCTCTTTTTTTCATGCATTTTTTACATGTTTCTTTTTGTTATGTTTACTTAAAAGCGGCAGTTTCTTTGCTTCCGTGTCTTTTGCCATTGCTTTTATCCTTACTCTCCGTTTACATTCACAACGTCAGCTTCAAATATTTTCATGATGGATAATATAATTTTCCTGCCTATGATCCTTTCTAATTTTTCTCGAATCTCTTTCCAAAATCCTTAAACTTATTTATTTTTATTCCTATTCTATATGTTGCCAATCTTTTCATTTTCTTTCTTTTTATTATTCTGTGATCTGTGTTTAATTTCTTCGCAATTGTTTCTCACACTCAATAAGTTTACATTATTGTATTTCTTTCGAGGCTAAATCTTTCTGACAATCCATAGCAATCTGCAGACCTTAAATGAAAAATATAAACCTAAACAATAAATGAGTGAACTGAAATCAGAAATAAAATGAAGCATCCACAATTAGAATCCCTTTCAGTTTTAAGTATTCAGCATTTGATATTACCAGAACAAAAAGGATACCAAGAAAAAGGAATGAAACAACAAGAGAAATTATTTATCGATCAAACAACTTCTTGGTAATTAGATAATTCTTTGTTATGGTAATACGCAGAATTACGGGAGGAAGCTATTGCATTGCTCCTTTTGTGTTGTGTTAGCGTTATTTGTTGTTGTTTTTGCATGTCTAAATTCAATGATTTAAAAAGCAGCATTTCCATGTTCATCATTTCTCAACAGAAAGTTAAATCAAGGGAGGCAATTCTGAATTGTTTAATGAGTTACTTGACTTGAAACCTGAGATTATAAAATAAAATACATAGACTTTTATTTTTATTTGTTTTACAGTGAGGCTCACTGTGTACAAGGTCCGGGAGCCATCCGAATTAGAGGATTACAGAGTGAGAGGCACAGTTTACGCGGATAGGCGGGGAAGGTAAACGATTATTAACCCTAGACTTAAAGAGGTTAAGATTGTAGTGATCGGGAAAAAAATCTTGGGAGTCGGTTCCACCACAGAGCAGTGGTTCGCGGGAAGAAGCTGCTCGAATGGAACTTACTTCTTACCTATCGTATTCCGTAGGGAATGAGGGTGGTTCGCTATGATGTGCATAGTTTGGCGGGAACTAGCTGTGAAGGTTAGAACTGGTGGTACTAAGGAATATAGTTCGTCTGAGCACTTTCCGTGAAAGTAACAATAGAGTATAGTGAGAGGCTTGCGACATCTCGTAAGTGGGAGAAGGGTTGCAGAATGGGAAATAATTCATCACCGGCAAGAACGCGGAGACACCTTTGGACTCTATCGAGACTGAAAAGTGAGAACTGGACAGCTCCTGCTCAAATATAACAGCGGTACACCATAGGCGTGATCTGGCTCTTGTAAAGGTAGAGGATATAACAGGAGGAGTCAGGTACTTACAGGGAACCGACCATTTATCCAGCATCTTTATTCTTTAGCAATGGATCGTATGTACGAATTCCACTTGCGTACCGGGTGAGTCCTAAATAGTGGCTCAAGGCACGGGCCCTCCCTGAGGTAGCATCCATTCATCGTGACTGGTGGTAGTTCAGGGTCTGACCAGCAATGATGGAATGTAACTAGTTTGGTTTTCGAGGCATTGAATGTAACCAGACAATTTTTATATCTCCACTGTGATGTTAGCGCTAGATAAAAAAAAGAGATCAGCTGTCAAAGTTTTTTGTTTTTTTTTACTATTGTTTATCGAATACAAAACCCAAGAGCCTCTCAAAGGTAGAGGGTTACTATGTGTATGGTGTAAAAGCGTATATGGAGGGAGCAAGGGTTGCATAATTGTGAGGATATGTAGGATAGATAACGATTAACCCTCGAGTTGAAAAGTTTAGGATTGTAGTGATCGAGAGTCCGTCCCACAATGCATCCCTTAATAATAATAGGTACATAAGCCACGCGTATAAACTCAAGTCTGTAAATTCTCATTATTCGCTTGGTGACATAAAATCATAATTATTCGACGGTGAATAGATTTTTTTTAGTTTTAATATTCAGGAAATATTGAACATAAATAAGAAAATGCAAGAAATGTTTTTGATATTTTACAAGTGTAATGTAGTTGTAAAATTACCGAAATAGTGTACTGTATTTTCTTTCATTTTTTACGGTACAAATATTTTATTTTTTTTACAGTAAGGTTCACCCTGTACAAGGCCGGGGACCATTCGAGGGAAATGCTTACATTAAGAGGCAGTTTATGCGGTTAGTAGAGGAAGGTAATGGTTATGTCAGAAAACGTTTTTTAATCTGCAAACTTTTTTATGAAAATGATTTTTATTTTCGATAACAATTTTAAACTTCTTACAAGAATTCTACTTAAAAAGTTAATGGAATCATCAACATCCTTTTCATTCTTGGAATATCAATCTTAAAGTATCAGCTCTTTATATTAGTATATTTTGGATACATTTTTTTTTTGTCTAAAAATGTTTTAGTCCTTCCGGAATGTCAACCTAATTTTTTTTTAATAATAAAAAAAAAAAAAAAAGTAGCAAGGGAGACTACTGGGAAGGAACGAGAATGAGAAGATTTTAGAAGTAACCGGAAACCCAAATCTTAAACAGGAAACAAGCAATAAAGCTCTACTCCTTTTCAAAAGACCGGGAAAGAGTTTGTACCGGACGATAGGCAAACCTAACTAATCATGTGTATAGTATGCGTATTTTATACACAAAAACTTTTCTGTTTTTTGATTAAAAAAAAGAAGTAATAATTACTCCTTAGTAGCAGGTAGTTATTAATCATCTAATTACTGATTATCACTAACAAGTCATTGCTAATTTTTTTTCTCAATAACTGTTAGTGTTGTTGTTATTGTTGTTTATGTATGTATGTATGTCTGTGTGTATGTGTGCACGCGTGCGTGTGAAAGTGCGTTTATTTTTGCGTCACAAATTATTGTCCTTATACTTTTGGTAACGTAGAAATATTATTTACAAAATTATGCCGGAATAGACTTCGCCCTCATTTCCCACAATTTGAAGAATCACCACTATTACTACTACTAGTATTTAGTTGTACTTGTAATAAATATCTTTTTTAGTTTTGTTATGTAACTAGTCAAAAACACTTTACGGCGAGAAAAAAAAAAAAAAAAAAAAAAAAAGAAGCAGAATAGCAATTAGAAAGTATATACTGATTTTCTGGCAACAACAACATAAAACATGAAAGGAAAAAATATAATAAACTAAAAAACAAATATAAGGAGTCTCAAAAGAACAGTTTTCCTGTGACACCGCTTTCATTTTAACGGCAATGTTTATTATTTTACAAAAGCGATTATTAGAATTATTGTTTACATTGCAAGAAAAATGGTAAATTTGCAGATTATGCCCTAAAACCAATTGTAATGAAAATTTCTATGCTGGTTTGAAATTGTCTGATTAATTTCAAAATAACAATAAACGTTGCGGAAGAAAATCGTTTAGGAGTCGGATATTGAACTGAACCCTTTCTGGAGTTGTCGACAATGTTAAGTTCGGCTTTATTCGCGTTGTTTACATGCGTTTGCCTCGAGTAATAATGCGCGGAAGCTTACTGAGTAAACGGCCTTTTTACTAATCTTCTTATCTTCTTACTTGTCTGGAATACTACGCAATTCGGGAAATTTAATTTAAAGTTCGTTCATTGCGCAGTAAACAAGACAAGTGAAGCTTCCGCGCATTATTACTCGAGGTAAACGAATGTAAAAAACAAAGCCAGTGATCAGGCTGTAACCGCGATGCGAATGAAACTTGTATTGTCGAGAACTCATAAACATTTTCCTTCTGCAAACTTTTATTATTTTCGAAATAAGCATGCAAATTTCCATTTCATTACAGTTGGTTTCGGGGGCTTAATCTGCAAATTTACCAGAATTTTTTTTTATTTTTCAACATTCTAAAAAATCCTAATACGATTGCATGTTGACTAATAATGCAATGCAATGTTTATCATTTACCAGTTTATAAAGAAATAAACATGAAAACAATTTCTTATTTATAAACATTTACTCTAAATTATGAAATATTTAAACCGACTATAAGTAAATCCTTGTTATTTATCATTTTATAAAATTCTAATCAATTGACAATTAGCTGATGGTTTGCCAACCATTCCAATAAACAATTTAATAAATAAATTAAATAGTGTTTATTATTTTTCTTGACAATTCTCAAGAACTAGAAAACATATAAATTCACTTTCATATGTTTAAGTTTTATTACAATTCTAATAATCGTTTTCTAAAAAACTAAACATTGCCAAACAGTGAAGGTAGTATTAGGTTGGTGCAAAAATAATGTCGTTTTCTCACATGTGAGAAAACGACATTATTTTTGCACCAACCTAATAAAAATAAAAGCGGTGTCATGGGAAAAAAACGTCTTTTTGACACTCCGTTTTTTGAGGGCACGAAGGGTCATATGTGGCCATTTTCTATTTAAAAAATAAATAAATAAAAATAAATAAATAAAAGTAAACAAGAATAAAGTATTTTAAACTGCAAAACAAAGGACATATGTACATTTTAAGAAGAAATTATAGTGTGTTCCCTTCACGGAAAAATGGAAATCATGATATTTAACAAAATAACCACTTTTTTTCGAATGCAGCACAAGGCTTTTTTAACGCCGCAAATTTGTTAAAAATCAACCTTCTTATTTTCAACGTCATTCTCTGCTTGGCCTGGTTACAAGTCAACAGAGCTTATCTTATGTTTGTCGTTTTTCGCTAGATCCCCAAAAGTTTAAACTATTAAAAACGGAATCATTTCATTTAGCGTCACATGAAGCTATCTTTCTGAATTTTAAAGAAATGCCGCACAAATGATTGCTTATGATGCAACACAGGGATGCTTAGTTTTTATAAACATGTGTTCTTGAATAAATACACATACCAATTCCTCTAATTAAAAATTCACTTGCAGAAAATAGCACTCAAACATTGGTTCAGAGGCAGTTGCGAACGCACAAAGAGTACCTTGAGTGTTAAAACTGATAACTTATTGTGTAAGGTTTGAAAGTCACTTATATACTGTCGGGTATCTCAGAGACCTAGGGAATATTTAATTTAACGAATCTATTTTGATTATTTAGATAAACTTTTAAAAATTGCAATTTGTTAGTTACAAAAAAAAAAAAAAAAAATGAAAATGTAGAACGCATTTAGTTTTCTAATTGTAAATCTGGGCGTTTCACAAATTACAAATTGGGTTATATATATCGATTAACACATTGTTAAGGTCATAATAAAATGTTAATCTTACTCAGAAATTGTTTATTTACAATAATATTTTATCTAAAAAAGAAATGCGTGTAGAGCTTATTCAAAAAATTTCTTTAAGTGCTTAAAGATATTAACACTCACTCATATATTCACTCAAGTCCATCAGACTTCACTGAGGAGTATGGGACCACAACATCAGGCATTGCCGCTGTGGTTTCCGTAGTAAGTAGGTTTTTATGGGATAAAATAGCCAGGCCCATGCCCAACCAGAGCAATTTTCCTGCTATTATGCAATATCAAATCACTCTTCTCAGTTATAATTCTACAAGGCTGTATCCACTTCTGAAAGTTTATCGCAAGCAACAATTACCCTTCAACTCCTTCCATTCAATAAATGAGCGCTCCCGCCTCTCACTTGTAGAACTCTCTTCCGGCTTTTTGCCAACGTAAAAAATATGTGCAGTGTTAATCGTTATCTTCTGTCTTCTTAATTCTTGTTCTTTTACTGACCTCTCTCCTTAATAGTAGTTTTTCTCATATTCTCTAACATTCATGGCTTTATTGCCTTACTTGAGTGAAATGATTAAAAAAAGGAAGTATGAAAATGTTCATAAGAAAGTTGGGACTTACTACAGCAGATTAATTTATAAAAGTTCTTGTGAAAATGTGCTAGCGAAGTTTATGAATTGTTTTCAAATTTTGTTGAGCACGTTTGGAGTTGATCTGTCAATGTATGAATACTCATTTGTTGTTGGATGATTGTCATGTGTGGTAAACTTTCAGAAGTTGGTACAGCCTTGTAGAATTATAAGTGAGGAGAGAGAGTTGATATTATAGAAGGAAAATTGGTCCTATTGCGTGTCTGTTTCGGAAAAGAATACTGAAAATTATGTTTTAAGTTTCTGTATATTGTCCCGGAATACTTTGCGAGTAATAGGGTATCCCAGGATCCAACGTCTTCTATATTGTGCTTTTTGTCATTTCGTAATAGTAAGTTATGTAAGCACAGTTTTTAACGAGATATTTGTAAAAAAAAAAAAAAAAAAAAAAATTATAATTCTTTATGAAAACAGGGATCGATTTGACACTGTATTTATATTATATAAAGGACTCCCACTTTCTAAAATGATGAAAATAATATTTTCCGATTCTAACAAATATTTGGGATAAAGGAACGTCTAATGCCAATCTTTAAAAAATTATTTTGAAAAATCTTTTTTATCGAGTGGGCTGATCAATTTAAGCAGTGCACATTATTTTTAGATGCATGTAATAGCGACTCTAATCCTAAAAACATTAATACAAAAAAAAAAAGCCCCCCAAAACAAAAAGAAACAACAACAAAAAACCCGGAAATGTGTGGGTGTTGTTGGAAAGAGCCATTTGTCCAAATGCAGATCTATTTGTAATTAAACTAACATGTTTATTATACATATCGGTATGTTCGTGTTCATTTTAGGTGTGAGACCTGGATTAGCTCGATCATTTGTTAGGAAATCAATGATTTCCACCATATGTGAAATCTTTCTTAACGCCCTTTTCTTTTTGAAGTCCCCTGTAATATATGTACACATGTATTTTTCAAGTTTTCTTTGTCTCGTTGTCAAGTCCTCACCTCTCTCCTTTTCTCCCACTCGCTTTGTACAAATATACGCATATGCATAGAGACATAAAACCTGCGACCAAAAATGGCGTTCATGTTTATTCTGCAATTAAACCAACAATAACCTTTCTTTCAAATAAACAGAAAGTATTGTTCATTGCATCTTTATGGCAATTGTTTAGTGTGATAGTTGACTGTTTGTACAGATGATGCATTTGCTATTAAGCAAATGGCTTAAAAGCAACTTTACGAAATTAAACAAAGAAAAGAGCAAATATGACTTGCGGGTGCAGCACAGTGGTACAGATAGGGACAATGGCCGTTAGATAGAAATCGTTTGAAATTTGAAATACAATTTTAAGCATGGCCATTTTTACTGATTTTAACTGAATGCTGCTCGGAAATGTCCACATTAAGAATTTTTCTGTTACAAAAACAATGATAAAAAGAAATTACACTGTTGCCATATTTTGTTTTTGTCAGACAGTAGAAGATGCGAAGAGAAGTAGCGAGTAATTCATTATCTTTACAATGACTTCACAAATGAGAGTAACACTGGTTCTTATAGCCATGGTTAATGCCTTCAGCTAAGTGATAAATACTAAGCTTAGAGAAAAACTGGATGTAAGTTCCAGCCCTGGTATTGGGATACTAAGACAAAATCTTCGATAGTCAGAAAGTACACACACACACACACACACACACACACACACACACTTTTATTCAGTTGCGCAATCTCTCTCCCCTCCATCTTACAATTGTGGTTCATGGTGACATGGGGATGTTGAGGTTACAGAGGTTAAAGGCAATACGGGTGATTTGAATGCAGAGTTTTCCTTTTCCTAGACTGACTGCCAGCCAAGGCTATATGTCCTGCTATGAGAGGAAGAGATGGATTCGTATACTTCCCAAGAGTATTAGCACGTAAGTGAATGCAATGAACTCTGCTGGAATTCGAACTCGGCTCTCCGATTCCACAATCCGAGCCGCTATCCATTACTCCATAATGCCACCTTTTTCTCTTTCTATCTTTCTCTCTCCCCCCTCTCTCTTTCTCTCTCTCACTCTCTCTCTCTCTCTCTCTCTCTCACACACACACACACAATCCATATTAAAATGAATTTTGATACCGAATTGTCACAGTATAATGTTCGATTTATTTTATTAATATCCAAATTAAGTGACAAAGAAGGAAATTTAGTTGGAAAACAACACTTGTATAAAATGATGTCATTAAAATTCGAGCTTATTATTCCTTCTTTATTATGTATATAGGAGTGCTTTATTTTAAATTGTCAAGAGAGTTTACTAATACGCATAAAAATAATACTTTCATTTTATTAATCCATTAAAAGCGCTGTTTCACGCTTAGCTGTTATCAAAAAATGGGTGTTCATTTATTGATCTAAAAATGAAACAAAATACACCATAAGTAGGATGGAGTATAATAGTAAAAAAAGATACAGACATAAACAGAAATTACAATCTATGCATGGAGAAGAAACTACAAAATATGAAATTTAAGAACGTGGATAGTCTAATAAACAGAAGAAATGAAATTGTTTTGAACTGTCGCATTCCTTTTTAGAAAAAGTACAACGAACACTAATTTCAGGAGCGCTATCCATAAACGGTCACCATTTTGAAAAATCGTTGAGCGTGTAACGGCATTGTTAATAGATAAATAAAACAAAAATGTTATATATATATATATATATATATATATATATATATATATATATATATATATATATATATATATATATATATATGGGGGGGTTGTATGACAAAGTGTAAAAAAGTTTACTTGTGATGCGTTTCATCTTTCAGGACTTCATCAGACGTTTCGTCACAAGTAAACTTTTTTCCGCTTTGTCATACAAATTTCCCCAATGCGGTTCTTAATATATAAAAAAGGTATATCGTTATCTCTCTCACTCTTTCTCTCTCTCGCACACATATTTTCATATATATATATATATATATATATATATATATATATATATATATATATATATATATATATATAAGACTGATAACGTTATTAAATTAAGTTTAATCTGAAATTACTGTAAATTAAATTTATGGAATTAATAGAGAAGTGTTGTATTAAGTTGAAAATATTTGCTATGTAAAATAAATGCGTTTTTCACCATGAGACTAGGGACATTATCTACCCACTCCCTACATATGTGTGTGTGTGTGTGACATTTTTTAGACAATTTCTGTCAGCAAAAAAAAAAAAAAATGTTTTTTCTTTTAGCGAGAAAAGAAAACACGATCTATAAATAAGGTTAGTTCATCAAAAAAGTTTGCAGAGAATCCGCTGTGAAAAAATTTCTATGAAACTACGAGTACAACTCAGTACATATCTCAAATAAGAAAAATGAACTATTTTATTTCTAATACTTATATATATTAAAAGTGTCATTCTATTTACGTAATGATAGTTCTTACTGTGAAGTTCTTTCCGGTTATTGTTACTTTCATTGTTTCTTGACTGTGTCTAGGTTTGTGTTAAAATATTGGCTTCATTCAACTAATCTCTCTCTCTCTCTCTCTCTCATCTTAAAAATACCGTTAGGCAGTGGTTAACTTCGTTATTTTAAATAACAGAAAACACCACAAGCTGCACAAGAATGTGGACTTATTTAAAAATTAATTGAGAAAAAAATGAAAAGCGTTTTTAATGACAACGCATTTCGTCTCCGTGCGCTAGGTTGACGTCTTCAGGTCAGAATGAAAAACAAAACTGTGTTATTTGTATTAAAGACGTTGATGTTTATTGTATTTGAACTCAGTCCACTAAAACTAGATTTTAGTTCGTATACCGCATTGTGCTGATATTGATTTTGCTATCATCAGTGATATTATGTATGAGCCTGGTCTTAGGTCAATTCGGATACTACTATTCTACATTCGACTAGCACGCATGTTAAATGAATTTTTTTTTCTTTTTTTCTTTATTATTATTTTCTTTATTGGTTTTATTTAATTTTTCCACATATGCATGCAATTACATATATAGACTCAAAAGAACACACACACAGATTTATATATACAGCTCATCTCGTACACGTAAACGCTGACATACTTTAGGCAAAACACACGCAACATCTATATTCTTATGCAATATGTCATTCGTTTCGTATTTGTAAAAAATTATTTCTCGTCCGTCCACACAAATATTTCTCATAGCTAACAAGGGCTTGGTACTTCTTCTAGCTTCATTGACTTTACGGTATTTGCAGAAAAGTTAAAATAAAAGTTAAAATAAAATAAAACAAAAATTAAAATAAAAGTTAAAATAAAATAAAAGTTAAAATAAATATCCTTGGTTGCAATGTAACATGAATGGAGGCAACGTCTTTGAGTACGAGAAGAAAGAATCTAGCTTCTTTTTTAATATAATAATAATAATAATAATAATAATAATAATAATAATAATAATAATAATAATAAATAAATAAAAATAAACATCTCTTTTTTTAAAACATAATTATAAATATATAACGTATTAAACATAATACTCTAGTATAATAATATTTTCTTTCGTTGAATAGTTTATTTTTCCAACGTCTTTCTTTTCGAATTTCAATCGCGTCTTTGTTTCTTGGCAACCCAACTCGGTGAAAGAAAACTCCGAACGACAAATATCTGCAATTCAAGGTGTTAATCGTGCCGAGGAGTGAATGACCCCTTATAGGCTTCGGAAGCCTGTAGTGTACTGATAATTCATTTCTGTTATTTTTTTTTAAAACTTTGATGCTTAATTTTTTAGTTGCTGCTACTTCTGATGTATATATTACTTCGTTGATACTTGTATGTGGGCCAACTTCATCCAGAATTTATTTGAGTGCTGCATTGTAGAGTTTAATAGTTTTGACTTTTGAGGTTATTTAAAAAAATTTTTTTTTAAGCATTACGCCCCGAGCAAGTCGTGAAGCCACTAGGATGCAGGGGGTGCAGAAGATTTGGAGCGAGAGGAGATAGGAGTGATAGAAGAAATGATGAGGAGAGGGATAGTGGATAGATCAAGGTAACTGGAGGTGTCGATTGACATTACATTTGAATAGTTGGAGATTATAGCTCCCAGGGAAACAGTAATTGGGAAGGGTGTTCCACAGGCGAGAGGTGCGAGGTATGAAGCTATTGGAGTAGAAGAGACGGCTACATTTAAAAATTTCTACAGTGTAAGGGTGGGAGCAGGATGCCAGCCTCGTAGGGCGCTTGAATTCATGGAGTCTGGAAACCAGTGAAAGCAGCTCATCGGAGCAATTACCATGAAAGTATTTGTAGAAAAGACAGAGAGAGGTGACGGCGCGTCTGTGAGAGAGTGACTGTAGACGAGACGTCAGATCAGGGCCAATTATATTACATATCCGTCTCTGGATCTTGTCAAGAACTCAGAGGTAAACAGAAGGTGCCCCAGACCATATATGGCAGCAATACTCCATGCCAGGGCGAATGGTTGATTTGTATATTTGAAGTATCGATTCCGGAGAGAAAAATTTCCTGGCGCAGCACAGAGAGCCAACTTTCCTCGCGGTGGAAGAAGCATTTGACTCAATGTATTTGTTCCATCTCAGGTCAGCAGTCAACGTGAGACCGAGCAGACGCAGGGAGTTGCTCTCAAGAAGTTGACTATCAGACATTCTAATGGGGGGCAGGGAAGGATCTCTATGGTGATTAATAGAGAGTAGTTTAGTTTTTGAGGCGTTAAAGTTGACGAGCCAATTCTTGCCCCAATTAACAACCGATTGGAGGTCCATTTCAAGACGCACGGCCAGGTTAGTTTTGTCACCGACACTTTATGCTTTCTTTGTTGGTTGTAATTTTTGCTAGGTATTCTCGTTCTTCCATTTCAATATTTACTATTAGGGAGTTACTTTTCAATCACCCTGTATATAGAAAAATGTACTCCTCTAGTACAATAGAGAAGGCAAATCAAGTTCGATCCTGGTTTACGGCAACAGATGTAACCTTTCGTCGTGGTCAGCCCGGATTGGATCCTGGCTTGATCAATGGCTTCGATCCTGACCTGCCTTACCCCACGTTGGCCTGGTCCAAGTCGAGCGAAGTCGTACAATAAGATTGGAGGAAAAAAAACAGCACTTGAAATATATATAAAAAATAACTACTAATTTTATATCAATACTGCGTACAATGGTTCGTTAGTAGTTGTGTTTGTATACAGGTGTTTGTCGACCCAACCTATTCCTAAATCGGACACAACACTTGGGTAAGCTGGTAAGTTTTGGCTTGCAGAGTTAGCGAAATTTGTTTTACTGTTTTGGTAAGTTTGGCTCAAGGCTGAAGTCAGAGGTTCTTGTGTTTGGCTGGAGTTGCGGAATCTCTCAGCGACCTCCGCCGCTTCCCTTCTCGGCTCTCAACTGTCAACTCGCAACTCTGACTGACTCTCTGAATGGCTTTCGCACATTCATTTTTATGGACTCCAACTAGAAACCGGTGCGGAGCAAGTTGTAGGCTGGGTTTCGATGAATCTCCCGGATTTCCAACAAAAGTCTATTGTTTTTGGTCTTGAGAAATTAAATTAATTCATAATTTTGGGGAATTCTCTCTCTCTCTCCTGGGGGATGGTTGCAGGCATCGCTCCGCCTGGCTGCTTTTACTCTCTCTTAGTACCATCTCTCACCATTACCTTTCAGTGGGCGTGAGCAGCTCCTTCAACCGCCTTAATGTCTCTTCTGTGCCTGCTACGTTTCAGTGGGTACAGACAGTCCCTCATCCTTCCTTGATCGATCTTTATGTCTGACTTATTTACCTCATTTCTTTTTTGGCTTCTTGTATACTATTCTCGTTTTCCGTAAAATAATTCGGTTCAATGTATTTTGGACTTGTTTTATTTTAGGCTTGTGAGCGACTAAGATCATGGCTTTCCAACTCTTCTAAAGTTTCAGCATTATTTTTACAGTGTCATCCTTACTATTTTGTATATTCAGCGAACTTAACAGGACAAAATATGGCTATAGGATATACGGCAGGGACGAAGAAATATCCGGGTTAGAGTTCAGGTGTATGGTAAGTCCACTGAGAGTCAGAAATCCTTAATTTTGCGTGGATATATTTGAAAGGAGATAACTGCTCTTAACCATGGTTGGCAATCTACCTAGTGTTTGTGTTGCGAACAAACTTCACTAGAGAAGGAATAACTCTGTATAAACAAACTCATTCGTACAATGATGGAAATAAAGAAACTGCCATGGCTTCAAGATGGGTGACTGGATGAGTCACAGGTTTGAAGTGGAAAGGCCTTCTCACCAACGTAAATGTTCGTGGTAAAAATGTCCGAACTGAAGTTGCTAGAAAATGGAATCTTCAGGCCTCTGTTGTTCCAGTATATCATCGGTGTGTCGGGGTCTGTTACACCAAACTGAAAGTTTTACATTGAGAAAATCGGAAAAAAACCTAGCATCTCATCGCTTCAGAAGTCTGCTTTGCTTGGCTTTGCAAATATTATGTGAAAGCCAAGTCTGATGTCGTACGACTTGGAGAACAACCATAATGCAACATCTAAAGTTGAAGATCACCCCCGCCAAAAAAGTGAAATAATAATAATAATAATAATAATAATAATAATGTCATGATTTATTTTTTTGAAGGTTTCGTTCTTTTTCATCGTCTTTACCGCAAAGATTCCGGTATCGGAGCAACAGACTTGTGCAGTATCGAACTCATTCTTTCTCAAACAACCCAACGGTAATTCAGTTATGTTGAAACGCCGTCAGGCCGAGGACAATTGATTGTCCCAGAAAATTATACCTACAGTCAGTAACCGTAAAATAAAACTGCGATGTCGGTGAAATATTTTCCACTTTTAAGTTTTGTTGGAATTATTTACAAACGATATTTAGTTCTTGAAGATTGGGCGTTAAATGAGTTTCGGTTTACAGGAATGATATTTAAAATTTATAAAAAAATGAGTTCAGTGTTATTTTCATTATGACTTCATTAATTTCTTTCTTAAAAAAATGTTTTTAGTTTTTCTACTAAATCATTGAAGCGTTTATTTCCCCTTAAAAAAATAATCGTGGAACGCAGAGCAGGGAAAAAGAAATTATATATATATATATATATATATATATATATATATATATATATATATATATATATATATATATATATATATATATATATATATATATATATATATATATATATATATATATATATATATACCCTTCGACGTGGTCTAATGGCTAGCAAGCTTAACTCGCTAGAACAATTACGACTGAGTAGTCAGTTCGATCCTCACTGGGTGCTCCATACTTCCGGCCTTGTGCCACATCTAAGCAGCGCTTAGAAAATCACCATATATATGTACATTTTTTTTCCGCGTTCCACGATAACATTTTAAGGCAAAATACCCTCCCCTCCCAACTTAAAATATTATATTTGAATCTATACATGTTTGGAATAGGTAAATATTGATCATTTATATTTGAAACTATAAGCATTTACTTAATCCGGAGATGAGTAAATATCGGCCCTATCCATGTTGGTTGATCTTGTTAGCGGCATATCAACCTGTATAGGTAATTTAATGTTGAAATCTAAATATTTTGAACATGGAATAAAGATTTTATGAAATTCAAGTCTTTCTTGCATTGTCCTTTTGTTCTGTACCCTTTTTGTTAAAAACCTATCGATTGGTATTGATACTTCCTCGCGAGTTAGGAATATCACCTCACATGCACAGGTTACAAACTTACAATGTAAGTAAGGTGTATCAACAGTACTTCGACCACATGTCAATATCATGTTTTAGACTTGTATCTTGCATGTGTAGGAGTGTACGGATGGGGGAACATCATCCTGCAATATATTATACAACGCATTTTAAAACTATTTATGCAATAAAGCAAGTGTTGTCGGACTTATTTACGGAAAAATATATAAAATATATAAATATGGAACAGGTAAAGAAATATTATATAAATCTTGCAACAATCATACAAGTTTCGAAACTTGCCTAACATGATAAAATTATTAGGCTACTTTATCGTAGTCTCACTTCTTTCATTCCTGTTAAAATATAAACAAGCTTAAAATTTAATTGACGAAAAGATAATTATCATTATTTGCAATGTCAAAATAAAACTAATGAAATTATTTTATTTCTGGGCACAAAAAAAAAAAAAAAATTATTGTGATTCGTCTCAGGTTTTTTGTCGCTATCTGAGTGTCAGGATGCTTTTAGGCATGTATGTGATGGAACTTCGTTTACCAACGAGTACCATATTTCTGTTTTTTTTTTTTTTGTTTTGTTTTTGTTTATTACCATATCTACCAGTGTTCACTGATACCATTGTTGATATATTGTAGCGATTATGAACTTATTATATGTGCAGATGTTGATACCGGAAAAACAACTAAATAATTTTTAATAAATGCATGATGAAACGTACTAAAATTCTTCTTTTTCAAAAAGTCCTGGTAATTAAACCTTACCTCACTTCTATTAAAAACGTACTAGTAGTATACTTTTTTGCTAATACGTTAACTATTTCTTTATGGTTAGTTAGAATCTCGCATAAAGGTGAATTAAAATTTTGATTTTTTTATGGTCGCGAAGTGTGCATTATTTTTTTTCTAAATATTCCATGCCAAAATCTGGATACGTGCAATAGGCTGGCAAATACGGCAATTCACACTAGGAAAATACCAAAGGTCTTAATCGAATTGATTGCCAATCCGGAACTTTGATCTAATGTGATCCCAATATGTAGAGGATTCATCACAAATAGATACCAAACCTAGTTTCACAATCGGACCTCTAAGAATGTCGGTGGGTGCATTACTGTAAATAAGAACGTAAACCCAACTGAATTTAGGACATCAACACAGGACAAGTAGATGACAGGAAATTATATAAACGTCCTGTTTATGAGGCAAGACAGAGATTCTCTAACAGCCTCGCAACAAGAAGATCGAACGTTCAGAGCAAGACCCGAAACCACATACCTTCGATTCGGCCGATATTAATTTGACGGAGTCCAGAAGTGAAGGAAAAATTTGTCTGGTTTTCTTGTCAAACATTACTAACGTAACGTTAGAATATTTTACTGCGTCATCCGAGTACGAGTTGGTATTTCTGGAAATAAAACAGAAAAATTATTCGGCAGAATACGGCGGCAACTCTTATGACGGGCCTTACTAACATTTATGTCTATTTCTCTTTTTTTTTTACATTTTTAGTTTGTGTTCTGCTTTCATCCTCTCCTCATCATTTCATGATTCATTGAATTTTTATGGACAATTTCAATTTCATCAATTTTAATCAAATTTTATGTCATGCGGTGTTTTGTAGGTCCCCTGTGAATATGTGGTATTGTGGTATATGCAAGATTGAGTGGTGATGGATGAGTTCTTGTGGGGAATGAGCAAATTGTAATGAATGAATGGGTCGTGAGTTGGATTAACTAGGACTAGGATAAATAATGAAAAACAGCCTTTCTCCACTTCCCCTTCCGCCTTGGACCAAAATTTTGTATTTTTACAAAATAAATAAACAGAAAAATTAAGTTCCTTTTTGCCAGTAATAAAACGTTTGCATCCTTGCATGCGTAGAAAACATGTGAATTTTTTTTTCAATGCTTTATAACTAAAGGTTATGATATATTTAAAAAGTAAATAACAGTACATAATCCATTGATTAGTAGATAAGAGCAAATATTTTGAAATTATAAAAAGTTTGAAATCCAATCTAAAAAGTGGTGCCTCTTAGAATTGTTAGAAATTTTTAAAAATGAAAGAAAAACGTAAAACATAAACTGAGGCCCAAACATGATTGAAGTCGGAGCAATGATAACCAAAATGCTTCTTTGTCAAATTGTGAACTTTATAGCAAATCACTACCGGTTTCTAAATATAAATAAATCAAATGTCACTGGGACGCAAGGGGCTACTGGGAGTGAAAGACAAGGTAAAGACCGTACAAGGAACCAGAAACCCAATTCTAAACAGGAAACAAAGGATAAACCTTTACTCCTGTTCAAAAGTTCGGGGAGGAGGATGAACTGGACAGTAGGCAAACCTATAGGGGGAATAAATAAATAAAAATAAATAGTAAATAAACTTTTAGAGTTTAGGCGGAGTCATTAGAAGTATAGAGTTGAAGTAGACTTTAGAAAGAACTGGAAGTCCAAACCTAAACAGGAAACAAGCGATAAGCTTCTTCACTTGTTCAAAAGATCGGGAACAGTGTGAACCGGACGATAGGCGAACCTATCCTCAGGTTTGCACATCCTTAAAAATATTAAGGCAGACGCGGTCATAATGTACTTTTGAAATGAAAGAAGGAAAGATGAAAAAAAACATTCAAAAGAAAAAAAAATCATATAATGTTAAATATTTTCATGTGAACTGAAGAAAAAAATACTTTTAACAAAACGTCCCTTGGTTCGCACACACACACACACATATATATATATATATATATATATATATATATATATATATATATATATATATATATATATATATATAGGGATTTTGAAAAGTTCAGAGCCCGCCCAAAGGGATTGATTTAGAGAGCCATAGAACGTACATATTATTCGACATATTCACCTCGCAGTTCAACACATTCGGCATATCGTTTTTCAAGTTTCTTTAGTCCTTTGAAATAAAGTCTTACATTTAGCTCATTGAAATACTGATTTCGGAAAAGTGGGTCGGATTGAAAATCTTTCTAGCACATCCCCGTACACACACACACTAATATACATACATACATACATATATATATATATATATATATATATATATATATATATATATATATATATATATATATATATATACATACACACATTAATTTTATTTATGTATAAATAGTTTTAATTCTTGGTAATTGATATAACATGAGTGAGTTGGAGAAACGCTTATGTTAGCAATAACAAACCTACAACTAATAAATAAACTTTGCCCTCATTTACGATACCTTCGCTGTAATTACCAAGAAAAAAAAATCTAAACTGCAAATGTCGGGAGATTTCTTTTCGACGACCGCCTCTTCACAATTATTTATTGATTTTCTTTTCAAATCTTTCGATCAACACATTCGACAAACATCACCCGAGAGTATAATGTCTGTTAATTGCTTATTTGACTGAATTCATTTTGCAAGTCTTTTAAGAACTTGTTCCAGATGCAGCATCACTGTTAAGCGTCATGTTGTTTCTTCAAAGGAAACTCTGATTCCGTCAGTCTAAATCAGTGTTTCCCAACCCACTTTTCAACCAGCACCCCACTTTGGGCACAAACATTTTTGGCATCTTTCATAGCAAGATAACAGTTAGGTATTAGCGTCAAAATAATTTTAATATTATTTTCTTTTCTATTATAAATGCGAGTGATTAAAAGGCTAAAAAACCAACAAACTTTTCTTTGATCGAAGGCGGAGCAATGATAACCAAAATGCTTCTTTGTCAAATTGTGAACTTTATAGGAAATCACTACCAGTTTCTAAATGTAAATAAATCAACTAAAACGCAAGGAGCTACTGGGAATGAAAGACAAGGAAAAGAACTTACAGGGAACAGGAAACCCAATCCTAAACAGGAAGCAAAAGATGTTCAAAAGACCAAGGAGGAGTGTGAACCGGACAATGGAAAAACCTATCTACTCCTATACAGGGAATAAATAAATAAAAGTAAAAAATAAATAGTAAATAAAATTTCAGAGTTTAGGCGGAGACGTTAGAAGTATAGAGTTGAAGTAGACTTTAGAAGGAACCGGAAACCCAAACCTGAACAGGAAACAAGCGATAAACGTCAGCTCCTGTTCGAAAGGCCGGGAAGGAGTGTGAACCGAACGATAGGCGAATCTATCGTCCGGTTTTAAAAATATTAAGGCAGACGTTTGAAGGCAGTCATAATGTACTTTTGAAAGCACATTATGTCTTCTTAGTTTGAATAACGAACAGAGGGCGGAAAGTATGACGCAGAAATCCGAAATCGTATTGGGATAACGAAAGATGCCTTCCAAAAGCTGAGCAAAATAATAAGAAACATGAAAGAAATATCGTTAGAAACAAAGAAAAGAGTATTGAACTGTTATGTAATATCAGTCCTCCTATATGGCAGGGAATGCTGGACAATCTCATCACAGATGAAGAAGCGACTTGAAGAAATAGAAATGTGATTCTATAGAAGGATGCTGAAGATACCATGAACAGTACATGTGAGCAACGACGAAGTTCTAGAGACAAAAGCAATACGGAAGGCCAGGAGTGCAATAATCAAGAATTTGTTATTTATGTTTAAAAATATATGTTCTTTAACCTTATATAACCAATAATTTAAAAAATATGTATTTTTTTTTAATTCTATACGCTAAAAATTGCAGTAAATGTAAAATGTTCTATTTTTATACGAATGAAATAGTTTCATCGTAATTCTGAAAATTTTCTTGGTGGCGTGGGGAACAAAATTATGTAGGAAAAAATAAGTCACAGATTTGATCGGAAAATCGTGATTTCAAGATACAAAAACTGACTTGACGGGAGATATGAAATTAGATTAATATCAAAATATTCTGATTTTGAATAGTAGTTAATCAAAGTGGGATATCAGAATTATGTCCTTTTTATACATCCATGCTAAAATAATCTTACAGTTGCTAAAAAATAAAAAAGGAAAATTCTTTGAAAAAAGGTTCATTCGAAAATGGTACTAAACTTTACATCTTTTAATTCTTCGAACATCTCTTTATTTAATAAAAGAAACTCTTGTGATGAACAGCAACGGGATGAATTTCAAAATCGCACTGAAAAATTACAAGTACTGTTTTTCTTAATAAAATATTAGGTACCTTCACTTTTTCGGCATAAATGTTCGATACGTAAAATTTTTATTGAAATATCTTCAGGGATTTTTCATTATATAACTATAAAAAATTGGAAATCTTAAGGTTATTATTAATAGGAAAAAAAGCATTTTTGATTATTATTTTACCATATTTTGTAATCCTTTTTAGAACCTTCGAAACTTTGGTTAAAAACTTTTGATTTCTTGTGAACTTCTCTTTTCAAGTGACCATAGATTAGTATTGGAAATTTGAGCATCTTGAGAAAATCCTGGTAAATAATTAATATATATATATATATATATATATATATATATATATATATATATATATATATATATATATATATATATATATTATGAAATGGACAAAGTCCGACAATTATTTTAAGACATTTTTTATGTTTAACATTCTTTTTATAGATACAAATATTTAAGTAAATGCTCTTAGTACTAAATTTGCTAAAAGTAAATTTCATAATGTGTGACGTCATTTCTTTACATTTGATACGCCATGAGCAGACATGAATGTACAGGAAAGATTCATGGAAGATTGAAGTTTAAGACACAGTAAATTCGACCATGCTAACCGAACGCTCCTTCGTGGCCAAATCGGTAAAGGCACGTCAAGCTAAATGACGCTTCCGTATAGGATACAAGTTCGAATCCTGTCGGAGTACGAATATTTTCTGTGAAAATTTCTCGGTCATTCAGGCCGATAAATGTTGTTTAATACTGTTTATTATAAACAGAGCATTTACTTAAATATTTGCATCTATAAAAAGAATGTTAAACATAAAAAATGTCTTTATATATATAATCTTTTAACTTCCACTTATTTAATTTTATTATATTTTGTGAAACTCATTTTTTAGCGCTTAATTTTATATTATAAGCACAAATCCGTGTAGAATTTAAATTATCATTTTTTTGTCAGACAGGATTCACATTTACAGAAAATCTGCTCTGAATCGTAAAATAAAAAATGTAATAAAACAAAACATTATTTAATTCGAAAAGCTTTTAATTACTTTTATGAATAAGATACATTATGGTCACTAATTTTATGAATAATGAATTTTTACAACCATTGCTTTAATTTTTTTTTTTTTTATTTAATTTTTTTTTTTTTTAAAGATTTTGAATTATAATAATTTATAAAGTTTTAAATCTTAAAATCCTGTATTAATTTGTATTAGTTGATATTGTTATTAAGTAAAAACTATATGTACTTTTCATAAATGGAAAAACTTACTACAATTCAGTGACCTTTTAAAAAGAATTTTGAAATTTGTATGCGTATAAGCGTGCAGATTTTGGAAAATACGGCCGCCCACACATGATATTATCAGAAAGAGCAGTAACCATAGTAAATTTAAAATGTATTGGTAATTTTCTAACATTTCCTCAACAATCGTCTTCATAAGTAAGTGTATAAATACAAAATAACTAAAATTCAATAAAATATTAGATTACTTAGAATATTTTCCTAAATTTGTAAAAGTACTTAGATTAGGTAGTTAAAAAAATTATATAAAAAGACGTTCACGTTGTATTCAAGTAATTTTTACAGTTATGTACCCTTTACTTAAAATGCCAAATATTAAGCTCTCCATAAATCTGCCAACATCTCATAAAAAAACCCACTTATGTGTTAGAAATGCTTTTCTATGGTAATTTAAAGTAAAAGTAAATATTTGTTTTCATTCAGATGAATTAAACTTTAAATCAGTTAATCTTTCTCAAATAAAGTTTCAGAAAAGTATTTTTATTTTTGAAAGATTTTTTAATAATGGATACTATGTTGTCTTAAGGGATTTGTCAATATGGCTGATTTTAGAAATTAAAAAAAAATTATTCCCATCAATTTAAATTCAGTTTGAAATATAGCAAAGTGCTTTGCTTATTGGAAATGTTAAATTTAATCTATTAGCTTGGAATTAAAACTAAAATCAAAGCTTCAGGAAAGATTTCTCATTTTTAAAGTGAATATTAAAATTTAGGAATCATGTTCTTTAGATACCGCCACTGTTTTACTAAAACATTAGTATACGATGATGAAAAAAAATACTCCAAACTTAATAAAAACAAAATTTTATCGTCAAAATCCTTATTATTAAGGGGAAAGGCAAAATAATGTTTTAAAATTATATTTTTTGATCCTTTTTAGAACGTTCGAAATTTTGGTTAAAAAATCTTTTTTTTTTTTTCGTCAGCGAGAGGACCGAAGATTATAGGAAATTTTAGGTTCTTTTTAACGGTGAAAAACGCATTGGTTTGGAAATTCTTACAAAAATCAAATAATTGTCTGATTTTAATGAAAGTGTCAGGACTTAATCACAAATGAATGATATTATTTTAGAAACTTTTCTAAGAAAATATTGGTAAAATATTTTTTTTTACATCTGTTAACCACCACTTACTTAATTTTAAGAAATTTCGAGAAATTTCTCTGAATCGTAAAATAAAAAATGCAATAAAACTTAAACATCATTTAATTAGAAAAGCTTTAAATTTTTTTTATGAATAAGATATATTATGAACACTATTTTCTTAAGAAAATTTTTTCGATAAATAATGAATTTTTACAAGAATTATTTTCATTTTTTAAAGATTTCGAATTATAATAATTCATAAAGTTTTAAACCTTAAAATTCTGTATCAATTTGTATTAGTTAGGTGATATTATTATTAAGTAAAAATTATATTTACTAATCATAAATGGAAAAGCTTAGTACAAATCAAACATAAATATTTAAAGAAATTGTTTAATTTTTTTATCTTTGTATAAACAGGCCGATTTTTGTAGATACACGACATTATCAGAAAAAAACAGCGTTAACTATAGTAAATTTAAAAGTATCTAAAATTCAATAAAATATTACATTATGGAGAATATTTTCGTAAAATTTAAAGATTGAGTACTTAAAAATATAAAAATGTGCTCACGTTATATTCCTTAATTATTTTTTTACAGATATATACACCGTAGAAAAACATTAGATCATCCATCTGTCATTCAAGCTGTCAACAATAAACAGTTACCGCCATGTTGAAAAATGCATTTGATGCGATATTTTAGACTTAAAGTAAATATTTGTTTCAAATCAGTTTAATTAAACTTTAAATCAGCTAATATTCCTCAAATGAAGTTTCAGAAAACTATTTTATTTTGGGAAGATTTTTTAAGAGAATTACTTTCTAATGAAAGATGGCTTTTGTTGTATTAAATAAATCAGCAATTTCAAAACGAAAGTTCTTTCCAATGAATTTAAAAAGTATTTTGCTTACTGGAAATATTAGATTTAATCTATTAGCTTGAAATTAAAGCTAAAATAAAAGCTTCAAGAAAATTTTTTAATTTTTAAAATTTCATTTTAAATCTTCGGTATCGTGAATCTGTGGAGGTACCTACATTTTTGGGATGTACCGAGTATTATGTATTAAAAGAAAAGATTAAATTAAAAGAACGCCCTGCTGTAGTAAATTTCCCATTTAAAATCATTTCATTACTTGCGTTGTCAAATAAGCATACCAGGCATACACGAACTTTTACAAACAATCTTAATTGAAGGCAGAAAATTACCTAACCTCCAACATTTACATGAAACCAGTCACCTTGACATTGAAGCCAAGCTACGACCCAGGATAAACATCAAAGGAAATAATATGACATTTTATAAAGAAATATAAATTTTTTTTTTTAAACTGAACACTTAAATCAGACGTAGACAAAAGGCTTAACGGTTAACGCTTACTTCTTTTTCTTGAGTAAGTAGCTGTTTATATAGTTTGCGATATTACAAGTTGTATTAAATAAATAAATCAAGGTTTTCATTCAGTACCATGATTGCACATATATACTCCATCAAGAAACAATACAAAAAATCGCGAATTTAAATTTTTATTGGAATTTGGTTAAAAGCAACGTGAAACCGTTGACCTGTCTCCAGATCTTTATCCCATAGAAAATATATGGCGAATTATGGCAAGAGGTATCTACACTGGCAACACTCAATATTCCACTTTTGTAAAGCTGAAACAGGCTTTAATGGAGACATGGAATGAAACCCTTCAATATATGCCCTCTAAATTGGCAAACTCTGTGACAGATCGTGTCATTTAGATTTTGAGGACAAAATAAATAAATTAATAAATAAAAATGCAGTCAAAAGTTATACTTTGTACTAAATATTCTTTAAAACTTGATTTTTGTAATTTTTATTACGGGAATTTTTTTTTTTTTTAATGTTAAGAAAAAACAGTCCGAAAAGTTCCCAACCGAAACCACTTACCAAAATCTGAAGAAAAAAAAAAAAAATATCCAAATATCGAAAATCTTTGGAAGGACATCTTGGTCGCAACAGAAAGCTCCTATATGTCGACGAACATGAACTAGTACATTTAAATAAAACCTAGCATTCGGGTTATAGAATATAATTTTGCCGTATGATTATATAATCCAGTCAACTCAGACACACCTGTCTTTGTTCAACACCTGCAGTTTATACTGCAACTATATTGAACCGACCTTACAATTTCTGTAAGAAAAGCACATAATATGGTATAATGACCAGTTTGAATAAGACTCACTCAGTTAAGTACCATACGTGATACACACTTGGGCGATCATGTCTTTTCCGATTCATGACTAACCAGGCAGACGATTTTCCCGAAGTAGGTTGCCATTTCTTTATACGGTAGACTGGTTATCAACCAAGGCTATAAGACCCAGTCTATCCTGCTATTCAACCTATAGCTAGGGGGGACTGTGAGGAAGAGAATGTAACATACTCGACTAGAATTTGAACTCGGCTCTCCGATTTCTCAAGACTAGTACGGTCAAATTCTCGGTCAAGATGAGTTGTGATTAATAAAACTATCGACGGCTTCCGAACGGCTCCATCTACCCAGTTTCACTCATGAGGCTTGGGGCAACCCATGGTATGTTTTTTTTTTCACACACTTCCCATACGTGGCACAAGGCTGGGGTACGTTCCCCAGGGCGATATTATCAAGAAGTAATCGTCTGACACATCGATGTTGAGATTCCGACCCGAATCTCATGGTCGGAATTTAGCGATATCAACACGCTAAACAGTCAAGATCTCTATCTTTTAGAAATATATTGATTTGTTTTTTATGACTTATCAACCTTTTGTAAATTATTTAAAGCCGAAACATATTTTTGGATTGTAAAGATAATTCTATTTTGTTTTGTTTTGTTTTGTTTAGTTTTATGAATTAATGCTGTATTAATACTTTTTTGGAGATAATAATGATTTTCTGAGACAAATCCTATTATTTAACCCAAAGCTGGGGGGCGGAAGTGGTGGATTCATACATTTCCCAAGAGTATTCGTGAATGTAGTGAACTCGACTTGAATCCAAGCTTACAGAACCTGGTATTCCCAAGCGGTCACCCATCTAGGTACTGGCCAGTCTCGAAGTTGCTTAATTTCGGTGATCGGATATAAATTATCTTTTATTTTAACGCACAGTAATAAGAATTGCACAGCAGTTAAAAGATATCTAAAAATAGATTCATAGAAAATTTTAACACTGTATCTTAGTTATTACGTAGCAGTAAAAATAAAATTTAAACGAAACAAGACTAACAAAAAGATTTAAAGCGGAAGTAAAATCTATGCGGGCGTCCACACAACCCCTTATAAAAGGACCCTTATTCATCTACTTACGTTGTTATACACATAGATAAAAATATAACATCTCTGTCATAGGTGCAGATAAAACTGCAGAGTTCTTTAGTGAACTGAATATTATGAAAATCTGTGCTTTAACATTTGCATTATGGAATGCTTTCTGAATGTATTTCCTGTCAAGTTTCAAAGATATCTTTATTTTTGCTGAATATATATATATATATATATATATATATATATACGAATATATATATATATATATATTCATATATATATATATATATATATTCATATATATATATATTCATATATATATATATATATATATATGTATGTATATATATATATATATATATATATATGTATATATATATATATATATATATATATATATATATATATATATATATATATATATACTTTGAAATGTTTTGGGTTTTTCAAGGCATATAATATAGTATGAAAACGCTTGGATTAATTTTTCTTTGCTTTACAAGTATTTTAATGATCAACCATTGATTTCGTTGTAAGTCCCATTAAATCGATAGGTGGGTCATAGAGTATATGCCCGCAGGGCATTGCTTTGTCTCGGATCTACAATGCTGTTTAGATACCCTAGGGATAATATTTGATCTAAATATATTTTCTTCGATAGTATGGTTGAAATTCATGTTGTGCAACTTGATGTATGCCCAAATATGTCGGGTTAACAGACAGATAGCCTTTAACGTTAATGGAGAACCGTTTCCACACAGAAAAAAAAATTAGCGAACAGTTAGGCTGTTAGCGTTACTCGTGGTTGAAATTAAAAATTTTTTTTATTAGTATATATATATATATATATATATATATATATATATTATGGAGTGTATAGAGAGAGAAAGTGAGAGATTGATTCATTTTTACTGTTTATCAACCCTTTGTAGGTTATTTAAAGCCGAAACATATTTTGGATTGTAAGAATAATTCTTTTTTTGTGTGTGGTGAGTGAATATTTCAGTAACAATAGTTTGATAATAACAATCAATTTTTACTGTACAAGTCTTATTGCAGGCATACCTCTTCCTACGTCGTTAGTTGGTTCCAAAGGTCCCGACTTAGGTCGAAAAACAACTTAAGTCGAACTGACCACACTATAAACAGCATGTTATCACTCCCCATTGCCTATTACAGCATTTATAATTTTACGTACAGTATTCATGATTTTCATCTCATCTTCCAGCGATATTATAGCCTTACGCTTAGCCTTACCACTTGCACTAGAATATTTCTTTGGAGCCATGGTCAAAAATGTATTCTAAATCACAATTGAAATGTATTCAAAAGAATATGAACAGCAGAGCACAAATATGAACAAGTCTGAATTTAAAATCGGTGTTGGAGCAGAAAACAACGCACGATTGCCATTTGTCCGTGGGAACTTGAAATAAGAACATCTACTGAACATACTTTATTGTGTTATTTTTGTGCTTTTGATGATTTTATGATCATATATATATATATATATATATATTTTAAAATTTATTTAAATATGCTTTTATATGTGTTTGTTGTTATTTTATTGTTTTCATGTTTCTAATATTTTTAATGGCCGACGTAAACTCCAGTAAAACGACTTAAGGCGAGTTTTATTTTTCCATATAATATTTAAGAAAAATCGATGTATATTCGAAAATGCCTTAAATCGAAACGACTTAAGCCGAGCTATCACTGTATTTTAACCCATAGTTTGGAGGGTGACATGAATTCGTACTTTTCATTAGGGTATTTGTAATGTAAAGAGCCCGATTGGAATTCGAACAAATGATTTCCCATTCAGAGCCGGTATCCATTACAGTACACCATTTGCACGAGAGAGAGAGAGAGAGAGAGAGAGAGAGAGGGGGGGATAGATAGATAGATAGATAGATAGATAGATAGATAGATAGATAGATAGATATGTTTGAATCAGAGGTTTCATTCCAGTGACATAAAAACACCCCGTTCTTATAATGATTTTATATCATGATTTATAAAATTTTATTAATCCCATAAAAAATGTCGTCGAATGATTGTGGAAAAGCAATACCTGAGAAATACTATAAAGAGGAAAAACTCTTGGAATGAATAAATAAGAGGAAACCATTAATGAAAGAAACGAAACAAAAATAATTTGGTAGAACAGTGAAAAAACAAACAAACAAAAAAAAAGCTCCTTCCTTATTTTAATTAGTCTTTCCAAGGCCAAGTGTAGCTGAAGCTGCCAGTAGGTCAAGTAGTTTCGACTTTAGAGTTTTTCTTTAACTTGCTTGTCATGACTATATGCTTGTGTGATTGGCGGGAAAGATATGCATGATGGGAATGTCTAAGCTAGCAGCTGAGAATTTGTCTTTTATTCAATGCAAGGTGAGGTCGCAAACACGCACGATTGTCTTAATAAATAAATGCACGCATATGATATCTATTAAAAAAAGTTTAGGAAAGAACACATTTGAGCCCAGATAAAACTTGACAAATTATTTTCGTAAATAGCAAAAACTTCACTCACTCATTAAACAGTCACGCCGACATACGCCCACACCAACAAAATACATAAAACTAAAACAAGAAGACATTCGACTTTTTTTTTTGCGTAAAACACATGCTTTTTAAATTTTAAACCTAAGGGAAATAGTGCAAGATTCTTAGTATTAAAAAAAAATATTGTTATTCATGTCAAATTAATTTTTAACGTACACACAACTAGACGTCGCTAACCTTCCATTGCTCTATCGCTGTTTCCATGTTTAAATGAACTACACTCCTGAGTTCCACCAATCCTATCCTTCACGACTAAGACCCGTACAAAAAAGAACGCAAAATCAGAAAGGGATAGCTTAAATTTCTCAGACATATAATGAGGAAGGAGGGTTTGGAGAACTTAAGCCTCACAGGACATATCGAAAAAAAAACAGCGATAAGGGAAGGCAGTGGCTTGGGGAGTTTACGTGAATTGATGGCGGAACGAATGGCGGGAGTTTTGGCAAAGAGACAAACGTTGCCAAGTGCTAGATAGGTTAGAAGGTCGGGGAGAGGTATGATCGCCAACGTCCTGTAGTATATAGAAGAAGGATTTCAGAAATTTAGAAGAAGTAATTCCTTGGGTGGGGTAGCATTTAATAAAATAATGCATAAAAATATTAAGCTGTGAAAGCTACCGAAAGATTTAACCGATCATTGATCGTTAAGAGAATCATCAGTTGGCAACAATGCCGCAATTTCGAGGATTTCATGTGCAAAACTGCTATTTATAAAAATATGGTTCCCTAGCAGCGCTCATGAAACACCATCTTCCGTCAAATTTATCGAGGTTTGGCAACAAAATCACTGAAAAGAATGGTACTAGATACAGGGTTGTTGCAAGGGTCTCGTGGTCCCCTGAATCTTATGATACGGGGTAACCCCCAACTCTACTACATCTCAATTTTCATAAGAGGGTATTCATATAAAATACAAATTTTACGGTAACCTAATCATGTAGAATAATGGGTCATATGCAATATAGGCCAAGAATTCAACTAGAAAAACTGAAAATAAAAACAATGTATTTAAATATACATATTATAGACATGTCATAATAGATCATTCCATCTTAAATAAATGTCATAATAGATCATTCCATCTTAAATAAATGTCATAATAGATCATTCCATCTTAAATAAATGTCATAATAGATCATTCCATCTTAAATAAATGTCATAATAGATCATTCCATCTTAAATAAATGTCATAATAGATCATTCCATCTTAAATAAATGTCATAATAGATCATTCCATCTTAAATAAATGTCATAATAGATCATTCCATCTTAAATAAATGTCATAATAGATCATTCCATCTTAAATAAATGTCATAATAGATCATTTCCATCTTAAATAAAGCAATGTTTTGCGGCAACTTTTAACATCAAATTGTTAAAAGTTGAATAATTTTAACACATTCAACGTTATGGATAAAAAAAATATTGAATTTTATAGTGTGGTTTTTCGAGACTTAGCATGAGGAAAAAAAATCACGGATTTGGATGAAAAAAAAGACCCCAGAATTACGTCAAAATCTGCAAAAATTTTCATCCTTTAATCGTCAGTTATGCTTAGTTTAATTTGTACAATGTGCGTGGCATGGTGGATCTTAGCCGTGAAGCTACTGATTGGTGGAGGAACTAAGGAGCGTATTTCAATACTTTCTACAGAAATAGAAATAAAGCAGTGAGAGGCTAGAGACGGTCTCGTCTGTGTACATTAATATGCCGTGTGAAAATTCTTAATATTTTTTACGCTTGATAAATCAACCTAAACATGAATTATTATTATTATAAAATGAAATAACTTCCTTTTTTTCGTTATAATGTTTATCATGTACAAGGCCCAAGAGCCATTGGAGGTAGAGCCCTTATCTGAACTCTGTATTTCAATTTCATCTATGAATTTAGGAAAATTCGGTAACAGAAGATTCAGTAATTTTGACAAGGTAGGAAAATGAAATAAAAAGTCGATTGAAAATTGATTTAAGGGCCGTTCTGGAGTTATGGGTTTTGGGGCTAAGCACCCCCCTATATATTTTAATAACTGAAAATCGTGGGATTCAGATAAAACCCCACTATAATCAGGGTCGTACTTTGCTATCCGCCCCATAGATTTAAATAAATATTAACTAAAAAAAATAATGGGTTCCAGTTCAGATAAAACTTCACTGCAACAATACTAGGGCCATACTTTCTGGATTGGGTGGGGGGTAGGGGGATTAAACCACCCTGGCAATATGTTTAAATAAATATTTTTAAAATAAGTATTTATTTAATTAATATACTCTACTGTTTTCAAGCAAATTGATTTATCTAAGTTAAAGTTAAGTTTTTGTATCTTCTTTTCAAATTCTTATTTTAATAAAAATGTAGTAAATAAATTAAGTTTTAGAATAATTATTTCTTTTTAAAAAAGCAAAGATTATATAGCCTCATTTCTTTGTAATTTTTCTTGAAGAACTTTATTCGTTCAAAATTTACAACAAATAACTCAACTATATTACATTTTGTTTAAAGAAAGTTAAGACTAAACGAGAAGTAGAATCCCTTTTACAAAAAAAAAAGTAAAAAAAAAAGCAACGTGTTCAAACGACAAACAATAAAGCTAATGTAATTATAATGTTAGTACTTAATTAATTATAAACTTAACTATAGAAAACGGCCGTAAAATCAATTATCAATCGACTTCTATTTCATAGTTACCGAATTTTCCTACTTTGTCAGTTACCGAATCTTCTGTTACCGAATTTTCCGGGCACCCGTTTACTTGTACGGAAACAAGAATGACTAAATATTGTTTTTTAATATTTTCTATGGTTTTTAACGAATCATGTATTAAAGAATGTTTCTCTCTCTCTCTCTCTCTCTCTCACACACACACACTCACTCACTCACTCACTCACACTCACACACACGTACACATACATACTGTGATAAGTATATCATTTCGAGATATTTAGCTATTTTAGATATTTAAATAATCACTACATTTGATTGGCGGGAAATTTAGCGTGGTATACTTGTTACCCAGCTTAACTCGCTATATCAATTGAGTATTGAGTCCGATCCAGGTCAGGACTTATCACATTGCATATCCATCTTTGGACTTTGTCGAGAACCTCGAGGGCACCAGACCATATATGGTAGCAATATTCAATGCAAGGACGAATGGTAGATTTGTAGATTGAACTAGAAAAACCTTTTGGCGCGACACAGAGAACCAACATTCCTTGCGGTAGATGTAGCTGTGGAGAGCTATAGTTAGTGAATTGGTAGATTTTGTTTAGCGACATATCAATATCTATGGGTTATTTAGTGCCGAAATCTAAATATAGTTTGAACACAATCTTATGGCTTCAACTAAATATATTTCGAACGCAATTGTATATCTTCAGCTAAATATATTTCAACGCAATTGTATGTCTTCAAATACAGATAAAATGTTTTTTAAGACATTTTTATGATTATACATACAAATATTTAAGTAAATGCTCTGTTTATAATAAACAGTATAAAACAACATTTACCGGCCTAAATGTCCGAGGAATTTTCACAGAAAATATTCGTCCTCTGACAGGATTCGAACCTGTATCCTATACGGAACCGTCATTTAGCTTGACGTGCCTTTACCGATTTGGCCACGGAAATATTTCACGCATATGTATAAACATAAAAATGTCTTAAAATAATTGTCGGACTTCGTCCATTTCATAATGTGTGACGTCATTTGTTTACATTTGATACGCCATGAGCAGATATGAATGTACGTGAGAGATGCATGGAAGATTGAAGTTTAAATACAGTAAATTCGACCTCGCTAACCGAACACTCCTCTGTGGCCAAATCGGTAAAGGCATGTCAATGACGGTTCTGTATAGGATACAGGTTCGGAAAATAGAATATTGGGGCCATATATGGGTAGAAGCTGCCTAGTCTTCACTTTTTCAATCTAGATATGTCCAGAAGCATCTCCGCGTCCTTGTGAGTGATGAATTATTTTCCACCCTAAAACTCCTTTCCTACAGACAATATCGCTATTTTCATGGAAAGTATTCAGACGAACTACATTCCTTAGTTCCACCAGTCCTAACCTTCACGGCTAGGACCCGTCATTTCGCACACATTGGAGCGAACCACTCCCATACCTTTCGTATTTTACTGTTGAGATGTATGTTCCGCTCGAACAAGCTCTTCATACGAATTGTTGGTAATGTTTATATTTTTACGATAGTTTAAATAACGAACAAACGAATATATACATTTTTAATAAAAGAACAGAAATTTACATAAATGAATAAAATTATGTTTCCGATTATTCTTCATTTAAGAAAATAAATAATTATGATGCTCAAATATTTGTCTGGGCTTTTGGAAAAAAATCTCATACAAAACAAAAATTTGCATAGTCTAGGCTTAACCGTTGCTATCTTCCCCATAAACTGTGCCTCTTACTCGGTAACCCACTACCTAGCAGGATTCTTGAACCTTATACAGGGTAACCATCATTGTAAAAACAATGTTTATATTTTACGATAGTTGTCCATGGTTTTGATTTGTTAAGGTTATATGAGCATTTTCCTTTCTGTGCGTGGGTGTATGTGTTCACGCATGCGCATATGTTTCCTGATGTTACCGGTCTGGAGTAGGGACGATCCCAGCGTGTGGCACCTTTGGAAAGTGCCTGAAAACCATACCACTGGTTGACCCAAGCCTTGTGAGTGAAATTGGGAAGACGAAACACTTGAGTCCATCGATAGCTATGCTAGCACTAAGTCACAAGTCATCGTGACCAAGGGTTTAAGTGTGCTGGCCTTGTTCAGATTGTTGATCATTCTAGATAACACACTCTCTCCCAGGAACTGTAACTAAGGTCTGTTCAGCATAGTTACAGTATAAACCACAAGTTGACTCTGTGGATGTTGAACAAACACAAATATGCCTGAGTGAGAGTCTGCCTATTGGCTAGCCGCTCTAATAGACGGGTATCCTCGAATACGAGTGGCCAGCTATTATACGGTAACCATCATTATAAAAACAATGTTTATATTTTACGATAGTTGTTCACGGTTTTTTTTATTTGTTAAGGTTATATGAACGTTTTCCTTTTTGTGCGTGCGTGTGTGTGCACGCATGCGCATATGTTTAGCAAGGATTTGCCTTCTCTATTGTACTAGAGGAGTACATTTTTCTATATACAGAGTGATTGAAAAGTAACTCCCTTAAAATTTTATGTATGAGTGGCTAGCCAGGAGTCTTGACTTAACACCCTGTGACTTTTTACTTTGGGGTTGGAGCAAGTCTACTATACCAAACTAAGACTTTGGAAGAAATTGAAGAGCGAATAATACAAGAAGTTATGTCTTATACACCACAAGAGTTCCTGGTGAAATCGGTTGTCCCGATTCCTGGGCGGCACGAAAAGCTGGTAACGAAATCTGATGCACATATCGAATTTTAAATAAGACCTCATGTTAAACGCTTTCCTCTGATATATTTCTTGTAAACTTTATAGTTAATAAATAAATTAGAAGTATTTTAAAATTGGGAGTTACTTTTAATCACCCTGTATATATTTGCATGTTTGATACGATGAAGTGAATGCGGTTCACTGTCGGGTCACATTGCAAACTCGGAATACACTGAAAATCTTGCTAGGGTTAGCCAGAGGTCAGCTAAGCTACCGGCGGTCAAGTGCGGTGGGCGACGAACAAATAAAGTAGAATTGTTTGTAGTGACATGGCACTTTAATTAATTAGTGAATTATTTTTATGTTGTGTTTTGCAAAAGGTTGATTGGTACACACGATCACTCTTCAACTGAAGTTTCTGCGAAAATTATGAAAAAATGGGCACTACTTAAATAGAATGGTCCACTCGTAGAAAATAAGAAAGGTTTTCGGGAAATAAAGTTTTATAGAGTTTAGAGAGCATTCTTTTTAGTTAGAACTTACTTAGTTGTCAGAATCGCAAAAATATTGATTTGTTATCGATTAAGAAGTGCGGTTCTATTTATAATTTCAATATAGTATCCCTGATTTTCACAGTTATTGACCCTAACTGTTTTGCGCACGAAAACGTTCTTTTTTGAGAGTGTGGGGTTGCAAAAAGATTCTGTATATATTTCTGAGATGAGGTATTATGTACATTATTTACATTAATCGGACTATTTTCCTCATCTTTGTCGCCATATTTAACACAACGTTTCGGCCGTTGTACGCTCCGGCCTTCTTCAGGTGGTTGGAATTTCGAACTGAACCCTTTATTTCGCTCACTGGAGTAGACTGTTCTAGTTCCACGTGCCATGTTTGATGGATGTCAGTTATCAGTTATCTCCTGTTAATTTCCCTCTGAATTGCAACATGCAATGATAACAGCAAAATTGCAATATGAGCACTGGTAAAAATGGTTGCTGAAGACATTAGGTTTATAATACCCAGAAATTCATACCCAGAAATTCATACCTCAAGGACACATGGCACAGTGGATAAAGGTATTGGTTAGATCCAGTGACAGGACCCAAAGAATGTGAGTTCAATATCCGGTTAAGGCAGTAGAGAACATTCAGAGGGAAAATTAACAGGAGATAACTGATAACTGACATCCATTAAACATGGCACGCGGAACTAGAACAGTCTACTCCAGTGAGCGAAATAAAGGGTTCAGTTCGAAATTTCAACCACCTGAAGAAGGCCGGAGCGTACAACGGCCGAAACCTTGTGATAAATATGGCGACAAAGATGAGGAAAATAGTCCGATTAATGCAAATAATGTGCAAAAAGATTTATTTTAAATAAATATACATTTTATAAATTAACATAATACATAAATTAATAAAATATAATTTTCGATTATTCTTCATTTAAGAAGACAAATAATCATGATGCTCAAATATTTGTGCCTGGACTTTCGAAAAAAAATCCCATACAAAATAAAAAAAAAGTTTTGTAAATTCAGAAAATTAAAAAATAAGCAATCCAATGATGTTCAGTGTCGAAATTGACATTTTAAATAAGAGGTTACGTGACCAGCCTTAGGCTAATAACTTCAGTAAAGGTCAGGGATCAATTTGACACTATATTGATAAACATGACCTCACTTCTAAATCGATAACAAATCAATATTTTCGATTCTGATAAGTGTCGTGGCCTACGTAAGGTCAAAAGAATGCTAATATCTAAAAATTAGTCTCCTCCCCAACACACACAAACATTATCTACTTTTTATGAGTAATAGACCAGAATATTTTTGAACATGCAACCACGTAAAAATTCGTTCCACCTTACAGCAAACATAAAGTCTCTCGCTTTCAAATACCCTAACTTATTCTATTCAAGGACATACATGCATATTCATGTCTGCCTAGCGCCTCACTGTTGGGTATGTATTTACCTGTCTCCCCACAGAGACGTGATGTGACACAAGGTCGGATTTACAGTCGACACGCACTCTCTGACTGTGTACAGCTTCTGTTGAACTCTCTGCTTTGGCAGAGAGGAACCTAGACGAAGCTATGCCGAAGGGCAGTGTTTCGTCCGGGGAGCTAGACAGACCCAAACCCGTTTATACGGGTTCTGTGGAGAACACACGGTAAACTCTGCCTTGTGCCACATACATCCCGCGTGGGGGGGGACTGTTAAATATCGACGCAAGGTCGGATTTAATGTGGTTCATCCGAGCGCGTACAATCGGGCCAGGGTCAAAAATTGTCCAGCTGGTTGCGTTGTCATCGGTATGACTACCAATGCCCTCTCTCAGTGCAATAAGGCGAGTACTGCTGCAGGCAAAGATTTTTTTAAGCATAGCTTAAATGTGGCACAAGGCCGAAAGCTAGAGTAGTAGCTAGAAAACTAACATTACAAATTCATGTAGTAGTATTAGTCTACAAGACCAGCCAGGCCATGGGTTTTCAAATAAATATTAGTCTCAAACCTCAGGAATCGTCCACCCAGATATTACTCCTCTTTTAGGAAATGTCCAGGTCATTATTCGGCGTCTGAAGCGTCCCCAATAGGCAAAATGTCGTGTAGGATCGAGCTTTTTTTTTTTTTTTTTTTTTGTACAGCTATCAAAATCCCACTTTCCTTGAGAACTGGGCAAAACGTTTCGCTATTTTTCAAGCATGAATGCCAACTTTTCATTTTCATATAAACGAAAACAACCAAAGTCTACGTTGGATTAAATAAAACAATAAAAAATGGTTTAAAAACAAATTATGCCTAAAGTAAATGTAAATAAACAAAAGTTTCCATTGGAAAGCAAAACAATTCAAGACCCAAGTCTTGTAAATTATAGCACACCATGAGGTTGGGCCTGTGTACCGTGGGTGAATGTGTGGTGGGATTGCTTAGCATGTTTGGGTAAATATTTATGTTACCATCATGTCACGGGAATTAACACTTTGGATAGTAAATAGTAAACTTTATCCCACAAACAATATTGGCGGATTCAATGCGAGTTCAAGTAAAAATGAGGAACACAAAACAATATAAAACAAACGACAAATAATTCCATGCATAGACAAAATAAATTACTATTACAATAAAAGAAAACATTTAAAGACTAGTTTGATAGAAAACATTTAAATTAGCTATTATAGAATGTGCCTTTCTGTGTGTGTGAAATTGTACATATCTTTGGTGGGGCACCTGCTTGTAGGGATTTGCTTATCAGAATGGGACTCATCACAGCACGTGTCACATTCTAAAGCTTAGATACACACGATACTTATATGAGTGTTACTATAGCAAAAGATGACCGAAACTAATTTCTAATATCCACATACTTTATTCTAGTCACAGTCGGTAGTATCCTTGAATTGTGCTGATTTTATTACCCGTCAGTTTATATATATATATATATATATATATATATATATATATATATATATATATATAAAATGTAATCTTACTTTAAACATTCTTTTCAGTGGATACTAGTATTTGAGTATTCGTTCTGGTTATTTATTAGACAGTATATTTATTTATTTTCATCTACCGTCCTGAATATTTGAGAAATCTTATTAAAGAAAAATTTCCGGTGTCCGGTGTCCGGCAGGAATCGAGTCTGCATCCCTCAGGTAAGAGGTAGTTACCGTTTAGCCCGCCACGCCTTACCGACTTGACCTCGAAGAGCAGTTGGACCAGAATAAAGTGTGTGGTTGCCACGAACCACCAACTGACATCCACGTTATTGGTATTGAAACAGGAAAGTAATTCCTTAATTTCAAGTAAATATGCATTAATAAAAGAGTGTACACACACACACACACACACACACACACACACACACACACATACACACACACACACACACACACATATATATATGTATGTATGTAAGCAAATATATGGGTATAGATCCGACAGTATGAAGAAAAATATACGGAAAAAACAAACAAAAATCCTAATATGCAATTATGCTGTTTTAATGCTAATATAATGTCAACGTCGGACGTTTCGGTCTAGTAGACCATCTTCAGGACATATTCATAAAACATAATTAACATTAAATTGAATTAAATATAGTCTAATGTTAATTATGTTTTATGAATATGTTCTGAAGATGGTCTACTAGACCGAAACGTCCGACGTTGACATTATATTAACATTAAAACAGCATGCTTGCATATTAGGATTTTTGTTTGTTTTTTTCCGTATATTTTTCTTCATATATATGTATATATTACTTTCCTGTTTCAATACCATTAACGTGAATGTCGGTTGGTGGTTCGTGTATGCAAGTGTTCTTGCAAAAGCTTCAGACGGTTTGTGTAGTTGTAATCAAAATCACAAACATTAATGGTTGCATAGAAAACTGTGATTATAGATGTTAATAGATGATTTTTAACACACACTTGCGTATATATTAGGGAGATCGGAAAATAATTACATATTTCGCTGCTATAAATTATGATTCAAGCAACCAAAGCTGAATGAAGATTGAATGCTATGAAACTGTCTCAAGAATTAAGTTCATCATCTCTTCTATTTGACAGTGTCATTTATAGTGCGTTTCAGAGTTTAATTTGGAAAAGGGAGTTTTAGGTGCTTCATGATCTTTCGCGAGAGAGCTGAACACAACGTTACATCATCTGCGGCAGTCTTTTAACCTGCAATGTCAACCTTTTATTTTTTCCCCCATCTCTTGGTTACAGGTGATGAAAAATGAGTTTTGCATGTTATCGGAAAAACCGAAAAAGACGACGATTACAACAAGATGAGAAACCAGTGTCAACGCCAAAACCATCTACAGAATTCCTTGCTTTGTGCCTCGTGGAATATGAAAGTTGTCGTCCATTAGAAATATTTAAAGCATGAAAGGATCATCGCTGCAGATGTTTATCGCCAAGAGTCTAATTGGGTAAACGAAGTATTACGTTGAAAAGGTCCTACTTTAGTGAAAAGACAAAGAGTTTATTCTTCAGTATTAAAATGCAAGGGCACACAACTCTGCAAAACTAATCAAAAATAAGATCGTTAAGATGGGGGGGGGGTTCTACATCCTCCTTTATACTCATCAAATTTAACGCCTATAGATTTTCATTTGTTTCAATCACAAGAACGTTTCATGAACGACAGAACATTCAGAAAGAAAGAAAATTGAAAACAGTCTTTCAAACATTTGACTCGAAGAAAACTCCTAATTTCGATAAAATTGCCTGCCCGTTGCACTGCAGTAATTAAAAATGAATGTGATTATATTTTTGATAAATAAATTTAATTAAAATATGTTTTTATATCCATCCTTATAAAACGTAATTACTTTCAGAAAACTCTAAATATATTGATATAATAAAAGATAAAAATATATTTTTAGGTACTCCGATCCAGAGTAAAGCGATGCCTAGGTTTTAAAATGAACTTTTAAAAATGAAAACTCTTTCTTGAAGCTTTTATTTTTAAACTAATAGATCAAATTTAATATTTCCTATAAGCAAAATAATTTGCTGTATTTTAAGCTGATTTTTTTTTTATTATCAGTAAAAATGCTAAAGTTATTGTTGAAATCTGTTAACACAACGTTATTTATTAAAAAAAAAAAACTTAAAATATACTTTTCTGAAACTTTATTTGAGGAAGATGAGCTAATTTGAAGTTTAATTTGATTTGAAACAAATATTACCTACTTTTAGTCTAAAATATTGCAGAAAAGCTTTCTTTTTCACACGGAGGTGGGGGTGTTTTTATGAGGTGTTGACAACTTTCTTGATAGACTTCACTTATGTTTTTATAACGGGAATCCCCCTTTTTATATAATTTTTCAACTACACGATAATCTTAAAAAGTTAAGTAAATATTCTCAGCAATCTAATATTTATTTGAACTTTTGGTAATTTGGCTAACTTACGAAGACATTTGTTGAGGAAATGTTATCAATAAATTTTAACTTTACTATAGTTACCACTTTTATTTTCTGATAATGTCGCGTTTGGACAACTGTATCTGTCTATATTTCTGAGATGAGGTATTATGTACATTATTATTCGGAATATTGTCCTCATATTTATTACAACGTTTCGGCTGTTGTACGCTCCGGCCTTCTTCATGTGGTTGGAATGTTGAACTGAACCGTTTATTTCGCTCACTGGGGTAGACTGTTCTAGTTCCACGTGCCATGTTTAATGGATGTCAGTTATCAGTTATCTCTTGTTAATTTCCCTCTGGAAGTTCACCACTGCCTTAACCGGGTATTGAACTCACACTCTTTGGGTCATGCCAATGGATCTAACTAACGCCTTTATCCACGTTTCGGTTTATACGTACAAAATAAATTCAAATTTTTTTATAAAATATTGGAGTCGCTGGATTGTAGTAAGCTTTTTTTTTTATAATACCAAATACAGTTTTATTTTAATAACAATATCACTTGACCACTATGAATTAATATAGAATTTTAAAAGATTTAGAACTTTATGGATTATTACAATTAAAAAAAATAAAATGAAAACAATTCTTGTAAAAATTCATTATTCATCGAAAAAAAAGAAGATTTTCTTAAAATTTGACACATTTAATGTGTCTCTTCCTTACTTTCCATTTAGAACTGAACCTCTGTTGAATGATATACATATAACTCAGTTCTTGGTTTCTGCAATCATCTATAAACTGGATTTCTATAAAGCATGTAGACCATGCAATAGTCCTTCAGAAATGTGCTGAACTGGCTTTTGTTCTCTCAAAACTTTACAATAAATGCCTGAGAGCTTCCTGCTTTCCTGTTTGTTAGAAATCGTCTGTTGCAGTTACAGGCTTCAAGAACTCAGACGAACTAACTATCGGCCCAATAGCCTTCTACCTCTTTCGGCAAAGTACTAGCAGTCTTAATCAACTCTGAACTGGTTTTAACCTCACATCACAGGGTCTTGTTTCTGATAAGCAATATGGCTTTCGCTTCTCTAGGTTAACTGCTGATGTATTAACCATTATTGCTGAAAAGGTCTATCAAGATATAGATAAGAATAGTAAAGTTTGGACTGTTGCTTAGGACATCTCGAATGCATTTGACAGGGTTTGGCATACTAGTCTTTTGTACAAGTTGAAAGGTTATGGTATTTCTCGATAAATTTTTTAACGGATTCAGTCTTTCTTATAAAATCGCGAAATGAAAGTTATTTTGAACGGCCACTCTTCTAGATCCTTTATTAATGGAGGCATCTCGCAAGGTTCTGTACTTGGATCTACTTTGTTTCTAATTTTCATCAAATAGCTTCAATATTGACTTCAGCTCTCAGCTCGGTATCAATGTTGGTGACCCAAAAATTTACTCCTGCCTTAATAGTAAGTTTGAGCGGTTCGATAAGGTCAAATTGACAGTTGATCTGAAAAGTGACCTAAAATCTGTTGTTAACTGGTACAAGGAATGGCTTGTTAAATTTAACTCCTCCAAAACTGCTTTCTATTAGTCATCTGAGATCCCTTTCCGCATTCCATCTGCATGGCGGATGCTAACCTCCGCATTCCATCTGTATGGCAGATGCTAACCTCCACATTCCATATGCATGGCGGATGCTAACCTCCATGAGAGTGACTAGTTGAGCCTTCTCGGGCTAACATTCACTTCTGAAATAAAATGGAAAGATTATATTGAATCAATTGCTAGGTCTACAGCTAGGAAAATTGGTTCACTGTGTCCCGCTAGACAATTTTTCTTGTCGGAATCTTTCTTACACATTTATAAGTCTACCGTTCGTCTATGCTTCGAACATTACTGACAAATATGATCTGTTGCTTCTGCTATATATTTAGAGATTCTTGATAAAATCCAAAGACGAATCTGCAATGTTATTGGTCCTGACCTAGCAACTCAACTTCAGTCACTTTCTTGCCGCCGTAATGTAACTTCCCTGTGCCTTTTCTATGAATACTTTCATGGTAATTGTTCTGATGAGCTTTCTTCTATGGTACCCAGACTTTATGAATTTAAGCGCAGTACTAGATTGGCAGCTAGGTCTCATCGGTTTACTGTTAAATTGGCTAGATGCAGCCGTAGGTTCATTGCTAACAGTTTCTTTTCCCAAGACTCGCACTTGTGGAAATCTCTTTCGGTTTCTTGCTTTCCAACCAAATTTAATCTTCAAAAATGTAATCTTACTCGTTATTTTTATCTTCTTGATTCCACTTCTTTTAATGTTCTTGCTCCTTAACAATATTTTATCTATCTTATTCTTTCACACTCAGTAACCCCTTATTTTCTGTAACTGGGGGTGCAGTTTGACAAAAAAAAAATAATGATTTAAATTCTCTGAGGACTAATACAAACATTATACACTACAAAAGAATTTCTCGAAATTTCAGAAAATTAAATGTAGGGATTTAACAGATGTAAAAAAAAATTACCAAGATTTTTTAAAAATAAAATATTTCAAAAATAATTTCATTCATTTGTGAATAAGTCCAAAAAGACACTCAAATTTTCCATATTATTTTATATATACAGGGTAACCCAAAAAAACGGGAATTTTTGAAATGCGTATTGCCAGACATGAGCAAGTGGCAACACTGCAAGACAGTGACCTTGAGCAAGTAAACATTTCGCCATTTAGAATTCAAGATGAAATTCATAGTATCCCAGCTGAGATGTTGCAGCAGTCAATGAACAATCTCAACAGCAGATTTCAAGAATGCATTCGTATAGGAGGACACCATCTGCACGACGTAATTTAAAAAAAATGAAAATTCCATCATTGTTTCTTAAATGGCATATTTTAAGGTTTCAATTACTATGAATAAAATATTTTTCTTCCATAACTCTTGGTTTTATTGGATTGTTAAAAAGTTCCCGTTTTTTGGGTCACCCTGTAGTACCTAGTTGACATGTAGGCTAAATTATTTTAGCGATTCTTTGAAGGTATCTAATCATAAGCATTAAGGCACAAGGGAGAATAAAGCAACATTTCTACTAACTTTTATATGGTCATTTATATGCTGTATATCTTCAAGACATAGGCGATCATGGCCCCCCACAACTTCATATCATTTGCAGCTCAGTATGGACTTTAAAAAAAAAAAATTTAATCCGACATGTTTTATTACTTCAAACTTTTTATATTTTTTTTAAGCGTAATCGAGAAAACTTAAAGAAATGTGCTCCCCGGCAGGATCGGAATCTTCGATATTTTCTCGGGTGTCTCTACGCCACGGGTATCCGCTAAAAATAACGTTAGATTCAAGTAATCGTACAGGAGAACTTTTTGGGGCTTTTTTTTGGGGGGTTGGATTTTTAAATAAAATCGATTTTGTTTGCATTTTATCTTATTCTTAGTGAGAGTTGTTATTTCTTCCTCCATCCATACATGATACTGAATTAGTTAAAAGAAGACAATCATTATTAAAATATATTATTTCGAGTTTTGTAAAATAGATAAGTTTCACCTTCGCCGTTACCTTGTCTCTCCGATTCCCTTCCCATCTCTCTCTTTCCTTTTTTTCTTTCTGAACTCCTCCCCATTATCACCACACAGAAACTTACAGATATACTCAATGATGATTACATGGAGAATGATATCAGTGAATTGCGCTTAAAATACGATAGACAGATGTAAACACGTGAATTTACGTCGACGCACGTGTTCATGGTAATGAAAGTAAAATATGAAGAATGTGTTAGTGGTAAAATATGTCTGTGGACCCACATATGCGTAAGAACATGAATAATAATGCTTATCAACATTGGCTTTTTCCTACCTATAATTTATACAAATTAAACTAAGTACAACTAAGTATTATTAATTAATTTTAAAGGATGGAAAAATTTTGCAGGTTTTTGGTGGCATTCTTGGACTTGGGTCTTTAATTTTCGTTCAAATCCGTGAAGTGATTTCGCTCATGCTAATATATATATATATATATATATATATATATATATATATATATATATATATATATATATATATATATATATATATATGTGTGTGTGTGTGTAAAAAAATAAAAATACATGATATGAAATTCAAAATTTTTTATACATAATGTTGAATGTGATAAAAATTATTCAACTTTTTAACAAAAAAAAAAGAAGAAAAAAAAAAGATCTCAAGCTGATTGTTAAAAAAAAATTGTCGCAAAATATTGATTTATTTAAGATGGAATGATCTATTATGACATGTCTCTAATTTGTATAGATACATTGTATTTATTTTCAATTTTTCTAGTTGAATTGTTCACCGATATTGCATATGAACCATTTATTGTACATAATTAGGTTACTACAATAAAATTTGTATATTATATGAATACTCTCTTATGAAAATTGAGATGTAGACTGTTGCTGTGTGTTTGTGTGTGTGTGTGTGTGGGGGGGGCGTCTCATAGATTCGGATGTGGGCATGAGACCCTTTACACTAGTCCTGGGTACATGAACACGTGCGTACTTCTGCGTTTACTTTATTTCTACTCAGATATGTGCGTGCGCGCGAATATACACAGACACACGCGTACATACGTACATAAACACACGCGTGCGGGGGCATATTTATGAAAATGTGTGTGCATCATGAAATTATCCTCATTCCCGCTATATCTAGGGGAACGGGTCTGGTGCCCCCCCCCCCCTCCAAACCAAAGTCGATTGTTGGTACGAAGCTTCTCGGCCTCTTGACTTGTCAGTTGTTAAATGAAAAAAAAAAGATAGAGCGAGAAAGGGCAAAAAAAAAAAAAAAATAAAATAAAATAAAAAAATAATGAATTGAAAATGAAAAAGGAGAAAAAAAAAACTTTTTTTGGAGGAGAGGATATGTGTGAGTGAGTGAGGAAGAGAGAAAGAGAGAAAGAGAGAAAGAGAAAGAGAAAGTGTGTGTGTGTGTCTGTTGGTCCTTGCTTATTTCACTGCTTCAGACCTATACGCGTTTTTTTTAACCTTACCCAACTCTACCAGAAAACTGTTTTTAACGTCTTCCTTTCTTTTCCCCTCACGTTGCCAGTTGCTCTCGACAGAGCATGATGCGTCCGAAAGAACGATAGCAAGATGGAATACATAGTTATAAATCAACTAAAACTGGTACTTCCTCTCGGCTTCATTCTGTGAGTTTTTTCTTATATTACTTTTCTTCGCCTTTTTAAATATTCTACCATTTTGCTCTTTATTTTAACACTGATTTAAATGCCGGCTGACGCTACTTGTTTTTGGAGAAAATAGCATTTCATACTCCGTAGAATTTTTTTTTTTTTTTTTTACAATAAATTGTAATATTTACGTTTCTTTATGATGTAGATGCACCTAAAAGTTATTTATTTATGTAGATAATAACTACCACGTTTTAGTCATATATATTTATTATTTTGTTAGTACAAGATTAACTATTCAGACAAGGACGACAAGGTTGAAGATTGCCGATAATACAGGAGCGGTAGTAAATCTGTAAAAAAAAAATCTATCTATATATCGCCCTGTTTGCTATCAATCTATCGCTCTACATTTACGATTTTCCATGGTGTATTTTAGTATTTTATATTGCAATAAAAAGAAACAACACTATTAGAAAGTAAAACAAACTGCAAAAATAAAAGTGAAAATGAAGTTTGGCAATTTAATTTACGTAGTATTAATAATACCGATTTACAGATTTTATGCATGCGAATGTCATTAGCACACACACACACACACACATAAATAAAGTACGTGAATCTAAGCATTTCTCTAAAGCTAGGCGCTTGGGCATGTACTGGTATCTATCTATCTATCTATCTATCTGTGACTAAAAGTGTATGAGGTCATTATTATTATATGTTGGTTTTTGATAAAGCTTTTAAGTAGAATGTCTGTGTGTGCTTACTAGCATGATGCCAAGATAAGTTGTAGTTTTGTTCTGTTTCGTAGGTGAACTTGATGGTGTGTTAGACTAAAAGCAAGATGGAATACACAATCTATTTCACCTACGAAACAGAACGAAACTACAATTTATCTTGATATTATTCTAATACGCACACGCAAAGACATTCTACTGAACGTTTATCGAAAACATATATATATATATATATATATATATATATATATAAGAGAGGCACGGTGGATAGTGGCTCGGATTGAGGAATTGGAGAGCCGAGTTCAAATTCCAGTCGAATCCATTACAGATACATTAATCTTTTTCTTCTCCCTCCACTTCTATAGCCTTGTATGGCGTCTGGTCTAGGAGAAGAACAACTCTGAATTCAAAACCCATGTCGAAAATCCTTCACCACTATAATCAAATCATATGTGCTGGTGTCTGGCTGTCGGTTCCTAGGAACTGAGGTGCTTGACCCTCATACATCGAATACGAATATAAGAGAGAGCGAGAGAGAGAGAGAGAGGAACGGATTTCTTGGAGAGCTTGTTTTCCACTTTCCGTTTGTGGAAATCTATTCGGGATTCTCTTGCTTTCCACTTTCTTGAAGGGCTGGTATTGCTGATGGCGTCAAGATCTTCCACGAGGCATCACAAAAATATGCAGAACTGAAGAGAGGGGTTCGGAAGGGCCATGTGCCCAATACAATCGGATATGTCCGTCCAGGGCAGGTCTGCTCATTCATCAGATATAATAACCAACAGTCTATGACGATTTCGTCATGGCATGCTAGAGTGTGCGGCCAAGCCATGCCTAACAAGGCATATAGAAAGACAAGAGATAATGTTCAAAGTTCCACCACCCTGAAATGATACGTAACAAGAAATGCAGATCGATGGCTGGCTTTATGAGCCATTGTCGTTCACAAAACAAATGAATGCAGTGTTGTGGGGGGGAGTTTAACTCGCCGTGTGAGTCGACAAGCACTATATATATATATATATATATATATATATAAATTCCCAAGAGGATAGAATCCAGGTAGAACTCAATGTCCAGGACAGAGTAAGAATATAATATAAAAGGGTCAAACACTAATATTCCATGGTTATAATTTATTACATTGGAATCGTAATTACGATCCAAATCGTCAGACCTACAAATTCAAAAAGCTTTTTGAATTTGTAGGTCTGATGAATTGGATCGTGATTACGATTCCAGTGTAATAAAGTATGTAATAATATGTAATAAATTATGTAATAAATAATAACCATGGAATATTAGTGTTTGACCCTTTTATATATATATATATATATATATATATATATATATATATATATATATATATATATATGAAAGTTATGATAAAATATATTTATCAAAATAATAATTGACAAATAAATGACAAAATGTAAAAAAAAAAAAAGATTTATTTAATGACCCGTTTCTTTCCGAGAATGAACTTTTTCAGTTTATGTTATTTTGGGTTTCATGCTTAAGTGCAATCTTGAGGCCATAACATATTTCCCATTGGTGCAAAATGCTGTTGACACAGCTTAAACAGTCAGAATTTCGAATGCTTGCTTCCAAGCCAGGTAGACTCTTCCTGTTTGAAAGATTAGAGCCTTACAACCTTTCTTTTCTTTCTGTCTTCACATAAACACGCACACATATATATTTATATAGAAACTTTCACAGGAAATTAGGCATATAGTCCGAAATATCGAACACATCAATAAAAATCATTAACAAAGAACTTTCATAGTATTTTGTATAAATTTGTATAAATATCGAAAGAAGAATCTGCAATATTATTGGTCTTTAACTGGCATCACGGTTTCAGTCACTTTCCTACCGCCGTAACGGAGCTTGTCTATGCCTTTTCTATAAATATTTTCATCTAATTATTCTAATCGTTGATACCTAGACTGTATGAATTTAAGTGCAGGAGGCACGGTGGAGTAATGGATAGCGGCTCAGATTGAAGAATCGGAGAGACGAGTTCGAATTCCAGTTGAATCCATTACATTCACTTACGTGCTAATACCCTTGGAAAATGTATGAATCCTGGGGAGAAGAAGAGGATTTCTTTGGATGGCAACTGGCCTACCGCAGAAAGAAATGGCAACCTACTGCGGGAAAAAGTCTGCCTCGTTTGTCATGTATCGAAAGATACATGATCACCTAAGCGTGTACCAAGGTATCATTATCTTAAAGTTAAAATGTCTAGATGTAACCGTAATTATCTTACAGCTGAAATGTCTAGATGTAACCGTAAGTTCTATGCTAACACTTCCTTCTCTCGTACTTTTCGTTTGTGGAAATCTCTTCTGGATTCTCTTGCTTTCCACTCAGCTTTTATCCCCTATGCAATGTCAATAGTTATCTGCTGTCTTCTTAATTCTTGTTTTTTTTTTTTTATTGTTCTCTCTCCTTAATAGTGTTTTTCCATCATATTATTTAACACTTTATAACCGCTTCCTTCTTAGTGGCTTTATTGCCTTACTTCGGGTGAAATGATTAAAAATATATACATATACATGCGTTTTTGTAGGATGTATATCATCCAAAACAAAACTGGAGATGATGAGACACAATGGAAAAGCTTATAGACGACGCTTTTCACCGAGCGTGAGGTGTGTTGGCTTCGGCTTCTTTAAACTGGAATGTTCCTTGCACACAATTTTATTATTTTTTCGACCTGAAGAAGCCGAAGTCAACACACGTCACGTTCGGCGAAACACATCGTCTAAGTTTTCCCACTTTGTCTCATATATATATATATATATATATACATACAATACCAACTATGCTATTTCTTACTACATGTATAACTATCTACATCTAGGAAAATAATGTTACAGATATTTTTATAATCTGTAATTGTTTTACGTACGTATGATATATATATATATATATATATATATATATATATATATATATAATGTTCACCTATATTGTATATCATCCATTATTGTACATAATTAGGTTACAATATAATTTGTATTCTGTATGAATACTACCATATGAAAATTGTGATGAAGTAGAGTGGTGGGGTCGTAGCACAGATTCGAGGCGGGAGGCCTGAGATCTTTGCTGTGGCCTTTTATATATATATATATATATATATATATATATATATATATATATATATATATATATGAATTAGGAGCAACTATAGATTAGAATCTGACAGAATGATATCAAGAGATAGATGGGAGAAAAGAATTTGTTAGCATAGAACTTACTGTTATATCTGCACAACTCGAGTGTAAATTGATTCGACCTCGACACCAGTCTAGAACTGCGCTTAAATTCATAGTCTAGATACCATAGCGAAGAGCTCTTCCAAACAATTACCATGAAAGTATTGAAAGAAAAGGCACACGTAGGCAACTTTACGGCGGTGGGAAAGTGATTGAAACCGAGACGCCACGCCAGGACCAATAATTGCTGATTCTTCTTTGAATTTTATCAAGGATCTCTAAATATATAACAAGAACACCGGACCCTAAATGGCAGCAATATTCTAAGCATGGACGAATGGTAGACTTATAGATATTTAAGATAGATTTTAGAGAGAAAAAACTATGTAGCACGACACAGTGAACGAACTTTCTTAGTAGATGACCTAGTAATGGGTTCAATATAGTCTTTCCACTTCATGCGTGTGTGAATATATGTCTCTGATAGTGTGTGTGTGTGTGCGCGCGCAAATGCATCCAAATATTTTACTTATAGTTTTTGGATGCCATTTTCCTTCAGGGCGTCATTGTTTGTTATTTTTATCATGTGAGAATCGCCATGAATTTTGGGGAAAGATAGTGAGGTCGTTGCCGTTTCCACAGTTTGAAATTCAGAGTTTTTCTTCTCTTAGACTGGTTACTACACATGTCTTGAAAGCCAAACCTACCTTTGCGTCTCAAAACACTTCGTTCAGACGGTTTTAACCACAAATTTAACAACGTAGATAGAATTAATAACCCCATAAATCAAGCCCTACCCACATTTCTCACCCACACAAGACAGACATGCTTGCTGAGGTGTTGAAGTCTCACACATGCACACACTCACACAAATATATGAACATACACACATCCCAGACACTCGTATTTTGATGTTATTATGATTTTAGTTTTAGCGGTAATTTAAAAACAATAAATATTTATCATTAGTACCAATAATGGAAAATTAAGTTAAAAATTTAAAAGAATCGTTTTTGGAATCGGAAAATAGGCACAAATTTTTCCGATTCCGATACCGTTTCCGATACCCCAAAACGTTCCGATTTTTCTGATTCTCGATTCCGATTCCGATTAATCGTCCCAACACTAGTAGATACATTCAAAAGTATATCGCTCACTCAATGGAAAATTGTATCTCAGCGAACTGATACACAGGCAAGACTGAAATTGTTGCACTTTTGGCTTCGTATTTCGCTTTGTTGTTATTAATGATGCAGAGTTAAAACACCAATGTTACAACAATGTCTCTTGTTAATAACCAAGATTGTAGCAAGTGAAACACATGAAAGCTGAAAACATTGCTATTTTTCCTACTCACAAATTTCCCGACAATTTATTAGAAAATTTCTGACGCGGGGACAAAACTGGGAAATCGTATTCAAGAAAAATAAATAAAAAATCCATCACATCTTTTCATATATGGCAATTTCTGTCTGTTTGCCTGAATCAAGTTGCCACCTAAGGCCGTAAACCAATACTGATGAAACTTTGCATACATGTTAAACTAATATCCAGTTTGTTACTAGGCTAATTGTTTTGTTTTTTTTTTTACAAAAAAATCTATATAATGGGACAAATAGGGCCCCTAGATCGCAGCTTGCCGGGTCTTACGCGAAACGCTGTTTACTATGTTTAAGCGAGGGAGATAATTGGTCTTGGAAACTTTAGAAATTAAGATACACTTGTTTCGAAATAACTCTTATCAAGCTTAAAATTCCAGACAGATATACATCTCCGATTTAGGGGACAACATCTGAATGAATTGCATGTTCTAAATAAATCTTTATTTAACATATTAATTCAGCATAATCTTTCTTTGAATACGATCGCCGTGGTGCCTTTACAGTGCAAAAAAATTATTGGTTTTAAATTTCGCCATGTGTATTATTAAATTCGCCGGGTTCGAAATCATTAAATACAAAGAAATTGGCTGGATCCATTCGATCATTTAAACGTAAAATAACATTTAAATTATTTATTTAGATTATTTGCGAATAGAAACTTTACCTAAGCTCATATTTCAAACTAACCTTAAAAAGCATGCTGTAGTTGTTGTTTGTGAAATAACAACTTGTTTGAAGGACACTTTCATGCTATATACCATCTGTATAGAACAATATAGCTGTGGAAATAGACATCCTTCTTAAAAAATCCAAACGTCCTTTATCGGCATGAGTCACGTACCCTTCCCGGTTAAGTTTTACTTTTAATTACGGCGGTTTAATTAGATGATGTTAATTCGAATCGCAACGAAAAACGAAACTGAAATAAAATTTTTTAATAAAGAATTATTTTTTAAACCTTTCGCTCCATTCAACATTGAAATCTATATTTATAATCTATCAGTTGGGCAGATATATTTCCTCTAACAAGGCAATGTGGCGCATCCTGAGCTTCGAAATCCACGAGCGGCATCCAACATTGGTGAATCTAGCTGTTCATTTTGAAAATGGCCAGTGTGTATATTTCACAGAATATACTGGTCGAAGCCTAGTTGAGAATACACCAGAAACCACTTTGACAGCTTTTTTCAAATTATTCTAAAGTTATCTGTTTGCCTGAACACTGCTTTATGTTGAAGTTCCTGTCTACTACACCAGGGCATACAATAGATGGAGCAGGAGCAAGCAAGTAACAAAAGTTGAGGGCTGGAAAGAAAATACTGTCTTCAGAAGCGGCACCATCGGGCGAGTGTACACTGTGCATCCCAATCAGCAGGATTGCTTCTTTCTGGGTCTGTTGCTGCGCACTGTCAGGGGTCGTACATCAGTCACAGACCTGCGAGGATATAATGGAGTAGTCTGTACGACATACAGAGAAGCCTGTGACAAACATGGACTACTAGAGGACGATGCCCACTAGGATCAGACACTGGAGGAGGCAGCAGTCAGCATAGCACCAAGTCAACTGCGCCAGCTATTTTCCATCATGTTGATGACATGTGGCTTGTGTGAACCTCTAAAGCTTTGGGCGACCCACAAATCTAGCATGGCAGAGGCCATCCTACGAAGGATTCAAAGGCAAACCTCAGCGGAAATTGTCACGTTCAATGATGCCATTTCCAATGAGGCATTAGTTGACCTGGATACTCAAGTGCAAGCTATGCGAGGCAAAAGAATTAATTGCTACATTTGGCCTACCTGAATCTAAGCAGGCAGCAAACAATCTCGCAATTATATACATGCTATAATACCGAGGAAATGACGGTGTATATAGTTGATAACGAACATAAACTAATGGAGTGTCAACTGAGTGTTTATAATATGATTATTTCGAGCATTGAAGGTGAAAGAGGAGATCTATTCTTCCCTGATACCCCAGGTGGAACCGGCAAATTGTAAAATTATTTTTTAACACTAGCCTTCCTAAGGGGTATATTCTCTGTGAACCCACAAAAACCCTTTTTATGGTTACTTATTTTGAATTGCTTCTTTCGGATAACCGATTTGCCTGTTATTACATAAGTCGCTTTACGATTTTGATATTTATAACTTATTGGTATTTCCTCCAAAAATCCTAGGGGCAGCGGTTGGATATTCTCTGTGAACGCATAAAAGCCCTTTTCAATGATACTTACTTTGAATTGTTACTTTCGAAAGTATAGGAGAACGGGAACTGGGGATACGTCAGCTTTATATATATATATATATATATATATATATATATATATATATATATATATTATATCGTCATCCACAGACTGAGTATTTTGCTGTTTCACAGCTCATATGTGTGGCTAGATCCGATTTAAAAAAAAATCTTAAATTTTAAATATTTAAAAGTTATTTTTTCTTTATATAAACAATTTATTTATGGTTATTATTTTTCTTATATTTTTAGCTAGCATAGATTTTGGAATTTTTTCTAGAAAAGGAATAAACATATTTTTTGTTCCTTGGTTTATAACTATTTATTATTTTCTATTTTAATTTTAAAATTGTTCAATTTGGTGATTCATTTTTAGCCTAACTCAGGATGTTCATACTTTAAAATATAGATTAAGGTTATATTAACTGTCTCTATTTAAACCAGACACTTCCCCCTCCCCTCCCATAATACTGGGGATTGGATTAACTTAATGTCTACATTTTCATCAGCTGCCTTCCTTTTCTTCTTTCTCTCTTTTTCCTTTTCCTTTTTACCTTTTTCCACTTCTTTTTTTTATTTTTTAAATGTTTAAATTTTAAGTTCCTATTTTATTCCTTCTGAGTTGACAATGCCAACATAGGTCTTGTTGTTTGAAATAACTATTTGAATGTGGTAAATTTGGATTTCTATTCTATGTAATTGTTGTGGAGAATTTTCGCGGTGGAGGCTTGTAGTTGTACTAAATTGGTCCTAAATAGTCCGACATACAAAACGTTAGGAACTTGATATAATAGGTATTACGCAGAGTAATCTTATTGTGGTCGCTGACTACTTTCGTATTCGACTAACTGTAGACTACTGTCGTCCGACATCGACTAGTATTTAGTCACCCATCCACGAGGGTATCATGTGGCACAAGGCCGGTTTAACGTGGGATTTCCGAGCCCGTGGGCTCGGCCAAAAATATGCCCATTTAACCCGTATAAACGGGTTCATGGCCGGTTTACCTCCCCGAAAGAGAATCCGCCCTTCGGCGTAGCCTCTTTCGGGTTCCTCCCCGCCTGAAAGCAGCGAGTTCAACCGTTCAGCCGGTCGTCCGACATCGACTAGTATTTAGTCACCCCCCCCACGAGGGTATCATGTGGCACAAGGCCGGTTTAATGTGGGATCTCCGAGCCCGTGGGCTCGGCCAAAAATATGCCCATTGAACCTGTATAAACGGGTTCAGGGTCAGGTTTACCTCCCCGAAAGAGAATCCGCCCTTCGGCGTAGCCTCTTTCGAGTTCCTCCCCGCCCGAAGACAGAGAGTTCAACCGTTCAGTCGGTCGTCCGACATCGACTAGTATTTAGTCACCCCACCACGAGGGTATCATGTGGCACAAGGCCGGTTTAACGTGGAATCTCCGAGCCCGTGGGCTCGGCCAAAAATATAACCTTTGAACCCGTATAAACCGGTTCAGGGTCGGTTTACCTCCCCGAACGAGACTCTGCCCTTCGGCGTAGCCTCGTCTGGGTTCCTCCCCGCCCGAAGGCAGAGAGTTCAACCGTTCAGCCGGTCGTCCGACATCGACTGACCTTCTTTTCTCTTACTACTCCTACTTATATTAGGTGGGAGAGTCTATTAACTATAGAATAGGTTTGTTTCACCATAACAGTAATATATATATATATATATATATATATATATATATATATATATAGCAAAATTATAAAATTGTTAGATTAACCTCTGAACCAACTGTTGTCGCTTAGTAATGATTAAAGATATCTTACTAGAATTCTCCGAGATTTTTATAACACCATTGAATTTATTTTGACCAATAAGAATGTCTAATTACTCTCCAAGCTTAACAGAAGAATCGTGATGAAATCGATCATAAAGGAAAATGGCATGCTCATCATTAATTAATCATACCAAAGATCAGAAGATCACGAAGGATTGAAATAAAGTTTAGATATGTATATATTATTCTAAGATCATTTTCCAACTTATTCAAGATGATCTTCGCCTTCTCTAACCTTTCTGTTCTGGTGCAACAAGGTGCTTCACAAGTTTCACGTACGATTTCATTTTCAAGTTTTTTTTCACTGGTTTTTGGACTGTCATATCTGAAAACGTCTAATGGATTACGTTGGATCTTTTCTAATTGATTTCTTTAGCTCTAAATTGAAATGATGTTCCCTCTTCCTGTTGTGAACTCCTGATCCAGTTCTCCTCTTTAATGTTCCCTCTTTTTTAAAAACTTATTCACCATTCTCTTGATGGTTCTTGAATGGACTTTGAAGATTGAAGCCAGAGTATGAATACTCGTAACATTACTGAAGGCTTGAATGTTTTTTTTCCTCTCACCATTGCTTATTTGGGAAGACAGTGGTGCTGACACAAAACGATTATAACCTGTTCTATTTCTAGCTGAATAACTCAAAGGGTTTTTCATTGATTCTTACGGTAAGTGGTGTCAAGATGACTAAACGTCTTATGTAAAAACATGTAAAAAGAAATTCAATTAGTTTAGTGTTGTTTTTAGATATTAAATATTTTTGTGGAATGGACAATTATGCTGTTACACAATTTGTACAATTTTGCTAGTACAACCGGTATATATATATATATATATATATATATATATATATATATATTAGGTTGGTGCAAAAATAATGACGTAATAATGTCGTTTTTTGACGTTAAAAAATACGTCAATAAACGACATTATTACGTCATTATTTTTGCACCAACCTAATATATATAATCTAAAACAAAATAATCTGATTTAAAATTCTACAATACCAAACGACTCTAATAGAGATATAGATAAAGCAAATAACCACTCAGGCGGACAGAGACTCTCTAAGTATGAACATTGGGAGGTGATAAGCTAAGGTAATTAATTTGCTTAATCATTCCCACTTATCCGAAGGCATTTTCTCACACAGTTTTGTCTTTCTTTCGTTTTAACCTGAGGATGCAAAAAAGAGCTTACGATCTTCGGCGAAACGCATCGTTAATAAAATTTTCCACTTTGTCTCATCATCTTCAATATTATATATAAAATTAAAGTACATTTTATTTCTTTGAAATGCTTTTTTTTTTTTTTTTTTTACTCGAATAATATTAATATCCCCATAATTTTATCATAAACCTAATTCTGATTCAATTTAAAGACTTCGAAATTAATTTTTACATTTTATTTGTTAATAATATCGTGAGATAAATGTTTCTATTAGAACTGAAGTTGTTGCAAGGAGGAAAAAAGTACTTTGTCATTGTCAGAAAGCCAGACGAAATCGTGCAGTAAGATTAAATGGTCTCTCAGGACAATGTCTTCTGCTGTTGTATGCTTGAAAGGTGATGTTTGTAATGCCACAAACATCTACAATACAACTGATGACAATTTAGATCCACCCAAATCTACATGACCAAAAATATTCAGTATGCAATTGGATAGGTGTCGCCTCCTACTCGGCCGGCCGGTCGTCCGAATGTCCAACTCCTGCGGCTGATGAATGAGATGATCGCTTCAATCCAAACCTTGCCTTATTCCACGTTGTGTTAAGTTTTGATCATAAGACTGGCAAAGATGAAATCATCGTCAGGAATCGTCGTATTAGGTTGGTCCAAGCAGAATGAAAATGCAAGTAAAAAAAATAACTTGAATAAAATTAAATGCTTTTATATACGTTCTTTTGTACAGTGCTTGGTTAGTCTTGATGTTAGAATTTATCAATATCTTATGCAGACAATTATCGACCTAACCAGCTTCTTAGGTTGAACGTGACACTTCGGCTCGTTTGGTTAAGTCTGGTTATGTCGGAGGTTCTCTTCAGGCAGGCAGTCACGTGATATCAGGCAACGCGGTCGTCTCTCGTTTCAGCGTCTGCAACAACTGATCTCGGCCGCTTCGATTCCATGCATTTATTGACATTCACCTAATACCGGCATGGGATACGACTCGGTGATTACCCTATCTTTCATCAAGAGCCCTTTTGTTGTCTGGCTCTTGAAAATTAATTACATTTCCAAATCGGGAGATCCCCTTTTCCTATGGGTAGTGGTCACAGGTATAGATCCGTCCCGATAATTTCTTCCTTCTCTTATTGGCACCTCACGCCAATACTACCCAATGGACGTAGGCAATTTCTCCACCTTTCTCGGTATTTCACCTGCGCCTGCTACTTTGGCTACCCTTAGACCAATCTGGCTCTCAACTGCTTGGCGTGGCTTAACTTATGGTCATTAATTAAAAAAATTATCATTTCAAATTTTGCTTACGCAAAATGTTCCCATCGCCTTGTATAAAATCAGATATTTACTAGATGGTTCTCTGGTCAGCCATTCCCCCAACCCTGTCAGGGTCATTGCACTCCATTCACAAGAAAACACTATTCCCACAAATTACACAAGTTACAGATCAAATTTTATCTGTCTTATTTATTTGTGTTTTCGTAACCAGTACTTCGGAGCTAGGCCATTAATCAGTTGTCAGCTTAAAGATCACCACATGGCTTCTTGTGTTTAATATCTCCTTTCCTTAAGTAATTCTTCTGGTTTTAGAGAATTAAGCTTTTTTTTTTTTAAAGAGAACTCTTGATTCTTTATCGCTGTCTGTCTATCGTTCTATTCATTAAACCTTTCTTTCCATTTACCAGAGTCAAATAGTGTCACATTTCTCCCTTACCGTTCCTGACATTTACTTGTACATGACAGTCACAATATCATCAAATCTATTAATAACACTATTCATCTTGCATCGTTTTTTTTTTTACTAATTCATGCAGTAGAAAATAAAGTATTTCCCCCCTTTTTTATGTAATGTTTTCATGCAATTTCTTTAGTGAGTATTTCTTTTTCATCTGTTTCCATGCAAATGTCTCCGTTTTTTTTTTGTTTTTGAGATTTGTGAAAAGTCTTCCTTCTGTTATTTAGATGCAATGGTTTCATAAAAAGTCTTCCCCTTTTCTTTTTCATACAACATTTTCATAAAATGTCTTTCCCCTTCTTTTTAATGCAATTTCTTTAATAAGTCCTTCTATTTTTTTTTTTTTTTTTATATGGCTTGTTTTTGTTAGTCACCATTCTTCTCTCCACAATAGGAGGTTTTGATTTTTCCTTAAAAGGCGTCGGCTCTACTAATCTAGTTTCTTTTTCGTCTTGGTTCGATCTGTTTGGGTAAAGATCACTGCACAGCATTCCCTTCCCGAATCGTTACATACTCGCCAAAACGCTATTAATTGATTTCTTCCTATGCTTTTTAAATGTCCATATCGCTGCTACTATCGCAGCAATAATTATCAAGATACCTATCAATGCCGACCAGTTTATTATGATCCTTTTATTATCCCCCACAAACCATACTTTCTTTTCCAAAAACATTTAATTTTTCTTCTAAATGATTCAAACTAATACTTTCTATTGGCTTTAATAATTTTGCCATCTTTTCTAGGGTAACTTCATGGAACCTGTCCACCACCGGTTCCCATAATTATGTGTAATTACCTAAACTTTTGTCAGTTATCTCCATAATTGAATCTTTTTCTTCATATTTCTCTTCGGTCGGGCAATATGGGGTAGGGAAATGGATATTCCAAATGCCGAACACCCCAGGGGTAGTTTTATTAAGGGTAATGGAGGTTCCACTGCCAGCGTTCCAGTAGATTCTCCTCCACATATCCTGGACAGATCAATCGGATTCTGTGCAGTCATTGCCGAAACTCCATCAGATATACTGATAGCTTGTGGTAAGGCTGTGTTTGTCAATACCTCTACTCGGAAATTTTTCTTAATTCCCTCTTTATTGTCTTTGAATAGTTTAAGTCGTACAACCAGTGATTACCCGTCACATATATAGGACTTAGTGAGGTACACATTCCCAAAGCATTAACCCTACACTTCCTTGCCTCTCCTGTCGTCGGCGTCATAAATTTTGTCCTAGCTGAAATCAAATCTACATACTCGGTCTCAGTTTGGTATCTCGCAACCGCCTCTAAGCCCTGATCTACACGGGGGTAGGGAATAGGTAAATTTATGATTTGATATATTTCAAAAATACTTTTTCTGTCCAACAGCGGAATGGACATCAACACCACAACTTCTTATCCTCTAACATTGTAGTATTTCCATAATTTCTCGGTGGGGTCCACCGGCAACCGCAAATTATGGGGTCACTCAGCCTGTGTCTTTAATAACAATTCTTTCAAGTGACCAGGGGGCACTATGCTTGGGGACAGGTGTCCTAATGACAACATATCCAGTTGAGCTCTCACACGCTCGAACATAATCATCAGGAACCGACTAGTCCGTCGCATCTTAATGGTCATTAACTGGAAATACTGTTGTATAAACCTACCCAATTCTTGTAACTTAGTTGTCACACCCTCTGAACTATTAGCTACCTTCTGTCTTAGTTTTCGTAGGTTATTTATTAACCAACTGATATTTGCCATGTTCTTTGCCATTTCTAACCTTGTCATATTCAGTACCGATACGCTTTCTCTTGCTACCTGGGCTAGGATTATTTGATCCTTTTCCACTTCCCTTAGTTTTCGCCTTATAACCTTGACATCATCTTCAGTCACTGTTCCAAACAGGACACTCGGCGCTTTTCCAACAATAGGGACTACTACTCTCTTCTTGTTTGTAGTAGTTCAGTTCCTTTCAGGTAATTCCTAATATCTTTCCACTGGGCTTCCATTATAACTGTCTCCAATTCCAGGGAATACAACAGTCTAAGACAGCTCCCTTCTCTGGGACATTTTTGTGCTAACTTCACCTTGGCTATACCCAACTTTCTTATCTCACTTTCCATTTTGTTCAACAGTAACTCGTATGGGTTCAAATCTATCACAAAGGTGATCAACCACTTTAGCCGTGTTATTATCACTTCGCTTGTTTTCTTGAAAATTGTATTTTTTTTTTGTGTTTCCAGGCATCTGTCATCATTATTATCATTGTCATCAGTAGTATCAGTCCTTTCATACCAGCCATTCCTGCAAGGGCAACAAGATTTCCTTGTTTTTACTCTTCTAACCACTCATTGTTTGTTTATTTTCATATTCAATTATTCTGGAGCACTCCCACTACTTCCTTCTTATAGTTTCCCAACTTTAACCTTTCATCTTTTAACCAACCTTTAGTAAGCTGATTAGATTTCGACAGGTGTGTGGTGCTTTCACCCCAAATATCGTGTCTCATCAATACCACTGCCGGACATACACGGGCCCATGTTAAGACCAACGACAGCACCAACAAGTAATTCCATCTGCCCTTTATCACGCGCTAACCACACCTCTATTCTCTCCAACCAATTTCTAGTATTATTCTACTAGATGGCTTATTTTAAGGAATCCGATACAATCGCACACCCATCCCATCCTCCTTACTTATAAGTTTCAATTAGCACAGTTAACTATCAATATGACAAATTGATATGGCGGACATTCTATTTATGAGACATGCACCTTCTGGACATGGGTGATTATGGTTGCAAACCTTCTGTTTTTTGTTGCTCGAAATGATTATTGCTTCTTCATTATTATAATTATTATTATTATTATTATTATTATTATTATTATTATTATTCTGGTGGTGGTGGTGGTGGTGTCTTGCTTCTAATGAGGCTATTGCGGACTCTTCCACTTATTATAAAGTAGTAGGAAAGTAAGTCTCGGGGGAACGGTAAATACAACAGAAGTGTGTTACATGACTTGGCAGTGTGTGTCGGTTGACCAGCGTTCAGTCTATATCACCGTTCCTCCAAGACTTACTTTCCTATTACTTTATAGTAAGTGGAAGAGTCCACAATAGCCTCATTAGAGGGAAGACACCACAACAATTATTCATTTATATAATCTAGTTAGGTAAGTGCCCCACCGCCTTCCTCAATCGATCTTGAGTGTCGAGCTTTTTATGTCCTCTTTCCTCATTATGTCTTTTCCTGATTTTGAATAGAAGTATTCTTTCTGCTGCTATTTTCTTCGTTGCTTACTCGCTCAGTGCATGGAATTTTCAGAGGCTGTGCCCACAATTAAAAATGGCTCGGAGGTCATATCTTCCCCGACGGATAAAGCGAATCTTTGCCTCTAACTCAACATTAGATGACAAAGACCATCCCATCCCATCGCCAAGTTCCCACGTCTTACTGAGCACAATCTTATATTACCAGCACGAGAAGTCTGTAGACTTATCAAAAGCCTTGACCCTAACAAAGCCACTGGTCCAGACAAAATTCCAGTTGTCCTTAAGAATATCAACCCGGAATTATCCACAATCCTAGCAAAGTTATTCAACTTCTGCTAAAGGAGAATTCCTTCCCAAGCCTGTGGAAAAGTATCAAGTGTATGCCGAGGCGTGTGATCTTCCTCCTCTCCCAGTACAGACTTATCAGTCTCCTCAGTATTATCAATACGGTTTTTGAGGTCATAATCGATGAGAAGGTCGTCGAGCACCTAGAAAAGAACAGACAAGCAGTATAGGTTTTGGTTGGCTTGATCCACTGCCGACTTCCTAATTATCATCACTAACAGAAACGGTGAGGTTCTTGACGAGAAACACACCTCGAAGACCAAAGCGTGAGATATATCAAAGGACTTCGACAAGGTGCGGCACAACTACTTACTATACAAACTCTCCAGTTATGGAATCACTGGAAGGGTTTTCTCGATCATAAATTCCTTCCTAACAGGTAGGTCCCTGAAGGTAGTTTTTTAATGGCCAGTCCTCCGAAGCCTTGGCGGTCGACACAGGTATCTCCCAGGGGTCACTCCCTAGACCAACCCTCTTTTTGATCTACATAAATGATCTAAGAATATACTCAGATCATTTGTAAACTTTTATGCCGATGATACGACTATATATGGGGGCACCTCTAAAACATTTGATGGTCAGAAATTGGCAACTGATCTCTTTTTCGATCTTGCGCAAACAACTCAATGGGGTAAAAAATGGCAGGTTACATTTAATGCCTCGAAGACCAAGCTAGTTACATTCAATCATCGCCGATCTGACCCCAAACTACCACTAATCAGTATAAACGGAGGTCCTTTCGAGGAAGCACCGCTCCTTGAAAGACTGGCCTCAAACTCACACCCGACCTGAAGTGGAACTCATACATACGATCCATTGCTAAGGATGCAGGTAAAATGGTCGGTTCTCTGTACCATGGCAGTCAGTACCTGACTCCTTCTGCTATCCTCTATCTTTACAAGAGACAGATCAGGACAAAAATGGAGTACTTTTGTTAGATTTGGTCGGGAGCTGCTCAGACCTCACTCCCTAGCTTTGATAGAGTTCAAAATCATCTCCGAGCTCTTGGAGGTGACGAAATATTCTACACCCTTCAACCTCTCTCCCACAGGCGGGATATGGTAAGCCTCCAGCTGCTCGACCACTACTTCCACGTAAAGTGCTCGGACGAACTACATTCCCTGGTCCCGCCAAGGCAAACCTTTACAGCAAGAACACGTCATGCCACTTACATTGTAGCATTCCCTCCGTATTTCACCAGTGAGAAGTAAGTGCCTCTCGAGCAGCAGCTTCCCGCGAACCATTGCCCTGTGGAACCGACTCCCAAGAGGATGTTTCCTAGATCACTACAACCTTAGCCTGTTCATGGCTAGGGTTAACCACCCTTATCTTCCACTCCTATACACATAAATGGCCTTCTAACGTAACCCGCTATCCCTTCTTCTTCTTCTTCAATGGCGAAATCTAAATATTTTTTAACACAATCTTATGGCTCAATCAAGGCAAATGTTTTTGCTTTCATATATATATATATATATATATATATATATATATATATATATATATATATATACATACGCACAAAAGCAATAATGCAAAAAAATCACAGAACTTATCAACACGTCAATAAACTAAAGTGTTAAGCATTTGCGACATAGCGCTCGATTGGGTGCCTGAGCAACTGTTCATTCTGGTGAATGTCTTACCCGCTACCCTTTAGTTTTTCTCATACGAATAATGTTATATACGCTTCTCAAAATCTCATTAAGCTGTTTAGATATATACATTGTGTGTCAGGTGTTTGAGTACATATCTTTCGTGGTGCATAAATGGAACGTGACCTAACGTAATGTTACGTGGCATGCGCCAAAATTTAACATTCTTATTTCTCTTTTAGATGTATTGAGAGCATTTTCATGGCAGGATCCAGCTTGACACAGGAAATGATTAAAGCACTCTACCGTCAATGGTAACGCTTAACCGACAACTACAACATCTCGGAGATACCGAGCTTCTTGAAAGTAGCCAACTGAACAAGACGAACGACAGGGGTGTGTGCGACCCACTCCCAGGATGTACCCAGTGACGTACACTAATTTCAAATCGTCTGTGATGGTCCTGGCGTGAACAACAATGGTCATGTCATGTAACCCTACTTCTTTCCCACAAGTCTCCAAGATCAATACCACTGCTCGCACTGAGGTACTGGACATGGTGGTCAAGTCTTGGATCAAGAGAGTGGCCATACGTGTTATATGACTGTTTTCTCCCACATGGCTCATTTGATCTAGGAGTGTCTGATCGAGAATGTTCATGATCATACTAGCCCTTGCATGTGATCATTTAGATCTCCTGATTTGAATACCCTGGATTAATACGTCTGGGACGTCGTCGAGAGGGAGGCTAAATAGCGGCTCTAAAATATCAAGAATTTGTTCAAAGGCTCCGTTGTGGATGTGACGGCGAAAATAAACGAGAACTACTTGATCTCGAGGCCGCATCATATACGTCTTTGAGGCCGATGGCAGTTTTATTGAATAAATATTTCCTGTTTATTTTTTGATTTTTTTTTAAAGTTGAACATATGTACAAATTTTCTTGAAAATATACCCATATTTTCTATTGAATAGCCTTGTTTTTCTTTATTTTGAATCCTTTCAACCCTGAGCAAGGCAATAAAGTCACTAAGACACATGAGGGCTAGTGAACGTGAAAGAATAAGGAAAAGGAAAAAACATCAAGGCGCAAGAACAATAAAAGAGAAATCAACAAAATAGTAGATAGCGATTGATATTGCATTTAAATTTTTGAAGATCAAAGTTGACTGTAAAGCAAGAAGTTGGAATAGAGTTCCACAAATGAAAATTTCAATAGAAGAGACTGTTAGCATAGAACTTACGGTTACATCTCGTCATTTCGACTGTAAAATGATGAGACCCTTTTATTACAATTTGTTAACTGTTGACTCATATTGGAATTAGACGATATAAATTTTCTGATATAAAGGGTTACTTCAACTATAATATGAATATACAAACTATTAATTTGAAAAACGGATTATTTTTAATGAAAAAACGCTGTTGGTTGCATAAAAGGGTTCATCTTATTTATATTGAGTTAAATTATTACATTCTAAATTTAGACAAAATGTAATTTTCAAATATATTTTTAAAAACTTTTAACATATTTTTACAAGCTTTTAAGATGATCAGTGTTTAATTTTCTGTTTATAATTGATATTTTTTTGATTTTATTACCTACTTGCATATCATTTTAAATATTTTGAAATAAGTTACAGATGGATCTAGAGTAGTGGTGTACAGTGAAATTTTGTATTATGTTGTACTGTAATTTATTTGTGAGTGATTTTTCTTTTTATGATTCTCCTGTCCCTTCGTTAGTTCGCACGGCCGTTGCGCCCTGCCAACACCTCATAAATAATGGACTATTCTGTTTTGAAAAACACTACTTAGTTTCAATTAGAAAATGAAAGAAAGAAAGGAGGGAAGCTAGAAGTGGAGAAAGAGAATCAGATTAAGCTGACAAGAACAGATACTACACTTTGATCTTGGCAGGATGTGACACAAGGTCAGTTTAATGTGGGGAGATCGAGCGCGTGCGCCCTGGTCATGTCCAAATATAACCCATCTCCCGCAACCATCATTTGCGGTAAGCATCTGTATTACTATCGATCTCCCCTCTTTAGTGCAATGAGGGAGGTACTATCATGGGCAGCTGTTTTTCTGAGGCACTTCTCAATAATATTTTTAGTTACGGTCTGTCCGAAGACAGAGAAACAACTGAGAGATGAAATGTAGTTTATGCGCTCGAGGGCATATCCCAGCCAAAAGACCGAAAACAACTGTATTGGGTTGGTGCATAATTATCAGGCGTTTTTTAAATAATACTAGCAATAGAGCCCGGGGATGTAACAGTAAGAGATAGATCAAGTATCGACCATCACAGAGACTGAAAAATAAAATTGACAAAGATTATTGTTTCAGGTTGACGGACATGCATGTCTTAATTAGTTTTATTTTTATTTATTTATTTATTTATTTTTTTTTTTACGAATTCGTCAAACCCAAACTCAAACAAAAACATTGTTTTCAATCGTTATGAGTCTACCGATTGAATAGAATTTTATTATAAACAATTGTCTTGTAAATGGAATTTTTAATGCATTCTGAATGTAAAAATAATGAAAAAAGTGTGCACGACAATAAGAAACACTACCTGCCAAAACAAAAGTGAAGTTTTGTTGAAATCGGTTGAAAAATGTAGAAAATCCGATCCCATATATAAACGAACACACACACACACAACCAACCAACCTGGGTTTTATAATAAGTATATATAACTCGATATTAGTAAGTATAACTCGATATAAGTTGTCCCTCTTTCATTAATGCCTCTTAATCGTGTTTTGAAATTGATTTCATGTAAAAACAATTGTGTTTTTCCAATTTTTGGCGCTGTCAGAACCCCCGCAAGGTAATTTTACGTAGTCCTGTGAAGTTTTGTTGAAATCGGTTAAAAAATGTAGGAAATCCGATCCAATATATAAACGTACAGACACACACACACAATCTGCATTTTATAATAAGTAAGATTTATTATGAAAAAAGAAACATAACAATTCAACAATGACATTTTTAAATGATTATTCCGGAGTGTATGAGTATCGATACGCGTTTTTATAACCTGAAAATAAATTATATTTTTATTAAAAAAAGTAAATAAAACAGCAATTTTTATTAACTCACCTACAAAAGCGCCTGTTAATTACGCACCAACCCAATATATTTCAGTGCGCCCACATCGCTACCGAATATGACATAAGGTCGAAGTTTAGAGTTGGTTTACCGACAATACCGTGCGAAAATTGCTGAAGCCCCCTCGGCACTCCCCATTTTGTGGACGCCTTAGGTGACGGGTAATAAAAAGAGCGGTCCCCTGGAGCTTAAAACTGTTGACCCTCTCCGACCTCCGAGAAAGCGACAAAAGCGGCATTTTTCACGCGAATAAGATTTCCGTCGTTCGATTCTGTGCGTTTGGCAATCGCCAAAAATCCAATTACCATAAATAAAATAGCATCGTCTGCTGAATTATTTTTAAATTATTAAGAGCAATTTTCGTAAGATGGGACCTGGTTGCTATTAATAAGTCTGTTGAGTAATAACTATCAAACAAAACTTGCAACTTGCTTAGTTTTTAAATTTTTTTTTACTAAGGTACATGTAAAGGTGAAGACAGTTTTATTGAATAACCTTTTGTTTTTCCAAGTTGGATACTGTCGATGTGATGCACGAGGCCCTTATTTAAAAAGTTAAAGAAATCATATTTTAAATAAATTAGTTCCTTGTCTTTAAACTCTCAGATCCAAATAAGGACCGCACTTCTTTTCTCAAATATATTTGTTTAATCGCCATGGAGCACTTATTCGAGAGGTGCGCTTATCTTAATGTCCTCGGGAAAATGGGTGAGCTCAATTGAGAAGAGGAACTAAATCAAATATTTACGGTATGTGTACAATTCATCGTTTTAAGTATATTGATTTTTCCTCTTGCATATATTTGTTTCTCCTTCATTATGAGGCGTTCTCAATTACCCTGAATATTATACGTTCTAATCTGCATCCGTGCAATATAAGAAAGACTATCAGTTAGAAACGAGGGAATGAAAGCCACTCATAGGTAAAAATACGTCTTTATTCGCTAGTCACCCTGTAAGCATGCATGTACGTACACCGAAGTACAATCACCGTGTCGTTTACATGTGTGTTAGTATATAATCAAACGTAAACGTAATAGTATCTAAGTGTATTCACATCTATCTATCTATCTACACTTACAATTCATATTCAAATTCATATGCATATACGTTTGTATAATAATGTGAGTATATTCACGTTCGTGGATACTACATGGCCATTACATTTGCGTCTTCAGCAAATTGAGGCATTGTAAGAAGAGACGGAAGTAAGTGAATTGAGGTATGCCTCAAGCGATAGTAACGTTCAGTTTTATTTCTCTGCTGCACCTTGTCGAGTTATTTTCGACCGGCTTTTAAGCAAACCTCAGTAAGCTTTCTTCCACCCATTTATCGAAGATTGACCATTTATTGTATTCGTTCTATCATTAATTAGATTTTAAAATGGAAGAAAACATTGTTGAGTAAATTTTAGACAGTATTCAAGTACATACAAAAATATTGTCTATCAGAGAGTAATTTACATTCCTGTATTTGTAAAATCCCGGAAGCATTAAATGCCAGTAATTTCTTTTTTAAAATAATTTAGCTTTAGCTTTGTACGAATGTAAACTACTTGGTCATCTACAATACTAGAAAGCCGTAATCATGGATTTCCTATAGGGGAAACGTTATTTGTCAGAGCGGAGGATCTCCACGTCAAAATCAAGGCTAAATTTTAAAATTTTGAATTTTAGGGAGAAAATTAAACGAATGGTGGAAAAAGTGCTTAACAGAAAATAATAGGCTGAATCATAAATAATTTCCGTGTTTTTGTTTATCATCTTCATTCTTAAAAAAAATTCCAAGTAGAGGGTGCCACCGAAAAAAATGGCACTTAAAATGTGAATATCTAAGTAACTACATGTGCCGGGCAAGCGAAATTAAATAGGGTTCATGTTGAACAATAAAAGATTTATTTACCATAATTCGAAGAAGATATTCAAAGTGATGTAGATTTTATAACCGATTTCAGCAAGTTTCAAAAATGTTCAATATGCACACCACCTGTAACACAACACAGGTTAAGTCGGTAGTCCAGTTCCTGCCAAACACGTTGTAGCATGTCTTGCGTAACATTCTTCAGTGCCCCAGTGATTCTCTGCGTAAGTTCCTCTAGGCCTTTAGGAAGATGGGGTGGATATAGACCTGTCCTTTCAGATAGCCTCATATAAAAAATCAAGGTGTCAAGGTTGTATGTAAATTTATTTTCAATAAAGATTTTCTGTCTAGAAGATAGCTTATTTATTCTAGAGTTTACGGTTTTCGGGATGTGATCCATTATTGATTTTGGGTCGTAAGAGTGGACATTGATGTATAAGGTTGATTAACTTTATGGGAGGGCTTAAAAATCTCATTTGAGTGGTAGATGGTTATGTTTAAATATTTGACTATTTTAAGGTTGGAAGATATATTAAGGTGTTTGAAGGCCCTAATAATCCTCTTATGTAAATTGGAAGTCAGGGGACCATTGCTGTTAGGGACAATGATTAAGTCATCACCTCTAAACCCGGAGATAGACTTACTGTTTTCTTTTTCAATTTGTAGGTCTGATGAATTGGATCGTGATTACGATTCCACTGTAATAAATTATAACCATGAAATATTAGTGTTTGAGCCTTTTATATATATATATATATATGTGGGTGTGTGTGTGTGTGCGTGTATATATATGTGTGTGTGTGTGTATATATATGTGTATATATATATATGTGTGTGTATGCATATATATATGTGTGTGTATGCATATATATATGTGTGTGTGTATATATATATATGTATGCGTGTGTGTATATATATATGTATGCGTGTGTGTGTATATATATATGTATGTGTGTGTGTATATATATATATGTATGTGCGTGTGTGTGTGTATATATATATATATGTATGTGGGTGTGTATGTGTGTAAATGTACGGATGTTTTTAAACGTAATTGTGTGGGTAAGGTTTATTCTTGCATATGTAGTGTATACATGTTTTGGTATTCTATTAATAGATACATATGTGGATTTGTGAGAATATATGTAATTATATGTATGTTGGTTGTATTTTAGGATATACTACTTATATATCTATATGGATAAGTGAAAGTAGGTATAGTTATAGATGTATAATTTGTGTGTAGATGGTATTATGTGTATGTGTGTATATATGGGAATATGTGAATATATAATGGTAACTTGAATTGTTGTTACCCATGTATGTTATGGATTTATTATGGTGTTTAATAGACACATGATATTTCCACTATGACTGTCATTGTTACAGTGTATATATTAAAAATGGAAAGCGTTTAAATATATTTTACCAAATTAGGTACTACAAGTTAATCTATATAAATGGGTCTCGTTTAGATATAATTTCGGGCACAATTTGAACTAAACTCGTAAATTTAATAGATATACACTAGAGAATTAATTCGGATCCCATTAATTTTACTTTGGTTTAAAGTACTTCGTATCCTGTTAAATTTTAATAAATACATCTAGGGTATGAAACTTTAGGACTATAGATATATAATTTCGGATACATTTTGAACTAAACTCATGATTTTGATAGATACACAACGGAGAATTAATTCGGATCGCTTTAATTTTACTTTGGCTTAAAAATACCTTCGTATACTATTAAACTTTAATAAATACATCCAGGTTATGGAATATTAGGAGTATTGCTTAATATACTAAGTTTCACTGAATATCTAAATAATTAATAATTATTTAATTCAAATCTCTTGGGTAATTATTTAATTTAAATTTCTTGCGTAATTATATTAAGAACTTATACTAATTTACGTTGAATTCTAAACCTTTCGCTAAATTCTGAATATTATTTAAAATGTCCTTAACCTAACACTATTTTTAATATAAATTATAAATGGATTCTTAAATTGAACATATCTGCATTTAGAATCCTGGCTGGTGAAAGAACCAGACAATGTGTTTTTCTAATTCCCATTGACTCAACAATAATTTTTCATTCACCCTCTTCCTTAAATGCCATATTAATGAAGCGAGTTCAACCTGAAATCAGTATATTAAATTAGGTCATCATAAACCTTATAGTCTGCTAAAAAAAATTCTAGGGATTTAACATTATTCCCCACCCCTTTACATGATCATAAATTTACATCTTTCTTTTTCCCACTCCCTCAGTAAGATATCAGTATTTCTTGATTTTAACCTGGAGTGATTTTTTCCCGTTAATATATGGTTTGCAGGTCTGAAAGTTTGAAAGCTATTTTTTACAGTTTTCATGAAATAAAAAATTATTACCTGTGGGATTTTAAGTATTTGATATTCATTAATTAATAATTTTGCTCTGTCTCTGACATAGAGCTCTCCCTTGGAAATTCCATACGGATTACCATTTTTTAATATTAGTTATATATATATATATATATATATATATATATATATATATTGTCACGTGCGAGACCCCAAATTTATGTTACGGCCAAAGTCTAAGCCGGAATATGAGATTTCCGGGTATGATTTCCCGGGTTCCCAGAAGTAAAGGATGAATGCAGAATAGGAATAAGACACACAAAATACAATAATCATTGAAAGAACGACTGCGAACACATGGAGTCAATTTAATATAAACAGTTCAATTTAATATAAAAACGTGAGAACAGATAAAGAAAATGTAAAGAAAATGTTTGCTTAGATGGTCATATGTGTGTGGCATTTAACAGAAATTTAAAATATGTCAATAGAATTCATATGTTTATGTCTATGTCTATGTCAATGAATTCATATCTGTGCGTCAGAGTAAATATGTCGATATATAACTTGATCTGAATAAGTTCGTAGCAACAGAATGTCCGGATTCATGGATATTTTCAATGTTCATTATCCGTTAAGCTAAATGCTTACAGTTATCGAAGTTTATGTCTGAGATATATCCGCAGTTCATCGATAAAGTAAAACTGATTAAATCCACAGTTTCCTTTGGTTACTGCCTTTACTATTCTATTGGAATATAAAGCGCAGGAGTTGACGTTCGTCTCTTTTGGTCGTTATCTTCCAACTGGTGATTCTTTCATATTGCCCCCTCGACATCTCTACATGGTCACTTGATCCGCCACGGGGTTGCCACGTATGAAATCAAGGATCTGTCCACTACTGTCGTTATAAAATAAGGAAGTACATTTATTCACTGTCACCATTCGCTCGCATGTATCAGTTAAAATCAAGGGGGAAAGAAAGAAAAAAACAATATTCTTAAGTATGAGATTATTCTTTCCTCCTCTTATTTTATATGTGAATCGTAGTATCACGTCAATATATATATATATATATATATATATATATATATATATATATATATATATATATATACTGCGCAACCTCGGTCCTCGAACGTTTCAGATGTCGAACAAATCGGTTTTCGAACAGAAAATTAGAGATGAAAATGCCTCGGTTATCGAACAAAATTTCGGTTCTCGAAAAACATTGCCGAACCGAGTTAACACGAACGGAATAATTTCTGAGTCGGCCGTCGTGCTGTATATATTCGTGTGTTGTGCTGTGGTTTTCTTTTCCAATTTTATTGTACTGTGACTTTTTTCTCTACATTGATTCCTATTGGAAAAATAGTTTCGGTTTACGAACATTTACGGTTACGAACGGCCTTCAGGAACGAATTTAATTCGTCAACCGAGATTCCACTATATATATAATGTATTAATGCATATTTGGGCAGCAACCTTTCTCTAAACAGGTTTCGTTGCATATGACAAACAAGGAAAATTTAATTTTTTATTTCGTTTTTTCAGCATATTATTATTATTTTTAATATTTTTTATTACATTTTTCCATTTGGTAGGAGTAAGGAAGTGCTAAAGTTGACGGTATTGTCCATTGTCTCAAGCGCTTTCGGCTACTTTTTTTAGCCATTTTCGAAGGGGTTTGTTTTAGATGTTGTTAATTTCTCTTCATGTTTCACCGTTTAAGATGTATTTTTGTGTTGTTTCGAAGACTAATAGGGGCGTTTATTCCGAACCTTCGCGTGTTGGGCGCGGAAGGAATTCGAGTGAGTATCTTTCTATTTTTTTTTTTTTTTTTAAAAAAAAAAAAACTTTCACTACACCATTCCCACTGGAAATATCTCATTCCAACGCCGGCAATAAATTTTTTTGGTTTAACTGTTTTTTTGGATGTAATGAGAAATATCAATTTTGACAACGTCTGTGACCCACCATTCAATAATCAGTTGATTATGCATTGTATATTATAATTTTCTTCTATTTTTTAAAAAAATCATTTCACCTCAAGCAAGGCAATAAAGCCACAAGGTGCTACGAGTATAAGAGAATATAAGAAGAAAACATTATTAAATCCAAAGGAGAATCAGCAATATTATTAGCCCTGATGTGGCGTCTCGGCTTCAGTCACTTCCCCACTGCCGTAAGGTTCCCTCCCTGTGCCTTTTCTATCAATACTTTCATGGTAATTGTTCGGATGAATTCTTCGCTAAGATGCTTAGTCTTTCTGAATTTAAGCGCAGTACTAGACTGGTGACGAGGTCTCATCAATTTACAGTTGAATTGTCTAGATGCTGGCAGTTTCTTTTCTCGCACTTCTCACTTGTGGATCTTTCTTCTTGCTCCACGCTTTCCAGACAACTTTAATATTAAAAATTTAAATGCAATGCCAATCGCTATCTACTTTCTTCCCAATTACTCTTCTTTTTTTCTTGCTACTTAGTAATGTTCCTGTTTCTAACTCTTCCACACCCAGTAATCTCTTATGTCTTAGTGCCTTTACTGACTTGCTTGGGGTGAACTCGAAAAAAAGGAAAGAGAACAATAAAAGAACAGGAATTAAGAAGACACGATAACGATTGACATTGCATTTACATTTTTGAAGATCAAAGTTGACGGGAAAGCAAGAAGCCGGAAGAAATGCGATAGAAGAAACTGTTAGCATAGAACTTACGGTTACATCTAGCCAGTTCAATTGTAAGATAATGAAACCTTTCCGACAATCTAGTGTTAAGCCTAAATTCATAAAGTATATATACCAAAGAGGAAAGTTCCTTAGGACAATTACCATGAAAATATTTATAGAAAAGGCACGGCGGTATAAAAGTGACTGAAGCCGAAATGCCAGGTCAAAATCAATAATCAATGGATTTTATCAAGTATCCTTAAATACATAGCAGAAACAGCTGGCCAGATGTGGCAGCCATATTCGAAAGCATGGAATAAGGTTAAACTTATAAATATCTAAGATAGATTCGGGCGACAGAAATTGTCTAGTATGACACAGGGAATCGACTTTCATAGCAGCAAACCTAGCAAGTGATTCAATATAATCTATCCACTTCATATAAGTGGAAAACGTTAGACCGAGAAGTCACAAGGGGTCACTCTCCCGGAGGTTAGCATCAGCTACGCTGATTGAAGGAGTTTATTTGTTTTATGGTGTGAGATTACCACAACTTGTTTGCTAGGGGACTTCTAATGCCCGCTAGGCAACATTGTATAAAACAGAATATAAGGAAAATGAACAAAACCTCTCTATTTTCAACCATAGAATTTTGTAGGGACAAGATGTGTTTTTTAAAATAATTGTCGGACTTTGTCCATTTCATAATGTGTGACGTCATTTGTTTACATTTGGATACGCATCGAGCAGATATAAATGTACGAGAGAAAATCATGGAGAATTTTAGTTTAAAAACAGTAATATCGACCTTGCTAACCAAAACGCTCCTCTGTGTATCCATCGGTAAAGCATGTCAGGCTATAACATGGTTCCGTATAGAATACAGGTTCGATTCCTGTCGTAGGACGCATATGAAAATTTCTCGGACATTCAGGCCGGTAAATGTCGTTAATACTGTTTATTATAAACAGAGCATTTACTTAAATATTTGTATCTATAAAAAGAACGTATAAATATAAAAAAATATCTTAAAATAATTGTCAGAATTTGTCAATTTCATAATATATATATATATATGTATATATATATGTATGTATATATATATATATATATATATATATATATGTATGTATGTATGTATGTATATATATATATATATATATATATATATATATATATATATATATATATATTTATATATATTTTCTTCAATAATAATTCAACGCCGCTGTAAATTAGTAAGCTAATTCCGTTACAGTGGGGTAAATTTTCACCATAGATTTGCCTTAGGTTTTTTATATCATTGACTGTTGACAAACGATTATTGTCCATTTAACACAACTTACGCACTGACCATATATATTCCTGTTTGTAATATATCTGTGTTATTCCATATCCGTGTTCGAGTTGTTCTTTATTGGTTCTACCTTGGACCATCACCGAGCTACAAGGACCTGGACCATAACACACCTGCTGCTTAATCTCTTTTAGAAAGCAAATGTATTTGTTAAAGTGGATAGCGTTAGAGCTTTCGGATAATTGGGACCGCACTAGCGCCCGCTGCGTTCACAGGAATTTCAAGTGCTCTCTTGTAATTTTATTGAAATTAGCATTTGCTAGAATGCTGGTCCATTTAATTGAACAAGTGGATTTCTAAACAGCTGTCAAGACCAGTCGATGGAGAAGTACAAAAATCTGAAAACATTTCGTGTGTAACCATGTTCCTTTTTGAAACAAACAACTCAAAAAAAAAAGACAAAAAACAAATAACAAAAACAAAACTGCTTTCATTCTTTAATGTCGGGTTGTGTTTTTGAAGAATGAATAATATTTTGTCGGTAACCTTTCTGTAGCAAAGCCTGCCTCTTCCCATTTTTTTCTCCAGTTAAGAAAAAGAAAGAAAGAAGGAAAGCGATAACTATGAACGGGCACAAGTATCTCATATATACAGCTTTGCTGTCAGTCGTATCAATTTCTTTGACACGATCTGTTGAATATGTCCTCAAGCGTTCTCAGCCAAATAGCAGTTATTTGAGATATGGGATACATCAAGAAATCTATTGACGAATCATATATAGATAAAAGTAATCGTGGGTAAACTGTTGACAAGATGGAAAAAACTTATTAGGAACACGTTTTGTTCAGAGAAGGAGAAATAACGGTCTCATTGATGGGATCAGTCTTATATAAAAATAAAAAAAACAGAAAAAATCTATAGTTTTCACTAGTCTATGAAGAGCACTTTTATGTAAAAATACCATGTGTTTTTAAGAACGTAGGTGATCACAACTCTCCACGGTTTCCTTATATTTAATATTTAGCAATTGCCATTCATTATTCATTATTGGGAAATATAGTAGAGTGGATTCCAGTTGCCTTCTCGACGGTTTCAAATTCAGAGTTTTTCTATTCGTAGACGGGTTGCTACCCAAGACTAGGGAAGAGCCAAGTCTACCTTACTGTTTAATCCGTAGCATAAGGAAGGAGTAGCGTATTTCCAGCGATTAAAAAATGTGCAACCCCAGATTAAGTTATATACAAGCAATAAATATAACATTGAAAGCTAATTCACTTTAAGTTCATCAATCACTCCTTCTGTTTACATGGAGATGGCTGGTAGTACTTGATATTGATTCCAAAACCTTCAAGTGATAATCGATATTAGTCTTGCTCAGCACTGAAAACATTTCCGGGCAAAAAGACTGAGCACACTCCTGGTTTTATAATCAAATATTCAGCTATCACGGAACCTGATACATTAACGCACCTATGTAAATTGTCCACCTTTCTATTGCGAATATTGGCTAGAACGCTTTGATTGATCTGTGCTCCCAGTCTTTGACCCTTTCTGCTGACATTGTCAGCATCGCACTGACACCTGAACTTGTAAATTATACAATTAATATTATGGGTAAACAGATCATCATTTCGAATAGGTCTCAACATAGGTAGGATATAAAAACAATGGGTGGATTGTCTGAAAAAATGACTTCTTACAGCAACTGAAATTTGCATAGCAAAATTTTCTTTGACTGGTGCACATATTTTTGGGGGTCCTCGATTTTTTTTTTGCACTGTTGAGACAGAAGCGATTAGCAAGTTTAGCTGTTTTTAATCGTTATATTTAGGCATTATCAAATTTACAATAATTTACCCCTCTTTTATTATGAATGTTCTTTTTTATGTCTGTTTTATCGTTGTAAT